>JANUWF010002085.1:677500-1150401 GCA_026120185.1 Voacanga thouarsii
ATGTGTAATCGCATTGTGACTCACCAATAATTTGCTCAAACAAGAGACAACAGAGTAATGCTTGTCAAGCTTGTACCCAAATATTAAATTACTTTTCTTAGTTACTCTTTGGGTTAGTATTAAGTTTATAACAAACTAGTTTTGCTATCCTGCGTTGTACGGATTTTAATTTATTTAATATTTGTATATGTTCAATTATGAGTTTGTTTTATACGAACTTCTAATTTTTTTTTTATTAGAAATTTTTTATAGATGCAGTGAACTGTATAAGATTTAAAAAATATGTATATGAAGTATATAGAAGACAATATAATTATTTAGATATGATATAATATGTTTGATATCAATTTTAAAGAATACAATGAATTGATATGGATTAAATTTTTTTTTTTTAAACAACAATAGAGGGTAAGAAAGGGGGAAAAGTTGCAAATTTTTGACTTACTTGTGCTCCAATTAGCGTTAGTAGATTGACTTGAGGAATTCCAAATCCATTTATATAAAGTGGCCACTTAAATGAGTTGTTATCTGCTTTTGATAAAAATTTAATTTTTGCAATGTGAAATTGCACGAGCCTATGTAATTTCAATGTGTAAACATAATTAGCTCTTAAATCGAAGTAATTGTTATGAATTATTAGAATCTCCATTAATTAGTGGAGGCTCCACTAATTATGGATTTATGTGAATTATTAGAAGATTTTTATGGATGTCCACCATTTAGTGGAGACACCATTAATTGAAGATGATGTATGCCATGATGTATTTCACTAATTAGAGCTCTATAAATAGAGCTATTCTCTAAGCTTGTAATACACCATCATTTTGTGAAAGAAAGATTAGTGAAAGAAAGATTAGAGAAAGAATTGTGAGAAAAAGAAAGAGAGAAGTTTGAAGAGAAATTCTTGTGCAAAGAATAGTTAGAATTTTCTTAGTGTGTAGTGTGTAGATTTTATTCTAACACTACCCTAATTTTATAACAGTAATCAAATATAATTTCAATGTATTTACATAATTAGACTCTTTCATTGAAGCAAACGATTTCACCCGACATTTTAATGTTAGAAAACATTAAATTACAAGTACATTTAGCATTGGCATCTACAGCCAATGGACTTCACCATTTTACCGTGGCCTTTGCTGGTGCATGCTTGATGTTTCAGAATTCTAAGCATCCTAAATTTGCCATAAGACATATGACCGGATTGAATACTTGAATCTGCTGACATGGGGGCTTCTATTAATAATTGTAGGGGAAAAAAATTTAATAAAGGCAATAAAGATGGAAACCAATAAACTAAGGAGAATCCAAAAGAACATACACAAATTTGTATAGTGAACCAAAGCTTCCTCAAATAACTCGTAAAATTCCAAGAACCACATCAATTCACAATTGCTTATAAATATTATGGTTCTACCTCATAACAATCTTCTACTACTAACCTAAAAAACATTCCCAAGTAACACATCTAAAGCATAAACCTCTATAACAAAATCTATTACTCAAACCTATAGCATTTAACTTCAAATTTATACCTAATCATCTTACCTAAGAGAAAACCTAAAAAACAAAACCTAAATATTTCTCTAGTCTAGCCATCCTACCATAACTACAAACCAAACCCCCCCAATGATGATGTATCACACAAACATTAACCAATTAATCTAATAGAACTGAAGTGTTAAACAATAAAGACTTTACCCTCTCAACTTTACTTCTTATAAATTTATAAACATACGAGACCATATTATCACATGTTTACGAGATTTTATTATCACATGTTTTCTTAACTTCTCGATTGCTTTCTTGAAAAGAGCTAAAAAACAACCGATTACCTATGCCCCACCCATATTAACTCCCGGCTATAATAGACACCCACTAAACGGCACGTTGGGAAGAAGAAGAGTTGCATCCCTCCCTCTCATCATAACAGAGTAAGAAAGGTCCCTTCATAATGGTTGGGCATTCCACATATACCTCAATAAATTGCCCTTCCATTAGGAACACCTCTAGGCATTGTCAAAGTACTTGATAGAAAATGGATTTAATGATTTTACGTCACAGTAATAGAGAGATTCTCACCATACGGCTTGCACACATCAACATGGCCTCCGCAGCAAGCAAGACAAATGGAAGTGTTTTCATTACGATTTGCCAATTGTTTTGATCGTTATATAGTTCATCTAAAGACCGGGAGAGCTAGCAACGATAAGATCGATTTTCTAGTGATATCTACAGTGTACATTTGTTCACACAAATCCACTTCCACCAAGTTAACAACATTACAGGAGGATGTTTTTCAACTGCTCCAGCAAGAGTTCCTTCAGGAAAAAGGCAGTTCAGAAAACCTATTGAAAAATGGTTCCTTAAACTAATATGCCATCCCTAGGCTTCCGAATTCAGGCCCCCCATTATGCAAGAAAAATTTCAACACCACTTTCTACTGTTGGGGAGCCAATTGTTTCAGCTTTGCTTGTAAGACAACACCTACTTCATCAGCTATACCTTTCTTCTTGGCTGCCACCTGCATCAAGCAGTGTTACAACAGAGCACAGCATAGTCATAAGACAAATAAGTAGTCTAAGTACCGAGAACTATTTTAAGAAAAAAGGATGGTATTTGGTTCTCTATATTACTGTATTCGTTTGAAAGCATGATTGTAATAAATTTCGTTTAAAAAATGAATGGGCCCGTGAAAAATTAGATACCATCTACCCTAAAATAATTAAAAAACCAAAATTGATGTATCTTTCTGCTTCAATAGGTTTTCTTTTGTGTAAACTCTCATTGATTCTAGAAGACATGCATACCAGTTTTGACTTTGTTTTCTATGATCAACATTCTGTCTAAATTTTATCTTCCACCTTTCTTTCTTGATCTCTTGCAATTGCATTCTTGTTAACAGAACTGAAGAGCAATTGCAAGCTAGCTGGCCCCAAAGAAAAGAAAAATATAATCCATCTAATCTTTTGGTTATGGAGTGTATTAGTCATTTTTCTTTAATAAAACAATAAAAAGAAGAAAATAATAGAAATTATCGGAAAAATACTTTTGACAGTATAAACTTTTTTTTTAAAAGAGTATTTCTATTTGTCATTTGAACTAATACTCTCCCTCACTGACATTCCAAAGCATAAATCTTCACTTGTGACTAGATCCCAATTCGAGGCAAACCTTACTTTAAAGGCCAAATTGCAAAATCCCAAAACGTCCAAATGGCAAATGATGTTTTCTCCAAGCTAACAATATCACGGCCAATCAAGCAATTTCAGAAAGTTGAAATAGAAAATGATTTTTGCTCAAAGCTAACCCACCTAGCTTCGTATATTATTTTCATAAACGTTCATGTGTTTATATACAAAACTCCAAATCTTTTCAATTCAAGAGACTGAAATATATTCTTTTGCCCCCTTGTGGTGCTCTTATAATTGCCCCCTTCATTCCCTTGGGCAACATTAAAGAGATTTCAATGCTAACTTGCTTAGGTTTTCGAAGTGGGGAAAAAAAATGGATTAGTGGAAAGGCATCAATTTCTTTCTTTCTAGTAATTTACAGTTTCTTGAAATCTTAATTTTTTGCAAATATTTTCCAAAATTCTCGAATACTCCATGACCACAGTCTTAGCAAAAACATGATCATGAACATTGAGGAACTTCTCAACTGCTTGTGGTGAGACAATTATGGCTGGAGGAACTGAAAGCAAATAAAATGATAAAGCCTATATTTCTTCGCTATTTGGTCATCATGCCGGACATGAACTCCCTGCTTATGCAGATTTCACAAAATAGGAAGCCTTTTTAACATAGATGCAGTCTTTTGTGGGTTTTATCAATGGGAAACCTTCAAGAAGATAACAAAATGAGCCGGCAGATGCATTCCAGAGGCAGTGTCTCTTATATCTCATGAATAAATAACAGAAATACCATTAAGTTATCATGTAGTGATCACAGAGTTTGTGGAGGTTGATTCAGGCCTACAATCTAGGAAATGGTTACTGCTCCCTCTGGCAGGAATTGAATGGCAACATTCCTATTTTGAAATGTCCAAAAATGAATATCCGCTTTTCTAAAATAAACATATGTTTCCTTTAAACTTTCACAATTAACCTCCTTTATTTAAGGAATACAAGCTCTACTAGCCTATGGATCCCACCTCAAACCTCTCTATTTAATAAGAATGAGGTGGTAACTTGTCCATGACCAAATGCTCTTCTAAATTTTTGTGTCAAATCAAAATCGGACATTCAAATCCAGAGGAGGAGTAGTTTGAAAGAAAGTAAAATGATAAAGTTATTCTTATGTTTATTTTTTTAATATCACAAAAAGAAACCTTTTGTTTTTCATGCTTTAATCTATGTCATTAATAGTGATGGTGTGGTCCAACAAAATGAAGGGTAAAACAGTGCATCAAAAATAAATTATCATGCAGGGTAAAACATAAAAGCCTAGGATGCTGTCGGGGCATTATCTTAGAACTTGAAAAGAAGCTGAATAGACAAACCTCAAGAAGTTGGTCATAATTGGACTTCAGCAAGTTAATCTTTCGCTCACAGTAGTCTTTTCCTTCCGCCATTGTTTTCTGCTCCAAGTAATTAACTTAGGATTAATTGTTGAACAAGCAAAGAAATGAAAACAATACCATATGGAAATTGTTCTTCATGGGATTAACGAAAGCACTAAATTTAAACAAATGTGTTTGAGAAAACATAAAAAGTCTCCATCATTGCTCCTGGTGGACTTAATTATCTAATTGCAAACAAAACATTTTCAAACTATAGCAAAAAAAGTTTCAAGTCATTCGAAGACTGAAATTGTATCACTGAACTCAAGCCAGTGAAGCATAAATTGGGGAAGGTAAAAAGCCTAAATGATTTTGCTTCCTCTTTTTCCTTTTTCAAACAATAAGAAAGGAAAAGAGTTGAGCAACAGCTTAAACCTTTACAGAGAGAAAAGGGTGGTTCAAATATTTAAGGCACATTAGATGAATGTTTTCTTATCTATTATTTTATTAAAAATTTTAGAAATTCCAACCCTAGGATATATATATATATATAAGGATTTTCATAAGCTTTGTGAGAAAATCCTACTAATGAAGTTAATATTGATTAAAGAAAATTATCCAGTTTAAATGCATATGCCATGCAAATCAAGCAAGGATGTGGCAAAGCTAATTGGATGGTAGAAATGCAATATATGAAAGGCTCCTAATACAAAAAGTAGGATGTATATTTTGTTTGACATTTTTTTGCATAGTACCCTTTCCCCTTCCAAATTTCCATGTCATAAGATTGAATCAAATAAAATTAAGTACAACAATGATCATGATAATCTATATGACCTGAATGAGATATTAAATGTGCTTTTCGTTTTCTACAATATGAAATTATGAATTGAGGTCAATATCAACAAAACCTTAGCTCATAGCTGTTTTCCTAATATCTAGCCCTGCCAGCTGACTTCTTAACATTCCAAAAGCATTTCTTTTAGTTCTTTTGAGTTTAGTAAGTATTGCTGACTACAAACTTCTAATGAGGCATCAAAGATTGTAGCCAAAAAGGCCATCTGTCAATAAAGAGACCAAAACTATCTCCAATGGAGAAGAAATTAGTATTACAAAAAAAAAAAGAACAAAAAAAGGAAGTACTTTGCTGACTTCATTTTAATTGTGCTCCCCCCCACCTCCTCTTCAACCATTTAAAAGTTAGTGCAAGTGTCTAATCATACAATAGTATCAGGTCTAGAGTCTCATAATATTGCAGTTTTATTCAAGAGAAACTTGAAAATTAGCTTACTCTGCCATCTTCTTCTAATACAATTTGTTCATTTGCAAACATATACTCCCTCCGTCCCCTTTTATCTATCCATTTTAACCAAGATTTTTGTCCCAATTTATCTGTCCTATTAACAAACCAAGACTATATTGCTATTTTTTCACAAATACCCCTCTTTAATAACGTGAGTGCTTTTGCACTTATAATGGGAAATGGAAGTAAATTAAATATGCTTACAACACATTAAACTTTGGAATTTGATTACTCTTTAATAAAGAGAAAGATTCTTTGAGAGTAAAATAGGAAATGTTGGTTAATTAACTGAAAAACTTTAGTTTTTTTAAAACTTGTGAATCGGTTAAAATAGACAAATAAAAGGGGGCAGAGGGAGTACTATTGAAATGTAGCTAGAATTGATTTAATAGTTCATATAATCTAACAGTATATCATCAGAATCAATGGTTAGCAAAGCCAAGCCAATTTTCAAAATTTAGATGGCAAATTAAGACAAAATAAAGTTTCGATGGCAATGTGAGAATCCCAACATTTAGATGGAAAAGTCAAAATAACCTATTATTCAAACTGCACCTGGTAGAAGACAGTTCTTAAGTTTTTAATATATACCTCCACCTGAAAATAGTTGCATTTCGTTTAACCAAAAAAAAAACAGTGAAGCATGCTTCATACTTCTCCTTTTCACTTTTTAAGGACTACTGCATTTCTTCTCATCTTCATCTAGTTCTTCTCCATATTTATTTGCAATTCATCCGCAATGCTGCCATTCTAATGGAAAAGCCAAATCTAAGTTATTAACAGGTTGTTATAGTTGCCCAAAACAGAGATGAAAATCTCAACCAACTCCTATGCTTTATGACAGGGAGATCCAAATTCTGACACAACTAGCCACAGATATCATAGCTGATGATCATCAACCTATCATTCAATTGGTTTGGTTCTTCATTTTCACAGTGATAATCAAACAATGCAAGGACAGGCAAGTTAAGAACATAATGGCAGGATGGGCAGTGACCCAAAATAGTTCGGTGAAGAAGAGAAGCGCCTCCACAGAATAGTATGTTATTTCTTAGACAGAAGTTTCACTAGACAAAGTCAATTCTTATCATCCAAAGAGAGTTAGAGCTCATCACAAACAAAATAGATGGAAACCTAGCCCCCATAACCCCATGAAATAAATGAAGAAGTACAAATTGGAAGACTCAAATTGAAGAATTTTTCAACCAGGATCCCATGTACATTAAATGCACTAAAATATTAGTTTAATCACTAAAATAACTCAGAAATGCAGAACCGCCAACAATTTGCAAGCCCGATAACTTTCAATTTGACGAGAATACAGTGCCAAAGGAGAGTTCAACTACTTGAAAATGAGGAAAAAGGCCAAAGACCTGTGAACTTTTGAGAATTCAGGTTTTTTCCCTTTTAACTTTTAAAAAGTTTGGTTTTCCCCTAGAACTACAAATCAATAACACAATGTGAAGCATCTGTTATTGGAATATCATACAAAATGATGCAAAGAAATAGTGTGTGTGTGTGTGTGTGTGTGTGTGTGTGTAGCGAAAGTAGTAGTCTACCTCAATGAAATATCCGGTGCCAACATCCACTAACACCTTGTCCGGATCATCCAGTGTTCCGGGGACGTAAAGTGATGCTGTTAATGGCACCAACATTTTCTTCCCTAATATGAACAATGAACCAAAAAAATAAGAAAAATCATAAAACTAGACCTCAAAAACTACTTCCGCAAAACATAGATAACAATGTAAACGAATTTATACAAAACTTTCAGATTTCCAAAAATCTAAACCCAAGATTACAGTACCTATTAATATTACCGAGATGAATATAACTAGAGAAATCATTCAATACGTAAGTAAACAAATATGTTTGCAGAAATATTGACTTTAATTTTTTTAAAAAAAATTTGGAACCTTGGGGGCGGAGGGAGAGGTCATGGAGGGCATTGGAGGCGACGTCGAGGCGGGCAGTGGCTGTGCGGATATTGTTAAGGCTGTCTTGGAGGAGATTGACTTCCATATCAGCCTGCTCTTTGACGGCTTTCAGCTGCTCGATGCTTAGCTTCTCCAACTCCATCGCCACCGGTGCTCCGCCTTTTCCCCCGGCGCTACCTCCAATCCCGATGCCCTTCGATGACGACATTCTCTCTCGCTCTCTCTCTCTCTCTATTTTTTCTTTTTTTTTTCCGTTCAAATTTCAAAATCTCACTGGGATTGGTTTTCCCGTTTATATGTAGTTACTTAAAAATTTAATTTTAAAAGCAAATCAGCCCCTATAGCTCAGCGGCAGAGCGTCAGTCTTGTAAACTGCAGTTCGATCCCGCATGGGGGCAATTTTTATTTTATTTTTAATTTTGGGTAATTATTATTCCTCTACGCAGTAACATTTTTTATTTTTAATTCCTTTTTTCAATATCATTTTTATCAAGGAATAAAAGCTTAATTTCTTTTTAAATTTTTTATTCCTTTGCACAAAATTATTTTATTTTATTTTATTCCTTTTTGAAATTTTTTTCTTGCAAAATCTAATTAATGCTAATGATAGTTGCTATAAATGATCTTGGAACTTTTTATACAATTACTATCCCCCCCCCCCCTTTTTTTTTCTTTCCTTTATTGTTCTTGAACTTTTTTCAAAAAATCAATTTAGTTATGAAGGTAATTTTGGAGGCAATTCGGGCATGGCATTGCTTTTAAATGTAAGTAATCATCTCAAACCATTCTCTTAATGAATAACAATTGTAGATAACTTCTTTGAACATGTAAACGCTTTTAACTTTTAGGCCATCCTTTTTATATAATTTTATTTTAAGCCATCTTTTTTATATAAATTTATATGTATAGTTGGTCAGATGATTAGTATTGAAATTTTTATATAATCATTCCGAGTTCAAATCTCTCTTAGGACATGAACTATATGCATATTTTAGGATAACGATCACAAATTTCTTTATTAATAAAAAATTAATTAAAAAAAAGCCACTCAAGTATATAAACTATTTTAAAGGTATTTCTTATGCGTGGCTATAAATACATGACTTAGTGGTGAGTCTAATATTTATTAGTAATATTATGTTAAAAGTTTTGAAATCTTATGACCGATTATTTTTAACAAGATGTTTTTAAAACTTTAAAAATAAGCACCCAAATGAGAGTGGTATGAGATTTTATGAAGGTTTATTTTGAAATTATCTAGTTGTCTAGAACATAGATGTGTCTATTTAGCTTTTAAGATTACTAAAATTATTAATTTCATAGATAATATAAAATTATATTTATTAAATTTATTACTTATCCTTTAAAATGATACTATAACAAATAGTATATACATTTAAATTAATTTTAAATAAATCTTTTATTTCTCTACTTCCTATAATTTCTTTACTTTTACAGCTTTTTTATAATTTATTTCACAATTTTATTTTTAACTCCAATTCCCAATATAATTAATTAATTTATTTTTTACATTACAATTTTCTTATAACTTATTTAAAATTAAATTCACATTAGAATTTATTTATTTATTTATAGATCATCTTCCACCTTTGACATTTTACATCATTCTTAATTACTTTTGAGAGAATCTCCTAATTGATCCTCGAAATTATTCCATTTGTATTTTTAAGGCTCCTGAAAATTCTTCTAGCCATTTCCATGACCAACTCATTTGCAACTTTAAGACCGTTAAAGATTTTTACCTTTTATATCTGACTCGGTTATGTCACTCTAAGAGAATAGTTTCTAATAACAAATTATATGTTCATAGTGCTACTATTTTTACAAGAATAACAATGTGTGAACAATTATTACATATACTATTTTCTAGTACTTCATCTTTTTTGGGATATTTTCAAAAAAAAAAAAAATACAGTCCCAATCAAAACAAAGAAAATATTCCCCGGGATCAAGTTGGCAAATACATAACCATACGGGAGGCTTTTCTTTCCATTCAATTGCGTACATTCCACTGAAAGCATTTTTGGGCAAGATTTGTCCAACTCTTCTACTGTATTCCATGGATTCTTCGCCCGCCCCCCCCAAAAAAAAACATTCATTTCTGTTCCTTGAATTACATTAGTGATTGCAAAATTTTAGTGTTCGACGTCCGAAGCTAAACTATGTTAGAATTATCTTGCATTAACATGATGCATATATAACATTAGTTCTCCAAAGGTACGCCCTGATGCATAGAGCTATGAAAGATCAACTAAAAATTTTTGGGATGTAAAATAAAGCAGATAAGTACACTGTCTCTACCCATCAGCTTCTCGGAACATGGTCCATAACATCAATACCAACATCTCAAGTGATTTTCCGTTGGAAGGAATTGATTCAAAAATTGTGTTCATCGCTAACCAATTTGTCTTGCACCAGACCACCTAGAAAACAACCAGAAACTGTAAAACTCCTAAGATTTTCACATACTTCAACAAGATGGAGAACTGGGCCACATAGACAATAGAAAATGAATAAAAGGAAGAAAATTTCCAGCTACTCGTACAATGGGAAGGTGATTCAGATATATCCAAGTATGTGCACCTGAATAAATCGTTTGAAAGATTTGATTACAGAGAAATCAAAGTATCTAACCCAAAAGACAGTAATGGTTCCCTGAAATTGCCTAGAGAAGGAAGTCTCCTAGCATGGGCAAGAAACATATTTTAACTCCGGAACCTCTTCTCCTTTGTACTATGATAAGGTACTTTTTTTTGGGGGGGGGTGGGGGTGTTAAAAATGATAGAAAGAAAATTTTGTCTTTCAGAACCACAACTCAGATTCCAATTTGAGCACCAGATTCCTTCCCCAGCATTACAAAAATAGGAAAGAATGAAAAGAAAAGGTTATGTCCATTGTGCATAATTGAGATCGAACCGCTTAACCAGTCGTTCTCCTCTCCGTGTTCATGTGAGAGTTAACTGAATGCCTGTATAATTCTGCAGGCAGAATTTCTAATAGATACCGAGATAGCAAGACACTAAAAATTGTAGTAGTTAATATTTTGCAGGCTTTAGTGGCCATCATCATCCAGGCATAATCTTATGTACCATTATAAGTGAAATGTTCTTTTGAATCATATACGATAACTAAATGAAGAATAAGGTAGTTTAAATTGAGTGGTCAGTGACCCATTGGTTATGCTGATTCTAGAACATTAATCTCTGTAGCATTCAGAGATAAAGAGAAAATGTCAACTGAGGAGCCAGTAAAGTGATCCATTGATTAGGCTGCTTCTAGTTACATTCTTTTTTCGTTGCTTCTTGTTTTACAGTTTCCATGCCCTTCCTATTTCCCTTGATTCAATATTGCTCAATATTAATTCTCTAATATACTGCTTTAACCACTTTGTATCACTACTTGTTCTATTTCATATTTTCTGATTAATCACATATTCCTCAATTCCCATCCCATGCAGTGCCACCCAAAAAATAATAATAAAGAAATAAAAAAAATCTCTTCCCCACTAATCCCCGCCTCCACTTCATCATAACTGTCTTCTCTTCATTCTACCACAAAGGCTCTTCAGAAACCCCCTCACCCTATCCCATCTCTACTTCACTGTTTCATGTTGATCGTGGGTAATCCAATTGATGACTTACCGTGGCCAGTTCAGATTTTCGCTCACCAAACCAGCCTCTCCTTCCCTGATCAACCCCGACTCCCTCTTCCTTATTCTATCCCTTCATCCTTCTGGAAAATTCCCACCAACTCTCTTCCCCTACACAATCTCTAACTTTCTCCTCTTTTGTTTCCTCCAAGCCTTCTCGTCTGGAAGCTCTTCCTTACTCACATGAGTAGCCCAGCTCCCACCTCAAAAAATAATAATTGTACTTTCCCCTCAATTCAACCCCTAGAGTCATCCTCTCTCCTTCCTCACTCTCCAGACGCATAAAACCACATTACAGACAATTGAGATATTTCTGATATTTGATTATCAAGTCAGGGATTAAATTTAGCTTCTTACGTATGAGAACTTATCACAATTTAACCAAATCTCAGGGGTCAGAATAAAATTAAACCAAAATAAGCAGAAAAAATAAACCAACCTCATGCCGAGAGATTATGAGAAATGGAGACCTCTTTCTCCCTCCATGTAGCTAGCACTTCATCAGTTCTAAAACGCTGTGTGAATGTTGATTCCTCTAGTGGTGTAGTCATGCCATGAGCAAAGGCAAGAAGACCAGTATAAGCAATCATTGCTCCGTTGTCAATGCAATACCTGTCATCAGTTGCAAATAACTTCCCACCTCTCTCAGAACACATAACTCGCATCATCTCCTGTAAACGCTCATTACATCCAACGCCACCAACAATTAATACATCTTTCTTGTCACAGTGTGCCATTGCTCGTTCTGTTATCTCCACAAGCATGGCGAACACTGTTTCCTAATCAAGGTTTAGACATTGAACACCACTCAGCATTTTCCGTTTTTTGTTTGAGATCACAAAAAAGACAAGAACAATTGCATAATTTTTATTTACAAGAATGTGGATTTCAGGAACAGGAAAAATTATTCTCCACAATCACCTGAAGGGAGTAACACAAATCGGCAGGTGTGCACTCATTCTTTTTAAGCTTCTCCTCAGCACTGCTTTCAATATAACTCAATATTCCACTAAATGAAACGTCCATTCCTTTCACAACATATGGAAGTTCTATGAACTTTTCTCCTTTCTTAGCAAGCTGATGAGAGAGAAAGAATAGCAAGTCATAGAACCAATATATAAGTTTACCATCGTACAAGAATAGCATAAGCTAGAAGAAATCATAGACAATTAATATCTACCACAATAAGAACTCTAGTGTTCATCGTGGTTCTTCCTAACACAATGCTTCTTAGAAGAAGATGAAACAGTCAATGCATATAACAGTTCCAGAGTTTTTCTAACTGTCAGCATAAAAGCAAAACAATAAGTATAAGAACAAGGGAAAGTAAAAGCTGCAGTTTGTACATAATTCTAATGTTATTAACATAAATCAACATATCATAAAATAATCTAGTGCAACATCCACTTATAATAGCAATCTCAAACTAAAAGCACAAAAGTCAAACAGCAAATAAAAAACCAGCAGAGCTTCAAATGGAAAAGCAGGCCTAACCCTTATCTTATATCCATAGAAAAATTCTTGTTATTTTCACTTGCACATAACTTGCTAGTACTGATAAAACTTACAGATAAGGACAGAATGAAAACTTCAAGTTGAAAAATGTCAAAAAGGTCAAATTCAAAACGAAAGAGCCTATCAGTATGACTTAATAACTTGTCACGCATGCAATGATACTTAATTTACTTATTGATAAGCTAATGTGCTCCTTAATCAAGTAGAATCCAGTCAAGCAAAACTCACGGTTCATGGATAATCAGTATTGTAAGAGTAGTTCTCATATTGCCATATCATAACCCACCTTTTGAATCACATGCCAAAACAATTACGATCTTTCACTTTCTGTTTTTAACACTGTATCATGCTTGATTACCATTTTAGCATTGTACATTCATCTAAAATTAAGTGGAACCTAGTATAAAACCTGCTCAATATTGTATCCAGGGCTCGGATCATTGGACAATGTGAGCACTCTTGCAAATCTATCCAAACAGTTTCCTACTGCAATATCAATCGTTTCCCCAAAGATCCGATATCTTCCCTCACTATAGGCAATCACCTGCAAGATTTCAAGACATTAGACATACTGATCTTCCAATGCTTTCCGTATCAGCGAAGCAGTTTCAATCCATTGATCTCTATTGTAACTTACTTTAATATAGTTTGATTCAATTTCCTCTAAACAAATAAAATGCTGCGTGTCAGTATAAGTTACATAGGGCAAAATAGTTTGACCATGTACCAAGTGACAATAACTAGCCTAGGAAGTAGACATACCCCCTACTTGGACAAACATCACATTAGATCTTCCAAATGTACATGTATACAATTAATAAATGTATTCTCTGAAATGTGCCTGTACACTGCTCTTCCAGTATCATACTTCTGTCTGAACCACATAAAGAAAATAAACATACAAGGATAATCTTCAATACTCAAATTTAATGCATCATTCCAACTTAATGCACACAATATTATCTCTTAAATAGTAAATAAAGATATCCGAAGAATAATAATTACCAAAATGGGACACTTCAATCTGGAATAAGATAAAACAAATGTCCAAAACAGCACAAGTACCTGAGTATTACCACCACTAACATAAAGCACAACAGGGTCATCAGCACCAGTGACGACCCGACCCATTTCAATGTGTGCAACACAATGGTTAACCGCAATAATAGGTTTGTTCCAAAGCCGGGACAGGATACGAACAACCACAGCAGAGACCTGAAGGGGGGCGCCCATCCCAGGGCCTTTAGTATAGCAAAGGCAATCAATCTCATTGTGAGTAATTTTTGCACTTTCTAGGGCAGATTTTACAAGTGGCAGAATATGTTGGAGGTGGTGTTGAGCCGTTTCTCTAGGTAAAAAACCTTGACCTGGCGGTGTGATGTATGTGTGTCGTGGATTGGATAAGATCGTGCCATCAAGTGCCACAACACCAATGCCAATTTTGTTTGCTGAGCCTTCAAAACCTAGGGCCAATAGTGTCTTCTTCCCTTCCATCTCCAATGGGAACTAAAGTTGGCAGAAAAGTTTTAGGAGGGTAGAGTAGACAATTAACTTTTCTTTCCCTGTGAAGTGTAGAAATTTTCATGAAAAAGGTAAGACAAATGATTGATAAAAATGACTTAATTTCTTTTCTTGTTGGAGATAAAGAAATAAAAGCATTATTAGATAGTGCTCTTCTGCAAACAAAGTTGCATTTTACTTTCCCAATCCTATGGTTTCCCAAATTTATTGGCTGTCCCATATAGATTACCCTATATATTCTTTTAAATTTTAAGATAGAGCTGATTACCCCCATCATGGGCCAAACACTTTAGGATAGGAAGCCAATCTCTGTTATTTCTGGACACAATTTTCCTTTAGATCAAAAAAGAAACTTTTCTAGTGAAAAAAGAAATACCAGAAAGAATGCAAGGAATCCTCAAGAAAGTAATTTAAGAAACTTCAAGAATGCAGCCTTCCAATCTCCTTGCAAACTTGTCCCAATCACAAATGCTACCACCCAAAGGGATGAAAGAAAGATAATTTTCAGATGCCATGCAAAACAAAAAGCAGATCAATGCAGTATCATTAATCCATCTTTATTCTGAAGTTGCACTTTGGCACTTATCAAAGATTTATTACACATCCGTAATAAACATTCAGACAAACATCTTAAAACGCGAGCATTAAAAAGAAGGTGAACGTGATCCTATGCTTCACAATTTTGTATGAACAAAGGTTTGAAGGATCCTTGGTGTCACTAGATAGTGCATTCAATTTGAACTCTGTTCCTCCAGTACAGGCTTTTCAGGATTAACCATTAACAATTCAAAACAGTAAACCTATCATTTACCTATGCATCAACTGGAGACATGTAAATATGCTTTTTGTAATTCAAATGACTTTAAAGGTCTGATTGTTGCTAAGATTAAGCACACATTATTCATCTATTAACACTTACATAAGTTTTCCTTGCTAGTTTATTAGAACTAAATTATCACACTTACATAAGTTTCCTCTGACTGGTTTTAAGTAAAGACAAGTTTACCTCTTCCCCATCTAACCTTAGTCTCTCCCTTTTCATCACCTGCTCGACCTCTTTTTCAGTGTTTGCTATGTAAGTAAATAAGTAAATGTCACACACTTTTTATATTCTCTATTGCATTTCTCTTCCTGCATTTGTTTTTATCACAAAATCAAAGTAAATGATATTAAAACAACATTAGTTATAAGAATGTTTGGAAGTAGTTGCATTCATAATTCCAAGTCAACAAAAATTAGATTACTAGCTTCCACTTATGCACTTTGCGGGTATAGATCGTCTAGAATGATTTCTGCCTCCTAAACCTTCACAATCACTCTTTTTGTTTACTGACATCATCTTTGAAATTTTCGTGAATGCTTCACCATCCTAAAATGCCCAAAACTCATTATAGAACTCAATCCTTATAAAGTCATGCTCTGAGATCCTATTACAAACTTCTTCTATCAAGTACTTACAGCTATTACTGGCTTTTTTGTCCAATTTTGTCCCCATGATCGGATTATTTTTACTCTCCCATTTGTATTTTTTCTATATATTATGAATTAGAATCACTAAATTGCAATAAATAATCAAAATATATGTCAAAATAGATACAATATGACAAGGAAAACAAAAGCTTACCATGCACTCGGTATACCATACCTCTTTTACCGAAGCAGGGACCTTCTTCCATGAAGGGTATGCTCTCAAAATCATTGATTGTAGAATTGGTCAAATAGATCACACAAGTTTATTGGTAGGAATCTCTTTGTTAGGAATGATTTTGCAAAGAATTTTGTGATAAAATGAATAAATGATTAAAGAATTAAAAATTTATTAAATATATATATTGGAATTAAAAATTTATTGAAATAATATCTAATCTTAAGTGAGCTGTTTGAGTACATGCAATCACATATATCATATTTTCATGACCATATTATGTCCACTGGATTTGTGAAGCAATATATCTTTTCTGAATAATGGTTTTATTGCTATAAATAACTTAGATATGAATGTACTTCTAACAACTAAAAATAATTGTAAGAATTGAAGCCAGCTCATGTGAAAATTATGGAATCCTTCGGTTGCAAACAGCAACCAATTTAGCATATGTATTGTATTTAAAGACTAATTTGCTGGAAATTAGGTTAGCTAGTTTGCTCTTTGTATTTCCTAAATTCTAAGGCACTTGTGATAGCATCTTACAACACAATAGGCCTTATATAGTACATTGTTAAGTCAGTAAACCATAATACTAATATCCTCATAAAATTCCTGTTCCAAACTTTTAACCGAGTTCTTAACCAACCTGCACAAAACTATCGCGTGCAGAAATTTCAAACAGCCTACTTCAAGCTTGAGTAACTCCCAAGTAGGTGACAGTAAAGGCTGAAGCTTTACATGTTTGAAAACTGCACATGAGATGTTGTATATTGTAGAAAGAAGAACAAGAGAAGATCAAGGATGGGTTAGAAATTTGCATGCAAAAACAGCTCCAACAAAATTTTGCACAAGCCATTTCCAGTTTTAATAGCTAGGTGGCTTTGCTAATTTATAATGCTGCAATGAAATTGTTTTAAATGAAATAGAAGTTGGGTTCATCAGGTTCACTTATCAATCCGGGAAAGCGAATATCTATTTTTCAGCTTCATTCAACAAGTTGTGAATCTACAAAATTAAGAAAAATTCAGCTTTCATCCCATTCAAGAATATTCACTATCCACGTCCTATTCCCAGAAAAGGAGCCTGTTAGTTAACCTTCACTCTACTCCAAATTCTCCTCTAATGTACTTATGCAATATCAAGCTCAACAAGATACAAGTTTTTCCAAGCTAATTGCATTAACTATTAAATGTATTTCACAAAGAAGTAACATGCAAATTTAAAGGAAACCGACTACTCTTTTTTGTAATTCCACAGCAAATTCATATATTCTACACAAGTTTAAGCATGTCCATGTATTTACAGTACAAAAACTTACACCTAATCACATACCTTTGTTTCTTCTATACTATCCCCTGAAAACTAATTTTTTCTTCAAACACCACAATCTAAAACCTAAAAAACTTTTCGTTGGTAAATGAAAAAACAATTTGCAAAATGAAAAGAAAGAGTAATTTCAGTTTTTAAGGATTTTAATACATGTAAAATATAGAAACATTACAATAAAACAAATTGCCCCAAATTCTATTTTTCAACTAAAGAACATCTCAATCAAGTGACAGTTGCTAACCATGCACACCACAGAAAACACACAGAAATCTGGATACTCACTTAGACCATGCTTTGCTTGCAAACTTCTCTAATGGTGTCAAACTGGTTGGACATATCAATCCACACTTAAAATGCATTCTGAGAGCATCAGATATTTATTTGCACATAGGGTCTCTAGCTAAAGTCTGAATGTGGATTTCGTCTTCTAACAACTGGAAAAGGTAATATGCCAATTTACCCTACTACATTCTATTTCAGGTCTGCTAATTCATTATATTCTTTGTTATTGACTTTGTTGTGATAATACATTTATACTGACGTATATTGCACTTTCAGAAGAAATGTTTGCTACATAAAAAGTTTAAAGAAATGAAATTTAACAAAAGATTAATTTTATATTTTGTTTCTTGAGCCGGATGAGACCAAGGACTTTGGGAATGTGTGTTGGAGAGAAGAGAAAGTTGAAAATACTTGCAAACCTTGGCTATGGAGATCAAGGAGCCCCAACATCAATTTCTGGTAATATTGCTTGTTACTGTATTTTTGGTTGCACAAAATCTTCATTGGAGTCAGTCAATGCATGATCGAAGGCATTTGCTATTTTATATTATCTTTTAATCTCTACAAACATTTGCAGGTGGAGCAACATTGATCTCTGATATGGAGCTAGTTTTAGTGAACAGTAAACTATCAAGTGGAATTAATTCAGATGACAGTGAACTGTAGATTGGAAAAATGTCCTGCAGCTGCTCCTAGGTTGTTTAATCCTGGAAAGAAGCCTCGATGGTACCAGCATAAGAAATACATGATATGATTCTTCCCTCTTTTTCTCCTTTGAAGTTTCATATTTAGGGAACTGAAAAGTCTTTGCAGATTGCTTGTGATTCTTCCTAATCCAGACCAATGCGTCTTAATCATTATGCTTTAGCTACTAAAGCTACTTCCTTCAAAGTTGTTCTACAATTTGGCATGTTCCTCTTTATTGCTTCAGATGAAATTTTTGCTCTATGGTTTTATGTTTTCGTGTGATTCTTTCCCCTTTACTTTCCGTGTGTTCCCCCTCCTCCCTTTTTTTTCTAGATTCGAATAAACCTCTGCTTTCAAATCATTGGTAGCTTTTCGCTCAATATCACATCCATCTCCTTCAACTGCATCCTCTTCTATTTTCATACAACAAAGGTTTCACTATCTGCTCTTGAGCTGAATCTTGTTCTCAATCAAATGAGCAAATTTTTCATCCGAATTAACCTCTTTATGACTGTTTCTCTCCAAACGCTCCTCTAATTGTTCCTTCAAATCATTACCATTGGACCAGATCATCTTACATTCATCTCCAAAATATTTTTAAAAGTTAGAAAAATCAAATGAGTGACGTTATCACCACTGGGACATTTCATCAAACACCAATAAAGCACCAAGCACCAAGCACCAAGCACAAAGCACTGACATATGAACAAGTATTTGCCCACCTCGCTCAAACAAATACACAGAAAGGGGGGGGGGAGGGGAACTCAAATCTACACATAAATGAAACTTTAGTCAGGAAACAAAAGCACCAAATTCCAATTTTCCTACTCCGAAGTAATAGTACGAGAAAATACCTATCCTCTCTTGCAGTGGTGGTCGCCGTTTAGAATCACTGGGACGGAAGATTTCAGCGGAATTTTTGGCGGCTGCGAAGCTCAATTTTGTTAAGCACTTTCCAACCCGCGGGAGTTAAAAGGGCAACAATTCAAAGGATAATTTTTTTTTTTTAATATATAAAGGTTGCTGCAAATTTTCACTTAACTTTTTTTAAGAGTTAATTTCAGTAAACTCCTTGTACTTTTATATATTTGACAATTAGATACCTAAACTTTCAATTTTAATAATTAAGTATATAACATTTGATAAAACCCTAGATTGAATACTCAATTGTCAAAATTAAAAGTAGACAAATTGACAGATTTTCTCTCTGAACATTTTTATTTTGGCATAGTTGGTCTTTATTCTTTATTTTTAACTTTTTAAGTCCTCCATAAATTTTCTTGTAAATTATTTGGTCCTTCCGATCTAATTTCGGCAAGTTAACTAGTCAACTTAGGCGTTGATTATTTAAGGAAGGGCAAATTTATTATTTTACTGTACACTCACTTAAAAAAAAAAGATAAATTAGTGAATTTAGTCTATGAACTTTTTTATTTTAGCATCATTGGTTTTTATTTCTTAACTTTATAGGTCCTTATCTTTTATCTTTTGACACATTAGGTCCTTCCGACCAATTGAGTGATAATAAAAATTTATTATCAAACTCACTTTAGTTAATTAAATAATTAATATTATTTTTTATCAAATACACTTAATAAAATAATTAATTAATTAATTTTAAGTAATTAAGTAATCACAATGTTGCTTTTTAACTCCATAAAATTTTTTATAAAATTTAAAATCAGACTTATTTGTTTTATTTATAAATTTATATTATAAATTTAATCTAAGTATACTATTAAGATAAATTTTGAATTTGAAATTAAAAGAAAGAATTTGAAAATTAAATTAATTATAATTCATTTTTACACTATATTTTAAAAATTTTAGATATAAAATAATAACAATAATTAGATATAATTCAAACTTTAATAACTTTTATTTTACTTAATGTATTTGATAATAGGTTTTTATTATTACTTAATTGATTAACATGTACTAATCGAATTATAAATTTTAAGTGAAATAAAAATTATTTAAGTTTAAAATCTAAATATATTATATATTATCTAATTATTACTCTTTTTGTATTTAATTTATATTATAACAAAATATAATGTAAAAATAAATTATAATTAATAAAATATTTATATTATATTTTTAAAAATTTAATATTTAAGTATTTAAAGTTTGATATTTAAACTTCAGTACAAATAAATTAAAATTTGAATATTTAAATTATAAATTTTAAAAATTGAAGTTTAAAGATTGAATTCTGAAATTCGAGGTTTAAATATGAAATCTGAATTAATTATAATTTATTTTTACATTATATTTTATTATAATTTAGATTAAATATAAAAGAATATTAATAATTAGATGAGTATTTAACTTATTCAAATTTTAAACTTAAGTAATTTTCAATTCACTTAAAATTTATAACAAGATTTCAGTATGTCATAATCAATGAAAGTGACAACAAAAATCATTATTGAATGCACTTAAGTAATTAAGTATCTTAATATTTTAATGTTTTAGCTTAAAAGTGGCTAAAAGGACTTAATATGTTAAAAGAAAAAAGATAGAGAACATATGAAGTTTAAAAAAAAAAAAAAAGAATAGGAACCAATGATGCCAAAACGAAAAAGTTCAAAGATTAAAGTCATCCATTTATCTTATTTTTTTAGGTGAGTGTACAATAAAATGACAAATTTACCCTTCCTTAAATAGTGAACGTCGGAATTGACTAGTTGACTTGCCGGAATTGGGTCAGAATGACCAAATAATCTGTATGAAAATTTATAGAGGATCTAAAAAGTTAAAAATAAAGAATAAGGACCAATTATGTAAAAGAAAAGTTTAAGGATGAAACCCACAAATTTGACTTAAAAGTTTCAATATTTAATTGTCAAAATTTAAAAGTTTAAATATCCAATTGTCAAACATACAAAAGTATTATTAAAATTAACCTTAAAATTTTATTAGTGTCATTAGAAAAGTATCTATTAAACCTACTGACATTAATTAAACAAAAATAATCCATCAATTTTCATTGTATTTCTAACAATTGAGGGCAATATTATGTACTGCATAATATGTGTCGGAAAAGCAAAAGTTAATTTTGAATACGTTTTAGTTTCTTTAATTTTTATAATTTGATTTTAAAATTTTAAAAATATGGACCAAGTTCAAACAAACACTCACAAAATATATATATATATATATATATATATATATATATATATATATAGATTTATTAATTAGATAAGAATGTCTTTCTCTATCTTTACTTTCAATCAACATTGCTATCAATCTTTTTTCATTATAAATTGATTGTTTTAATAACAACTAATTAATAAATATTTAGCTGCTATTAATTATATTTTTCATCTAGTATTTATTTTTAATATTTTTTTTGCGTTTAATGAAGCCATAGTCCTGAATACTTTAATATATCACATAAAATAAATAATTTTAATAAAAAATAAATCAATAAATTTTAATCAAATTATTAAATATTTTTAATAATTTTATAATATTATGAAGGAGAGGTAGAGATAATTTTTTTATATATAACAAATATATAAATTTTATAATTTTATATATTATTGGTGTTGTATTAATTAGTTAGAAATTTTTGGATTAATTTGATATTTAAGAATGTATGTTTTTATTTAAAATTGAAAATAAAAAATAAAATAAGATTTAAAAAATAAAAAATAATAAAGAGGTCAATCTTGTTTAATATAAGATTTAAAAATATGGTTAGTTTTAATAACTTTTTCATACTTTTAAATGTTTGATAATTGGGTATTCAGACTTTTAATTTTACTAATTGAGTACATAAACTTTTAATTTTGACAATTGAATACCCAATTTAGGATTTTAGCAAATGCTAAATATCCAATTGTTAAAATTAAAAATTTAAATACCCAATTGTCAAATATATAAAAGTATATGGAATTTACTAAAATTAATTCTTTTTTAATCCTTGTTCCGTATTTGGAAAACTTTTTGTTCCTGCCACCCTTTTTTCCCTCCTTTTCTCATCTTTGATTTATGTTTTTAAAGACCAATATTTCAATAGAATAGATTTATATAATATATATATATATATATATATAATTTTCAAACTATACAAAATAAATAATCAAAAAGTGATAATTTTATATATTTTTATCATATGATATTAAATATATAATTAATTTTATAATAACAAATAAATTAACATTATTTGGTCTTCTAAAAATCATATAATAATAATTTAGAAATTAAACAATAATATCATAAGCGTGCATACACTCCAAGCTACTTATGTTTCCATGGGTATGCTATATAGTTTTAACTATTGACATTTAGTTATGCATAATTCCGTCAAAGAAGTTATCAAAAATTAAAAAATTAAAAAATTATTAAGGTAGCAATTTTATCAACGCTAATTTTGTAGTAAAAATTTTAATTAAAAAATTAAATCTATAGATAGTTTTTATTTTCCAAAATTTTCATTTTGATATCGTTGCAAGTTTCTTAAGAATTCCAATTGATGCATAAAAATAGGTTTTCTTCAAATTCCATTCTATGAATTTGACAAGTGAATTTGAAAATTTTAAAAATGCAAAGGTTATTAGAAATGATATATAGGTAATGGTAACTAAAATCATAAGTCTCAATATATAATGCTCTATCTTTATGAAATTTATGACCCTTTTATCTAAATTACAATTCAAGAAACCTATACATTCACTAAAAGGTTCTAATTCATCTTAGTGGAAGAAGTAGAGTCAAGGTCGGTCATTACTCAAATTTTTATCTCTAACTTAATAATATAACCCTAATATATAATGCTTTATCTTTATGAATGATGTGTACGAATTTGAGTATTAAAATCATATAAAAATAAGTACATTTCCAATTAAGTTTAAATCAAAACGTTAACCCCAAATTACACATATAAACAAGCTTACTCATCATTAAGCATAGCATAGAGTTTAAAACGAGTATCGATCCTCAAGGAACAAGTATGCATTTATCACTTGTCTTCCATTGTTTAACCGACTCAATAAAGTGAAAAAGAATAAAAAGGAAAATAAAATAAAATAATATATACATGTCAAGGATGCAGAATTATGTAACTCAAACCATTATTTTGACAAACATGACCTTAAAGTACCCAATCATTATCATAACTAATCATTCCCTTGGCATCATGAAGGACTAAAATAGATTCATTTCTTTTCCAATTTATGAAATCACTATCTTCTAGATAAATTAATATCACATATCTTGTCTCAACTAATTCACCCAAAAGATGCATTAAACACAATCCTTAATTAAATCCCCATATCCTAGCAAACTTAAAATATGAAATTAACTAATGAATCCATATCCTAGCATATATCAATTAACCTTTAATTACCCAATTCTTAGCAATTAACCCCTTTTCCAAGCAAGTTAATAGACAACAAATATGAAATTAAAAAATTGAGACCACCATCAACCACTTTTCCATGCAAGTTAATAGAAAGAAATAACAAATTAATCTTGTAATTAGCACAAGTAATTAAATACCAAGAATAACAATCAATTAATAAAAAAATCAAAGTAACTCTAAAAATCATGAATACCGAAAACAATGTCAAGTTACAATAATACAATTAACACATCATTGTTTAAGAAAGAAAACAAAGTTAAAAGAAAGCACTCATAGACAAGTCTCATTCTTCTTCCTTCGTAGACTCTCTTGTACAATCCTCCTTGATTTGATGAATTCCTCCTTGAATTTGAGTGATTTTGTGTTTTGCTCCTTGAATTCATCCTTTTGACTTGTGTTTTTCCTCTATTTATAGACTTTAGAAGTCTTAAATTCGTCACTCTAGGGTTTCTGGCCGAATAGAAGTAGGAAAATACCAAAATTCTGAAAATTACCAAAAATGTGCACAAAAATCGAGGCACCATCTCTGTACCAGTGCACACCCGGCGCCGCCTGTCCTGCCTAGGGTCGCGTCAGTTGCATTCTGTCTCTTTGTCCAATCGTCAATTTTTTTATTTTATTTTCGTGCCAAGTTTTCTAGGTCGCAGTCGGCGCCGCCTCTAGGCTCCCAACTGGCGTCGGCCGAGTTCTATTCAGCCCCTGTTTCGTCAATTTTTTATCGCCTCAAAGTGCGTGTCAATAGCACGTGACCGGTGCCGCCTCTAGTCTATTTAGCGATGATTTTACCTTATTTTACCCCTAAAATATGAAATAATACACATAATACATTTTTAAGAGTAAAATATCAAATATGAAGGAATATGACCAGTTATTGCACAAACTTATACATCAATGAAATTTATGACTAGTTAGGAAAATGTATTAGTCATATTCCTTTATCAATGATAGGGTCTAAATTAGGAAACATATGACTAATTTAGACCCTATTAATGAAATTTATGATCCTTTATCTAAATTACAATTCAAGAAACTTATACATTCACTAAAAGGTTCTAATTCACCTTAGTGGAAGAAATAGAATCAAGGTCAATCATTACTCAAATTTTTATCTCTAGCTTAATAATAAAACCCTAAGAATGAGAGTTTCAATGAAGAGCAAGCACTTTAAAGAACAATACTCAATTTATCTTGGAAAATTATCCATAGAAACTTCATGTGTTTGATTTTCCAATTGCAAATTTATTGTTATAAGATATTAAAAACCAAATTTTTTTTTAATCAAGATGTAAATGTATATATTGATCAAAATGTATGTACACATGATCTTACTAGTTAATAGTAATGCAACTATTAACTAGTTGTGACAAATAGAATTCTCAAATTGGGTCAAAACATGAGGGTACAAGGTAAAAAAAACAAAGTATATATGTGTTTTGATCCTTTTCGTAATTTTCAAAGGTTGACAGGCAACTTTTTCGAAAAGTTCTTGATTGCGTGCCAGCCATATGTAGTAAACCGTGGCAGCCATTGCAAATACTTTGGCTTTGGCAAGCCATGAGGACCCATGAGTTGCCCGGTTGAACCAATTGAGGCAAGTGTCAATCGAATTCATATCCTGTGGTAAGGCTAACCATGCCTTAATATCCGTCCATACTTATTTCGATATTACACAGTTGAAAAAAGGTGTCTAGTCATCTCCGGGTGTGTTTGGCATAAAGGACATGACATGTTGTCTGCCCGGAACACTAGAACATTTTTAGTTTTCAACCAGCCCTTAACACACAACCAAACCATGAATGAATACTTTGGCGTGAGCCCCTGCTTCCAGATCATTTTGGCCCAATGTACCTTCGCCAATGATAGTCTGAGATAGTTATATGCCTGTGCAGTGAATCCCGTGGTCCCTATTGCCCAAGACTGCAAAAGTATTACTATTCGAGTTGCATCTTTTTCCCTTTCTAGAATGGAATCCCTGATTGATAGTATTTTTTAGAACAAAGGAGAATGGCCCTTATGTTGCGGTATCTCCCAAATTGAACGGCCCTTTATGTAATAGTGATTAAGCCATTTAACCCAGAGTGACTGTTTCTCTGTTTGGATATCCCATAAGATTTGGGATAATAGTGCTCCATTCCAAGTGCTCACATTTCTAAGTCCTAGGCCACCTTCTTCCTTGGGTAGGCAAATATCTCTCCAAGCCATAAGTGCATGCTTTGAGTCCCAAAGGAAGTCCCTGACCAATCTATCCAACTGATTGATAACCATAACTGGAGTTAGAAGTATAGAAAGCTAAAAGTGATCAACGCCTTGCAGGACAGTTTGGATCAGCTGCATTCGCCTTTATATGATAATGACCATGCCGACCATCTTCCAATGTAAGAGCCAATCCTGTCCAGTAAAAGACAAAAGTATGAAACTCTCATTTTACCTGTCATGATTGGAATGCCAAGGTAGCTACTGATAAAACTTCATTTCTGCCTCTGCTAACCTCCAAGCAGTCAATTTTCGATCCTTGTACTGGGCAATCAAGGTGTTGTCTAAGGGATTATCTAACAATAGCTGTTGTGCCCTATGTAGCTCCTAGTTGGCCTGCTCCACACGAGTTGAAATATGTGAAAATTCCTTTCTGTTTAGTCCACGCATATCCCGTTTAAGTGCCTTTAACCTTTGACAGAGTATAAACTGATGATAACTTTCGAAACTTTGGTCCCACACCCCATTAACCAAATCAAAGAATCTTTCATGGTCAGCCCAAATATTTAAAAATCTAAAGGGAGGACCCCCCCCCCCCCCGCCCTGGGATAATCCACCTGCATCCAAAGGCATAGGCTGTGGTATGAAAGGCATGTAATGGGGAAAAACTCCCCAGATGCCTAGCTTTGATCACGGAACCAGGCGTCATTACCCATAACTCTGTCTAGCTTGGACCATATCCGAGAGTTTGTCCACGTGAACTGTGTGCCAACGTATGGGAGGTCCGCTAGGCCAGTCTCCATACAAAGCGAGGAGAAATCATTTAGCTCATAGGTAGTAGGGGTTGTCCCTCCCAGTTTTTCATCCACTTGTAAATAAGTGTTGAAATCTCCCATTAGAATCCATGGGATCGAAAGTTGATTGGAGAATTGCTTCAAATCATTCCACAAGGGTCCTTTGGCAACCACTGTGTTGTAGGCGTACATGAAGGTGAAAAAATAGGAGATATGAGTAACTTTGCAAGTGATGCAGCAAGATAGTGCCTGAGCCAAGCTATGCCAAACATGCATATCAACCTTCGCCTCGTTCTATAGGACGGCCACCCTGCCCCATTCCGAGTCATCAAAATTGTGTTTGGCAGCCCAATTAGAAAAATGGTTCCTTAGGATGTTCTCCAGGCCTTCCACATTGAGTTTAGTTTCCAAAATACCACAAACATCCACACAATGCTTCGAGATAAAGTTCCTAACCCCGTGCCACTTGAGGGTTTTATTAAACCCTCTTATGTTCCAACATGCGCTCTCATTGTTGACCAATTAGTGTCCGCTGGGCACCAACCAAGTCGATGTTGCGGTCTATGAATTTCTTCCACACGGTGTGAATAATCCTAGAAGCTTGCATGGATGCTCTTTTAGCTTTAGCTACCACATTTGGTAAATCCTCCACACTTTCTTCTTCGCCCGCTTTTGGCACAACATTACTGACCTGAAATTGTACCCTATCCTGGGACACGAATTGAGTTCGGTTATGTCCCTTACGTCTGCCCCTTGATCGACCCCTGCTTACCCTTCACCCATTCTGTTGTGGCTGTTTGGGAGGTGCAGTAATCATGGTCCATTTCATAAGATCTTCAGTAGTAACCGGAGTACTCTTGGCCTGTGAAGTTGATGCCACAGAATCATGCCCCATAGTGCTCGTGGTAGGTCTGACTTGGCCACTGATTTCTCGGTCTACAGCAATGACTGGCTCCATTCCTTTGTCCCTCATTAGGGCCATAGGTGCAGTGCCAATTGGAAGGTCTATTGTGCCAGCCGGTGCAGATTTAGGCCTAGAATTAGACCTCGACTTTGCCCGATTAGACTTAGATGATATCTAAGTAGACAGCATCTGTTCCCGATTTTTCACTTTGTCTCCCATGCAATTATCCATGGCATGACCAAACTTACAAC
This sequence comes from Voacanga thouarsii, assembly GCA_026120185.1. Classification (NCBI taxonomy): domain Eukaryota; kingdom Viridiplantae; phylum Streptophyta; class Magnoliopsida; order Gentianales; family Apocynaceae; genus Voacanga; species Voacanga thouarsii. The sequence continues at coordinate 705,406 of JANUWF010002085.1, forward strand.
ATGTTTTGCAGAACAATGGCTCAAACTCATATCAAACTGCTTGGTATTTAGTTTTCCAAGATGGTAGTCGGATTAGCACTTCTTTGATCAAAGGCTTAGATACATCTACCTCTACTAGGACTCGGGCATAAGATAACCTTTCAAGGCGTGCAATGAGCATATCAGTCATTAGTGGCACCCCAACCCTAGAGGTAATTTTACTTAGTGCAGAGCAGTTCCAGCATCCCAGTGGTAGAGTAGGGAATGTCACCCATAGTAGCAATATGCTAATATCATCTAATGAGAAATCAAAGTCTCTAGGTATAGCCTTTAACATTAGTGAACATCCAAGCGTAGCATACGGTCCGCCTCTAAGAACCACCTGCCTATCTTCATCTGAGTTGAACCGGAAGATAAGCTAGCCAGTTGCATGAGGGTAGACCTTGGAAGGGACTATCCACTGCTTAGTGAGTTCCGTGACCGCCCTTCGTCCAGGAAACCACCTAGCAAATATACCAATTAAGCAAAATCCCAATTTGAGTTCCATATCTTTGAAATTAATTTCCTTAATGTCAATGAATTCTCCAATTCAGGGTATATATTGCAGTCTCATACTATTTCACTGTTCCCGATTTCCTTTAACAATGTTTGCCTAAGTTCGATCAGATTTCCTTGTATTTGTTTCTGTGGGTTTAGCATCATTCCCTGGAGGAGGAGGTATGGTTTTAGGTACGAAGGAGCTAGAGGAGTTAGAGGATTCTGGGTCAGCAACATTGTCTGCAGATGGCTGAGGCTCCACATCCATATGATCCAAGCATGTTGCCTGGATAAGGGTAGGGGAAGCCTAGTCATACGAGTCTAGAATAAGAGTTATGGACAGAGATGGATTAATGGGCTTAGGCGGTGAAGGTAAAGAGTTGTCATTAGTTTGGGACTGAATATTGGTTAGGATGTTTGAGGTTGAAGCCTAGGGAGAGGGTCCTTGATTCCTATGATTATCTACCTATCCCCTTGTATAGTTAGGTGAGGGTGAGTCTCGAGTACCCTAGTTGCCAAGCCTTTTGCTTCGGGTTTGAGCCATAGTTGGCCAGATGTGAGTTGTCCTGATGTGGGTAGGATTGAGCAGCTGGCGTTTGTAGGTGGGTGAAGAAGAGTTGTCCAGTTGTGGGGAGTTGAACGAAGTGAACACACATGGAAATTCAAATTGAATCAGACGTTGTTCATTTGGCCGGTTGTGAGTTGTCCAGTTGTGGGTTGGATTGATCAGTTGGCATTTGTGAGTGGGTGAAGGAGTGTTGTCCGATTGTAAGGAGTGTAAGAAGTGATAACATGGAAATTTTGTCTTGATGTGGGTTGGATTGATCAGTTGGTGTTTGTGAGTGGGTTAAGGATTGTTGTTCGGTTGTAGGGAGTGTACCAAAGTGACAATCGCATGGAAATTCAAATTGAATCCGTACTGTGTACATGAAACATCAGGAATTGGGAATCAAAGGCGGTTTTTGAAGATCAAGGTATATGAATGATGAATATGAACCCAGAAAAAGAAAGGAAAAAAAAAAAAAACAGAATAGATAGATGAAGACCACCCCAGTAGCGAGGAACAAAAACAAAATATGCAATTAAGACCCTAGCATTTGCACCGGATAATTTGAGAGGGGAACAAAGCACAGAAATGAGACTACACGGACAAACTGTATGCTGGACAAAAATCAGGCAAACTAGAAGTATTGTCTCTAGAATTCCAACACCTCAAAGACAGTAGACCCCATAGATTTCAAACAATATATTAGCCATAAACCAGGATATTCAGAAGCAAGCATGGCAAAAACACAATTTTCAATCCTTTAGGAAGTAAATAACAAGGACAGTCCACTGTACTAACCAGGCAAGCAAGCAGTATTCTTCAGTTGAGCTCAAAAGATTTCCATTGTAACAAGAATCGGGAAGAGGACACATGGATGTTGAGAGCTTCTCTCTCTATCACTATCTTTTTGCTCGATATTGAACTTAAAGAATACTAGCTTAAACCACCAAGTCAGTACAAGAAGAAAGCTTTCTTCCTTAGATGTAGGTTGGCCGGTCAGCTATAGATTTGAAGATCATGGTGTCATGCTTGTTGATGGAGATTGTTGATGAAGATCATTGTTGATTCTGCCAATGTTGTTGATATTATTTCTTAAAATAATCCATTATTCTTTATAAGGTTGAAGATAAAGGCAATTCACAAACATTTTGCCCTATACTGTTGTGCGCTACATGTGAAAATGTCTTGTGCAATTATGCAATACCAATCAAAGTATCTTGCATACTATAAGGAGCAATACTTTTAACATAAGTGGGAGTCAAGAAGGCATCTCTGAAAAAAAAAAAAAAACCAAATATTTTGATTTGTAATAAACTGGTAAATATTATTTCCACTACATTATAAGTCAATTACTAACTGAATTAGAGGTGAGTAAAATTTTATTTTTGTATATAAACCAATCAACAGATATACCAATTGATTTCCAATTAAATACCATATTAGCCACAACTTTCCTTCGGTATTTAGTTGGTACATATTATTCCTCCTAAATTACCAGTTGAATCTTTATAGTTGGAAAAACTTCCACTTCATATGTACACTTGCTAATCGAATTACCAATCGATCACTAATTGAACAAATAGTAATCAAAATTGTTGTTGGCAATTAGTTGAAAATATAATCCTTCTAAATTACAAATTAACATTCAGTAGAAGGCTAATATTATGAAATGTGTAAATATTTACTAATCAATATACCAACTAATTACCAACTACAAGCACTAATCGAACTTTTTAGTATATATATTTTTTCTTTCAAATTACCAACTAATTACTAATGTATATTTAATAGTTGATAGATAATTCGATTAGTAGAAACATTTACCAACTGATTATGAATAGCTTATGTTATCCACCAAATGTGGTGGTTAATGCTTGGTTGGAAAATATTTCTTTACTTGCATTTCCAATTGATTACCAATGGAAAACTACACCAATATATAGATTCGGTTGGTAATCAAATAGTAACATTTTTTTCATTGAATTTACTAACCAATTACCAATAAAAAATATTACCAATTTGTTAATAATAATTCAAACATGTCTTTGTGTCAAAGTATCAATCGGTTATCAACTATTTACCAACTGAATATTTATTAACTGACCATATTTGAATGGTAATTTTTTGAAATTTTTTGAAATTTCTCTATTTTAAATTCAATTGATAATTGGTTAGAAATTACCAACTAAATATGCTTAGTTGAAAATGGTCACTTGGTAATAACCTTTTTTTCTATCAGTGAATAATATCATATTACAAAGATATAGTCTATCATATGACTTCACATAAATTTCCTCTATATGATCCTCTAAATATGTGTAAACAAATATCCTAAATTATTTAATATTTTTCTTGAGTAATATTAAATATATCTCTCTAAATAATTCATCAATATATCTTTTTGAAAATTTTAAACCAAGATAGAAACATTAGAATTGTGATACTTATAACAAACCACATAGATATTGATAGGAATCCGCTACATAACAAGAACAAGTTTAAGAAGAGGGGAGAAATGCAATAAAATAACTTAAGGTACGTTGTACAATATTTGTGTGTTTGTGCTTGTGCTATGTTTTAGAAAATAGATCCAATGCTCAACCAAATTTTAAAATAAAATACTAATTTAACTTACACACTCATACAAAATTAGACAAATATACCTATTATGTAGTATAGAGTATAGTTGATAAGTATTGAAGACTTTCAAAAATGGAATCAATTACTCCTACTTCCACCTGAATTCTATTGTTCAATCAACCAAACAAGAAATAAAATGACTAGTTACTACTATTAAGAAAAAGGAAGTACCACACGAATACATCAACCCAGTTCTCAAGAAAAGACTAAAAAATCACAAGAAAATATTTAAGTAAGGAAAGGAAATTGGCCATGTAATTAAACAAAAATTCTTCCAAGAATACTCAAATAATAAATATCACTCAATCAATTGATATCAAATCTAAGCATCGGTAAGATTTCCAAAATAAAGTAAAATCTGCTCTTTTTCTTTCTCGAGTAATGAATCTCCTATCCTAGGACCTAATCTATAGACATCTCATATAAATCAAACCCAAAGATGTATAAAATCAAGGAAATCCAATGACAAGCCAAAAAACGCTAAACTCCCTATCTCTAGGTGACTCCAAAACCTCATCTATCACCAACTTCTAAATCCCCCAAATTCATTCTTAAGTTCATCAAGGGAAAAGGAATTTATTAAATTAACATAAAAGGGAACCCATCTCATGAATCCTTTCTCAAGCTCAATATAAGAGAATTACCCAATCAATTAATTCAATTAATTAAATCCAAGTGATAAATTACTTAAAATAGACATCAATTAATCAAATAAACATCCAATACAATAGTAAATTATGGTACAACCATTTAATTACAACTCAAATCAAATAAATCCAACAACCACAAAATCCAATCATAAAGGAAGAAAAGGGAAAACTCATGGACAAGGTTTTTCTTCTACTTTGCAATCTTCTTTTGGGGTTACTCATTTTCCCTGAAATCTTCCTTGATCTTTTCTTCTATTCCTTTCCTTGCATTCCAAGGAGTTTCTGTAGCATTTTTCGTGGATGGCTTCTCAAGAATGACTTAGAAAAGCAGTATTTATAGGTTCCTTCACGAATCCCTAAAATTTTGTAGAACATAGGGTAATCTGTAATATTGCACTACACCATGCAAAATGGCCTACACAGGTGCATGCTTCTGTATGCTATATTTGCTTTAGAATGCTATTGTTCGACTTGATTACTTGATGTGTTGGAATTATCTATGGCCAGCTGGACAATGATCTGTACAATTGATGAGGGCTTATTAAATACATATTTTCTAGTATTGTTGTGCTTTAATTGTGATAAATTCTTTCACAAATCACAACTCACTACATTTTTATCTTCTTTTTATAGGAAATGAAAAAAAAAAACTAATTAGAGATGAAAATGATGAAAAGAAGGAAAAAAGAGCAAAAACAAATAAAACTGGACATATGGTGGTGGCCTAGGGAACTTCTAATTCCCTAGGCTTCCTGAGAGCAAAAATAAACAACAACAAGAAGGAAAATGGCAGCCAAGTTCCTAGAGCAAAATAAGAGACACTAGGAAGAAGGAACAAGGCGGCGCTGCCTAAAGCACAACAAAGATGCAATACACCTAGGAGAGGGGCGGCCTAGGCCAAGAACAAGCTGTACACCTAGGTGAAGATCAGAAAATGAAAGCATAGTAACATGGCAGCCTAGAGAACTTCTATTTCTATAGGCCACCTAAGAGAACAAAAGAGTACATTTCGTCTAGAGATGGGTGGCCTAGGGAATTTTAATCTCCCTAGGCCACCTACGAAGAAAGAAAACTACTAAATTTTTATAACTAAGGCAGCCCAGGGAAGTGGGCCGCCCTTTTATCCAGAAATAAGGCAACCTCCACTTCCCTGTACCGCCTACAAGCCCAGAAATGCACAGATTCGAGTTGTTCTACGATTTTTCTCATTTCTTTTCACTGTACACTATAAATACCCTATTATAAACCCTAAATAATCATCATTCATTGGCTAGAAACTAAGAGATCCCTTAGGGAGATCAAAAGAAATATCAAGAAAGGGAAGATCTTGGAGAAGCAAGAAGAAGAAAAAAGGGTTGGAAATCTAAGGAAGAAGAAGATCAAGATATTATCGATGAGTGATGTTCTTTCTTTTTCTTTATATTATACTTTAACAAATATTGATATTTATATGATTTTATTTGTATTTGAGGGATGAACTGTTGGAATGTATGCCCTGTAGAGTTTTCTGATGTAATTATCTATTTTATTAATAAAAGAATTTATTCTCAAAATTTATTTGTAAATTTACATTTTATTTATGCACGATTTACGTTTGGAAAGGACCCATAGTATTTAAGTAAGTGATCCATATGAATGGTAGTCTTTCACAGTAAGGTATGGATCACGGGTTACTTAACACATAAACATTTATTCTTAACCGATTGTTGAGAATAGGAATCTTATTATGTTTATGTTATTATGTTATGAATTCCAAATGGGGAATGACTTACCTTTAGCCAGTGAGTAGTTTACTCACTTCATAGTATGAGTGTATTTCGAATACGTAGAATAGAACCTGTAATAGTAGTTTATAAAAGTATTATTTAGAAGAAACCCAGACTATTACTGTTATAGAGTGGACTAATACTCTACCGCTTGAGTATGAGTTGGTAGTCTAACAAAACTGGAAACACGTACTTTGATATGCTGTAGTTGAGATTCTTTCGTAGAGCCGATATACTTGTATGTTGGGTGTATGCAACTAGTTAGTTAAGACAGACTTACATAAGATAGTTTCTGCGCTATATCGCCTCTTGTGACTGTTCGAATGATCTAAATATCCAAGGTCCTGGGGAACATGATTTGGATGTTTGCTTTAAGTTGATTCCCTTAGAAAGAAAAAACATTCCAGGAGTCGTGGATCATTGGACTTGAGGTCTAAGGATGGTAGATGTCTTTTAGAAACGTGTTAGTACACTCTTCCTCTTTAAATGTACGACGATGCGTAGAGAGATATTTTAGTAATTACATCTGTAGGTTGGAGACTTTGCTAATGTAGCATTGTCCTTGGGGTCAATATTTCTTTATGGTGATATTAAAAAATATTTAAAATATAAAATACAACTATTTATATTGCATGGGTATTTTGGTCATTTTAGTAGCTAATGCGATGTGTCTTTTGGTCTCCGGAATAGCCCTTAAGTCCTGATAGATTTGGGCTAAGGAATTGGTCTTGATAATTATGAAATTTATTTTATTTAAGTAGTCTAATTTATTATTGGACTAGAATAAAATAAAAGGCCCAAGAGAGAGTATATATTTTGTCTAATTTAATTGGTTAATTAATTATTCAGGACCCAAGGCCCAAATTGAATAATTAGAAAATTAACGTAGGTATAAACTAGATAAAAGGTCTGATATTTTATATTGGTCTATTTGGACTTGTTAATTATTTATTAGGCTATTTAATGAAGTTCATAAAATAAATAATTGAGGTTTATTATTTATGGGTGTTCGGTCCAAGAGTACATAATTTTATCTGGCCCAATGGATGAAACCAAGAGTAAAAAAAAAAAAAAAAACAAACAGCAAGGTATGGATCCTACATTGTTTGGTGTGAAATGATAACGAAATGATTTTTTTTTTTTTTTTACTCTCTCGGTATCTCTCTCTGCGGGAAAATGAAAAGAACTAAGGCCATTCTTCTATCCCTGAGGATTGCTTTTATCGGTGGTTGTTAAGGCAGTGGCCATATTCTGGAAGCTCAAAAGTTTCACATGAATGAGAAGAAGTAGACGGCTTACAAGAGTGCAACCGGAGGTTTTTTTAGGAGAACTAGTGGCTTCAAGCATTCAACCAGAATCGGTTCAGACAGAGGCGCCGACACCCCCTAGACCAGTGAGGAAATGCAGAGGTAAATAGCTTTCATGCGATATTCTGTTTTCGTTTTGTTCTGTAAGCATACTTCTAGTTTCATCGTCTTTGCCATATTAACCTTCATGAACCCTAATCTATGTTATTGTATTGAGTTATTATTATGATTTATTAAATTCTAATATCTTGTATTTGATTACTTGGGCATTATTATGTTGGATTGATTGTTTGGGCTTGATTGATTTATTCAATTGATTGGTTCGCTCTTAATGAATTCGAAAGATTGGTTTAGGAGTTGAACACCAAATTAATTAGTCTAATATTTGTTTTTCTTTAGTTAACTCGAGAGAGAGGTTGAATGATTAGAACTTAGTAATTTGTGAGTTTTCAATATTGCCTAGGATATTGGAGCTTCCGAGTACCTTTGGGTAATGAGTAAGTATAATACTTTCTTAGGTTAGATTGATTAGGTAAAGATACTAATTAATTTTTAGGAAAGAAATCTCATAACTTGAGAGAGAGTGGGGTTTATTATTAAAAATTCATATCGGTGTTCGAATTGGAATTTGATAAACTTAGTAATAATCTCTTTACTTGACATGTTTTGAGGGAATTACTTCTTTTACATAGCCTTTCTCGTATTCTTACTTTTTGATGATTCTTATGGTTTTTCTTGTGCGAGTTCAATGTATTCTCTATTGTAATAGTTTAGTTTAGCATAATTAGTTTTATTTATTCTATCTCTTTATTTATTTTAGCTAGACAATGAGATTAGAGCAAAGTGGTAGTAATTGCTAAGTTCCTTGTGGATTCGATACTTATTATTTCTTATACTATGCAATGGGGTATACTTGCCCAATTATGTCATTTTGGTGTTTGACATTTTAATTTAAAGTTTGATTTATGTGGATTGTTGTTACTATTTCCAATACATGAAAAACCCACATCAAGTTTTGGTGCTGTTGCCGAGAATTAGCAATATCATGAAACCTTTGAGTCTTGTTGATTTACTTATGTATATACTTGTAAATATCACAAATTCTTTTGTGTAAATATTTATTTTCATATTTGTGCATAATACTAACCATTTTTTGTATTCTATACCTTGTTTGTATGTTATTTTGATCCTTATTTTTAATCTTTGAGATAAATAAATTGTATTAGGCTCCAATGTGTTGTATAATTATATTTGTATTATTATTATTATTATTATTATTATTATTATTATTATTATTATTATTATTATTATTATTATTATTATTATTATTATTATTATTATTATTATTATATATTTGATATTGTTGTATGTTGATATCTTGGGAAATTGTAAATATTGTGGATTCTTAGGATTTAAGTTTTGTTTTTGTATATGGCATTTTTGTTGTATACTATCATTGTTGTTGTTGGGGAATTTTGTATTTTTTGTTGTGTTAGTATTTTTAGGAAGAAAAAGTTACTGTAATTGGCTATTATTATTGTTGTTGAGGAGATCATGTTGTATAATAGTTATTGTGGTTTATTATTGTATAATAGGATTTAGGTCATTGTTGTTGTAATGGTATTGGTTATTTTGAGGATTTGGTTGATATTGTATATTTGGTTGGGAAATCATAGTCGTTGTTGTTGTAGAATTTTTCTTTTAGACTTGTAGTAGTTGGTGGTTGTTGTTGTACTATACATATGTATTGGAGGTTGAAAATTTGGTTATAGTGGTGGTGAATAAGTTGAGGAGTTGATTGGTATGTATAGTTGATATTATATTTTTGCGGATTATTGATTTTTGTTTGGGAATTTTGTTAAGTTCTTGTAATCTTTTTTATAGTAATGATTTTAGTGTTGGGGTTAATTGCTAATTATTTGGGAGACCTTGTTGTATTATTTGGATGTTGTAATATTAATTGATTAGTGGATGTTGTAGTAGCAATCTTTTGTCATATGTAAGGACCTTAGTATATATAATACTTTTAGTGCTTTCTATACTAGTGTGTTGTTCTGTATATGGATTAGGTATTAATGAGAATATATATATATATATATATATATATATATATATATTAATTTAGTGTATCCTTGGTGAAAATATTGAGTTGTTCGTTTGTTTTGTGGCTTTGTTGTATTAGTATTAATGTAGTTCTTGATACTAATATATATTTTGGTATTACTTATATTAGTTGATTTTATAACTTAATAATATTTGTGTACATATAGATAGTTCATTTGTTATTAGTATTGATACTAATGCATTTTGTAACAACTCCTTGCATCTTTTTTGTAAAACCCCATCCTAATATGCCCTAGGAGTATGCATTGCATCATTTATGTGTGAATATGGTCATACTTAATTTTTATCTTGTGTTTCATGAGTAATTTAATTAGGTAATAATTATGCTGAGTTGCAACACTGAGCTTGCGTATATTACTTGAGTGCGTGCTAGCTCATCTTGTTATTTAGTTTTGCTATAGAAAGAGAGTTTAGGAAAAGCACTCTAATACATAGGAATTTTGTTGTTAGTTTAAGGCGTAAAAATGGTAGTAGGTTTTGGTATGGGTGATGGATTTTTATTGATAGGTTGAGAGATCGATGGCTAATTCTTGCTTGGACATCCTCTATGTTTCTTTTTTTTTTCTTTTCTTCCTTATCCCTTAGTCACCTTAGCCGGCCAGCCTTGAGTAGATGCTGTTACCATATTTAGAGGGCATAATTCCATGATTGGAGGAACAATTTACCTAAAGAAATTGATTACCAAATTTATCTCACCCTATAAAATCATTCTATTTCCTTATCTTTTCTTTATTCCCATAATTTATATTCTTTAATTTAGCAACTACATTATCTTCATTTCCTTTTGTATGAAGAATAATATTCTTGGATTGAGAAAAATTTCCTTTCCATTGTTAATACCTCTAGCCCTTACTTCCTTTTTGAGAGGAAGAATATTCCACCAAATATATATAATAAATCCAATTTCCTTTTCCATTATGATAGGAATCAAATTAGGCATTAAGATCATTTTCTAGAAGGGGGAAGGAGGACAAAATCACACTTCATAGTTCCATGGGTAAGAGCTATATTCAAGAGGATTCAAGGGAGTTTTTAAGACAACAAATTCAACAAATCCAGATTCAAGAAGATTATGAAGAGATGGATAGTAAAGGAAGGGCCAAAAGACACACCACACAAGCGCCAATCTATGTGGAGGATCAATCTAACCTTTAATAAGGATTGAAGGCTAAAAGAAAGAAGGGCTTAAAATGATCAACATTTCACTTGAAAGATCAAGGAAACATATAGAAAATAAATGGAGGTCAAATAGGCCGGAATAGAAGTGCAACGAAGGTGCCCAGAGCAGAATCGGCGCCGGTTCGGGGTGATGGACCTGGTGCCGGCCCTAAGCGGGCTCATTTTTGTCTTTGGACAGAACCGAGCCAACGCCGGCTCCATGTGCTAGGGCTGGCACCGGCCCTAGTCAGGCCGATCCCGACTCTTTGCTATTTTTTCGTGTTTTCAGCCTTTAACGCTTGTAGTTTAATTTTCATGACTTTTATTATGTTTTAACATATTTTAAAGCATGTAATAGGGCCTAAAAACTTGTATTAAGACCATCTAATTTCTATATTTTGTTTAGTAATTAGTTAGGGTAACTTGGGGCGTATAAATACCCCGTTATAGCCTCTTTTGTAATAGAATTCAGATTTCAGATTCCAAAGATTGAATAGATTGTTGAACTCTTGGAGAGGAAAATTCCTCCTTAGTTCTTCCTTTCAAGACCAAGCAAAGGAATTAGACTCACCTTTATTTAGAGTCTCTAAAATCCTTGAGTTAATCTAACTTGTTTCTTCATCTTGGGTATTGGGTAGATTTATTCTGATCTAGTGTTCTTATTGGGAAACCTAGAAGGGTGCCTACTTTTCTCCATCCCACTTGTTCTTAAATTTTTTGAATATTCAAGGGTGTTTGGGTATTAAAGTAGTTGGCCAAATCCTATTAGAATTTGGATTCTAGTTGTTCATGCACCTAGGGTTCTTATTTTGTGGGTATTTTAGTAGAGAATTGGGTGACCAATTCTTGGGTCTTTGTTCTTGAGTCTAACTTCCAAATTTTGGTGTGCTTGTATCAAATTGGCATGAGAGCAAGCTTGTGTTAATTCTAATTAACACAACTTTCTTTAGGCAAAGGTACAATCTCTTCAAGCATTTGTGAAAATTTTCAGATTTTCGTCACTTTATTGGGTGCTATTTTTGAATGCTTGAAACTTAAAATTATACCATGAACTTGATGTTAAATTGTTCATATATGTTGGTATGATGTTTATGGAATCATTTGGCATGAATATTTATTGATTTTGAGCACAAACAAGGTGGAAATCTCCTTCAACCCATTGCTGCAAATTTAAATCCCGTAAGTATTTTTCTTGCAATTTTTGAGAGTTGAATACTCCAAATTGTGCCATAGGTTTGTTGTGAAATTGAGCCTACATGTTTGGTTGATATTTAAGTAGCTATTTGTGGTGATAAATTGCAGAAATCTTAAGGTTTATTAGGGGTTTTGCTACAAAATTCTGAACACAGAAAAAAATTCCGTAACTCTTTTTGTGCTATTTTTTGTGAGCTTGAAAACTTAAAATTTGTCCATGTTATTACTGTGAAATGGCTCCTTGATGTTATATCTATCATTAGAAATGAGTTCTACTTGTGTATTTTGAGTATTGGAGTGGCTATATGGTTAAAAATTTTGAATTACCTTGAGTTACGAAGTTGCACATCAAGTTTTTTATGTGTGGTTTCATGACTTAGGATTGTGCTTAAATGACAACCAAAGCTTTGTTTATTGAATCCCTATAAATTTTCGTGCTTGTTAACTTATTTTTAGTGGGATTTTACTTTCCAATTGCTATCAGAAAATTTTTCTTATGAAGTGATAAATAGTTTGGAAAGCAAATTGATGCATCTTAGATCATAACACTTTATCTCTTTGAACTTTTGAATTTCTTGTAATTTCATTGTCTTGAGTAAGTTAATTGATCATTAAATTGAATTCTTAAGATTGTGATAGCATTCTAAAATTTGAAATACTATCATTTGACTAAATGCCTACTACGTGTTTCATGAAATGTTTAAGAGTCTTTACATACTCTTGTAAGGGTTCTTATATTACATTTTTCACTTCCATTGACCTTAGTTGATATACTTCTTGTATTTGGTGGGTTGAATACCTATATTGACATCTGCTTGTGATAATTAGGATTAAATTGGACATTGTCAATCTTTAAGTCTTATTCCTAGTGTCCTTGCTTATTTGAATCATTGTGGTGCTTATCTAAATGTTATCACTGCATATCTTCTTGAGAAATCTTTGAGTTTATAAGATAACTTGTTCCTTGAAATTCTTATTGATTGCGTCTCATTCTTGTTAACCATCTAGTGATAGCTCATTTCTTTTTAGGAACTTCTTGAACCTTTGGAACTTGGTTGACTTTAACTAGTGGAACTAAATCCTTTGAATTGGGAAGACTTCGGGAAGAACATAAGTGTGGAATTAAGAGTGTGGAAAAGGCAAAAGGGTGAGCTCATTCTGATAAAAGCCAAAAGAGAGTATACAGGAGAGAAGAGTGTCATTGAAAGAGTGTAAACACGTGAGGAAGTGAAGTGAGAAAATCCTTTTGTGTTTTCTACTTAAATTTTGTTGGTATTTATTTTGAAAGCAAAGTTCACAATGGCTAGTTGAAGTGAAAGTGAATGGTATGATTATGATGAGGAGTCTTGTTATCATGGAAGTAATTATGGGGGATATAAAGAACATGAATATGACTATGAGGAAGATTATTGGGGAAATGAAGATAATCATGAGAATTTGCTTGATTGTGAAGATGAGTTTTATAGGGATAGCTATGATGAAAGGCCAAGCACAAGTGAAAAAGGATATAGTGGGTTTGATGGAAAAGAAATTGGAAATATGAGGGGGTTGAATATGTGGGTATAAATAATTGGAATGATGGAGTTTGTGTAGAAGGACCACAAAAATATTCAAAGAGTGGGATGCAACAATCAACAAGTAGTATGCCAAAAAAAAAAAAGGGAGTATAGGTGTTTGTATGAAAGTCCAAAAGTAACTAAACCAAGGGAAAAGTGTGCATTGCAAAGTAGTTCCAAGAGTGGTTTGAGAAGAAAGCAAGATTATGCTTGTTCTACTTGTTGGGATTATGGCTATGACACATGTGATTGTCCAAGAAGGAAAAGTCAAGGAAGTAGGGATGAGTTGCAAAGGAGTGAAGTGAGTCATTGTGAGTATTAATTCCAGCTATGAACACACTTCACCTACTTGTCGTTGGAAGTCCTTTAATTTGCAATGTGGCCAATAGGGAAAAAAAAAAAAAACTGAATTGAGGAAGGAGCATGAGGAAAAAGAGGTAAATCACTTGACACAAGAGATAGAGAGCTAACATGGAGATGACAAAGGAGTTGAGCATTGCAATAGTAACGTTGATGAGGAACAAATATGTACTAAAGGTGAAGGTCCCAAAAATGCTACAAGTAACATGAATTAGAAGAGAGCTCACATCAACAAAAGAAAGCGGGAGAATGTAAGATTGCGAAGAGTGAATCACCAACACCATTTTCTAGGGAGGTCACAAATCCAAAAGGAGTAGATGGTGAAAGGGAAAATATGATTGAGCAAAGAAATTCACTAGTTGGTGTTGCTAATAGAGTCTTGGGTACTTATATTGTTGAGGATATGAATGATTCACAAAGAGAAAATATTTTCTACTCAAGATGTAAAATTAACCAAAGGCAATGTAGTATAATGATAGATTGTGCAAGCTGTACAAATGTGATAAGTACTACATTGGCAGAGAAGATAGGTATAGCGACCATGAATCATCCTAAGCCATACAAACTTCAATGGGTCAATGATTGTGATGAGGTGTAAATGAACAAATAGGCCAATGTTACATTTAGCATGGGAAATTATGAAGATGAGGAACTTTGCGATGTGATGCCCAAGCATGTTGGAGAGTTGTTGTTGGAAAAGCCTTAGATGTTTGATAGAGATATGATGCATAATGGTAGAAAAAACACTTATGCATTGAGCAAAGAGGGAAAGAAGTTTACTTTTCTCCCAATGTCTCCTAGAGAGGTTACAAAAGATCAAAACCTTATGAGGGAGAAGGAAAAGAAAATGAGAGAAAAAAAGGAAGACAAGAAGAGTGTGAGAAAAGAAGAGGGAAGAAAAGAAAGAGAGCTAAATGAGAAGGGGGATGAGATAAAAAAGTTTAAGGTAAAGGGGGAAGAGAGAAGAGTAAAAGAGCATGGAGAGAGGCAAACACAAAGTAATATGGCACAAAAGAGAGCCAAACAAGAGGTTGAGAGAAAAAAAAAAAAAAAGAGTGGGGGTAAAATGAGGCTGAGGGCTTGGGTTGAGAAAAGAGAAAATAAGGGAGTTGGTGAGGATCCAAAGCCAAAAGTTTTACTTTCATACAAATTGTCTTATTTAAATTGTAATGCATATATCGATTTAGAGACGAATCATCTTCAAGAAGGGAGAAATGATAAGAATCAAATTAGGCATGAAAGCCATTTTCTAGAAGGGGGAAGGAGGATAAAATCACACTTCCTGGTTTCATGGATAAGAACAATATTCAAGAGGATTCAAGGGAGTTTTCAAGACAACAAATTTAACAAACCTAGATCCAAAAAGATTGTGAAGGTATAGATGGTAAAGCAAGGGCCAAAAGACACACCACACAAGTAACAATCCATGTGGAGGATCAAACTAACCTTTAAATAACGATTGAAGGCTAAAGGAATATCAAGAAGAGCTCAAAATGATCAACATTTCACTTGAAAGATCAAGGAAACATATAGAAAATAAATGGAGGTCAAACGAGCCGGAATAGAAGTGTAACGAAGGCCATCTTTTTCTACTAGCATAGGAAAGTTTGGTGTTTGAGTATTCCTCTGTGTGGATTACTGTTAGAGATAATCACACACTGTGATTATAGTGGTTAGATGTCCAACTCTCGTGAAATTTGCATAAGAGGATTGCTAGATCGCGCCTCGACTTGAAGAAGAAATTTTTGTTCTTCGGATGATCACCCAAAGGTAAAACACTGTTACCTTTACTCTCTTTATGTATTGTTTTTCACACATAGACGGGTCCTGGGAGGGTATCTCGTTTTATTTTCCACTGCGCCGTATACGATACGAGCCTGAGATACCTAACAGTTATTTTGGCAGAGACTTGGGTGACCAATTCTTGGATCTTTATTCTTGAGTCTAACTTCTAAATTTTGGGGCTTCTGAGCTCGTATCACATTATGATGCCATTCCTTAAAATATCGAAAGTTGGAAATTTGTTTCCTTAATCATCAATTATTTTGAATCTCCAAATTCCTAAGACTCATTATATATATATATATATATATATATATATATATATATATATCCTTCCCCAAACACTTTCTATTATTGCCTCTTACTCCCTCCATAGAAACTGACCCTAGCTATGCTTTATGGGAGTTGTTGAACTGCTAATTCCAACAATTAGCATTGCTGGAAATTTACTTCCTTTCAAGCAGTTGCCATTTTCCACTTTTCTTTAAGAATTTGAATTCAAATTGTTTTCTATTAGAGCCCACAAATTCAACTCTTTTTGCTCTCTAATTCCAACAAATAACATAGCGGTTAATCATTGTTTTAGCTAGCAAGAAGAGCTCTCATTTCCCTTAGTTGAGTCAACCGAAGTGAAAGCTAGAAGAAGAATTCCCCTATTGAAATAAATCAAATAATTCTGCTTCTTTTTTCAAATAGTGAAACTTGCCTCACATTCTCCTTCTCGAAAATTTCAGTAAGCTCCAATGATTTTTCTCCCCCTCTTGCACGAGATTCCACTCTAGTTCAGCTAAGAGAAGTTGGCCACTTCCTCTCTAGTAAAAACGAAACCAAGGCAACAAGAGTTTGGCCTTTTTCTCTCAAACAAATGTAACACAAAGCCAATTGGTCTATCTAGGCAGTAATATAATTGAAGACAACCATATGCTAAACCAAAGTCTTTCTTCTCATTTTCTCCTCCAAAACTGACACACACTTTCTCTTTACTAGATTACTCTCTCGACCTCACCATTGACTTCCCTTTCTCCTTCTCTTTACTCACCTCAACCGAAACACCTTAAGACCTACACTCCTCTCGTCTCTCTTTTCCTTATGAGCTCTAGGCAGTCTAACTCTATTGCTTTCAAACTACATTGCTCAAGGTAAGGTAAGATTCCTGATAAGGGCTACATTAGTCATACGTTTTCTAGTTATTTGAGGTTCTTTTGTGATACATTTTATTCAATAACTAGTCATATTCCTTCATATTTGAGATTTTACCCTTGGAAAGGTATTTTATTCATTATTTTAGATTTTTGGGGTAAAACGAAGCAAAAACATCGCGAAACAGATTAGAGGCGGCGCTTGCTGGGATAAAGGAACCGGTGCCGGCTATACATTGATTGCACAAACTTCGAAGTGACAGAAAAATTGGTGAAACAGAGCAAAACAGAGTGGAACCAGCGCCTGCTGCATTCTGGAATACATTGTGCGGAATTCAAGAAAAAAATCGGCGAACAATTAGAGAAATAGAACACAACCAACGCCGGCTTCGAGAGCCAAGATGGCGCCAACTGTGCCCTGAAGTTAAGGTGGTGCTTTGATTTTTCTACGCTATTTTTGGTAATCTGTGGAGTTTTAGTATCTTCCAACTTCTACTCGACTAAAAACATTACACCAACGAGTTTAGGAACCTCCCAAACCTATAAATAGAGGAAAAACACAAGGGAAAAGGAGAGAATTCATTAATCATCATAGCAAATCACTCAAATTAAAGGAGGAATTCTTCAATTCAAGGAGATTTGTGCAAGAAGGTCTTCAAAGGAAGAAGAAGGAGGCTTGTCTATGAGTGCTTTCTTTTACGTTGTTTTCTTTTTCTTGACAATGATGTATTAATTGTTTTATTATAATTTGACATTGTTTTAGATAGTCATAATTTTTAGAGTTACTTGATCTTTTGATTAATTGATTATTATTATTGGTATTTGATTACTTGTGCTTATTACAAGATTAATTGGTTGGGTCTTTCTACTAACTTGCTTGGACAAAGGGGTTGGTGGTGGTTTCAATTCATTAGTTTCATATTTGTTAACTTTTAACTTGCTTGGATAAAGGGATTAAGAGTAGGGACAAAGTAATTCAAGGTTAATTAATGTCTGCCAAGATATGGATTCATTGATTAATTTCATGTGTAATTTATCAGGAATGGGAATTAAATCAAGGACTATAGTTAATGCATCTTTTGGGTAAGACTGGTTGAGATAGAATATGAGATGCAAAGTTACCTAGAAGATAGGTATTCATGGATTGGATAAAGAAGTGAATCTCTATTATCCTTCATGATGCCAAGGGAATAATTAGTTATGATAATGATTAAGTACTTTAGGATTATGTTTGTCAAAATAATAGTTTAAGTTACATAATTCTACATCCTTGACATGTATATATTTTTATTTTCTTATTTATTTATTTTTTACTTTATGGAGTCGGTTAAATAATGAAAGAAAGGCGATTAGTGTATACTTGTTCCTTAAGGATCGACACTCGTTTGAATCCTATACTATGTTAATGATGAGTACGCTTGCTCATATGTATAATTGGGGGTTAACGTTTTAATTTAAACTTGATTGGGAATGTGCTTATTTTTATATGATTTTTACACCCAAATCCATACACATCAAGTTTTTGACGCCGTTGCCGGGGAACAATAGCATGAAAGCTTGGATTTTGTTGATTTAACGATGTAAATATGTAAATTATGTATAATTGTTCTTTCCGCAAAAAGGTGCTATCTTTTGTATTTTGTGTATACCTTTGTAACCTAACATACTAACTTTGACTATGTTCTATTAACTCACTTTGTAATCTTATAATTTTGTTTCCATCATTAATTATGTTATCTAACTTGCTTCTTGTTTTCTTAGGTGTTATCCTTGGTACATAACCCGAAAATTCGAAGGTGAGATAGTCGATTTTGACCTTGAAATCGAAAGGATACTGTCAAAGATTCGCCAAACAATCCAAAGGAACTTGATCGTCAACATGGATGGTGCTCAAAATAACAATGCTGGGAATAATAGAAGGGTTATGGATGACTTTGTGAAACCCGCAATCTCGGGCACAGGCTCGAGTATCACTAGGCCTAGGGTAGATGCAAATAATTTCGAAATAAAACCCAACATTATCTAAATAGTTCAAAATATAGTTCAATTTGATGGGCTACCTGAAGAAGATCTTAATGCTTATTTAGCTAGTTTCTTTGAGATTTGTGATACTTTCAAGATGATTGGTGTTTCTAAGGATGCCATAAAATTAAGACTTTTTCCTTTCTCTTTGAGGGATAAAACCAAATCTTGGTTAAAGTATTTACCTACAGGTTCCATCCCTACTTGGAATACCCTAGTTGAAAAATTTCTGACAAAATATTTTCCTCTAGCTAGGACAGCCAAGCTTAGGAACGAGATATTTGGCTTCCAACAAGCAGATTTCGAGCCTTTGTATGAAAGTTGGGAGAGATTCAAGGAGATGTTGAGAAAATGCCTACACCACAGATTTTAACCTAGGAATGCAGATACTTATATTTTTGAATGGCCTCACGTTCACAACACGACAAGTGGTGGACTCTTCTGCAAGGGGTTCCATCAATCATAAGACCCCGAAACAGGCATTCGATCTTATTGAAAATTTGGCTTCTAATAACTATTCTTGGGGAAGTGTAAGGTTTAGAGCTCGTATGTAAGGAGTATACAAAGTGGATGCTGTGGCAGCATTAGAGGCTAAGGTGGACGCCTTAACCCAAAAGATGGAACAGATGGTGATGCCTTAAGGCCAGATGTTAAACGTAAGTTATGATTTCTGTGGAGAGGGACACCCTAATCATGAATGCCAAAATATGGGATCACTCCAAGAAACTTTGGAACAAGTGGCTTTTGCAGGTAATGTCCAGCCAGGTAACAACCTTTATAGCTCTACCTATATTCCTGGTTGGAGAAATCACCCTAATTTCTCTTGGAGCAATGAGAATCAACCTAGGCAGGGTTCTTTCAATTTTGGAGGCAATCAAAGAAATCAAAAC
Source organism: Voacanga thouarsii (assembly GCA_026120185.1). Taxonomy (NCBI): domain Eukaryota; kingdom Viridiplantae; phylum Streptophyta; class Magnoliopsida; order Gentianales; family Apocynaceae; genus Voacanga; species Voacanga thouarsii. The sequence continues at coordinate 725,057 of JANUWF010002085.1, forward strand.
CCCATGACCAATACTGCAGCACCTTCAAAGCCACCATTGGAAGAGTTGATTGGCCAATTGGTAAGTACAACGGAGACTAAGTTCCAAGGAGTCGATGTGACAACACGGAACCTAGAGGCCTCCATGCGCAACTTGAAAAACTAAATTGGTCAGTTAGCTAAACTACTAGGAGATCGTCAAGCTGGGACATTGCCAGGAAATACTGAGGAAAATCCACGGGATCAAAGCTGTGGAAAGCATTGAAGCTACCTTTTTCGTTTATTTTATTTTCCATTTTGTGATTGAAACAATTTTTACTTTTATCATTTTGATTGATTATTTTTCATGAATTACAGTGCATTGTTCAGTATTACTATGTGTTCAACATTTTTCATTGAAAAAAAAAAAAATTGGAGAACCGGACAGAACCAGGCCGGCGCTGGTTCCTGTCGGGTAGGCGCAACTTATAGGCCATTTTGGCCACTTTTTCTTCAAAATCTCCAAACCCCCTCTCAAATTCTCTCTAACCTCTGCTGTCTTCACATCCTCTACTTCCCAAACTTTGATTTTTCACCTCCTAAATACTTCTTTAACATCTATCTACCTCTCTTTTGTTGATCCCACGGATAAAAATCCTCAAATTCTTCCATTTTTCACAACAACATCACATTCAATCCACAAGCAAGAAGTTTAGATTTGTGCAAAAAGCTTACATTTTTTGCTTGCCTACGCATACATGAGCACAAATGTATGATTTTTATTCAAATCCTATGGTTAAAATAGTGTAGATGATTTTTTCTAATCTTAGGGACACTTTGGGCCGAAAATTGGGATTATGTATGCTAGCTTGAATTGTGCATTACTCCTTGAAGCTTTATGAGTTGTATTAGATTAGGAGTTAATGATTCTTTGATACTTGATTCATGCATATGATCATTAGGGGCTTCATGCATATAGCTAAGGGTGGAATTATGGCTATTTGTGATGATTGACTATAGGCTATATATGAAACTTGCATTATTTTTCACGTAATGCCGTGATGATACCTTTAGTAACATGATCATGTCTACTTGCGTGCATTAAGGATATTCAACACGTTTATACTTTACAGTGAACTCTACATGTATTGTTGCAGGTTGTGTGGAATTGAGTGGAGGGGATTGAATGGATTGATGGTTGGAGTGTGATATGTATTGAAGGAGTTTAGGTTTTGTGGATTGTAAGATTGGTTGAGGGTTGAATGAGATTTGAAGAGTGTATTTGCAAGGGGTAGTTACATCCCGTTTGACATCATTGAGCTCAATTGTTCTTTCTTCCTATTTCCACTACTCCTTGATACTATGTCTAGAAGGGGTCATTCTTCTAAAAGGGCGAGAGCTTCCTCTTCCTCAGCCCCTTCATCTGTCGATCCTTTGTTCCTTAGACCAACTGAGTTTATTGATGCATCTTGTGAGGAATGGTACAATAGGAGAGCATTTAATAAAATCATTATCAAGCATACTTTCTTACCCATCCTAGACCGTGCACTCAAATTGGGAATGATGTTTTGAAGGCTAGGATAGGGTTTGATAGTACAACTGAAAGGAAAGTATTGTCCAGTACTCATCAAGGAATTTTATGCTAACATGATTGATAAGGGTAATAAACACCTTCTCCATATTGAAACAAGAGTGAAATGAATCTCCATTGTCATCACCCAAAATCAATTAGCTAACTCCTCTAGGTATTTGACGATGATTCTTGGCAAGGGATAGATGTGAATAATCAAAAGATTTTTTCTGACCCGAATTGGGATGCTAGTGGGACTAGAACCACACTAAGGTTATATAAACATAATGCCTTTCAAGCCAATAGTTTCTATTCAAACAACGATCTTACTGCCAACTTTAGAGCTCTAGTCTATATGTTTGGATTCAATGTTGTACCCCGTGCTAGTGGTTTCAATGAGACTCGACTTATTGACACTTATATTTTGCATCGGATGATGAACATACTGCCTATCCCTCTTGCACCTTTGATCATCCAATCCATTAGGGATGTTGTTCATCATTGTCTCTCAACAAAAGCCTTAGTTTTTCCCTTGGTTATAATGAAAATTCTGAAAGACTTTGGTGTTAGTCTTGAGGGAGAACTGATGGAGGCTACCATTGAGCACGATATAGTGACTGAGCAAACTCTGATGAGTTGCGGGTACAAGTACAACCCGAAATTGAAAAAATGGCTAACTCCCTTCGAGGTTAGACATCCCGGCCAGGTAAGGCCACCCCCAGTGGAAGAGGAGCACCCACCACCATCGGCACGTGCACGAGCTAGCAGTTCTCAGTTCCAACACCGGACTGACTTTGAGACTACTGTGCTGGGATGACTAGACCAGCAAATGGAGGTGCTCCTACGCTTGCAGGGTACTATGGATGACATGGTGAGACGGCAAGCTACTATGGAGTAGCAATTTGCCGAATTGAGACAACATTCTTTTGGGCCACATGGTGGTGGGGAAACTTCTACACTAGCTGATGATGATGAGGAGAACTGATGATGATTATCTACATTTTCTCGATCACTCTTGTTTTTCCTTTCTCTTTTAATGTTTTATCTTTTCCGTAGTTTTTGCTTTCTTCCTTTGTTTGTACTATTTTCTTTCTGTTATTTTTGGCTTTATTTTCTTTTCTAGTTTTTATACTTTGGTGTGCTCTTTTGTATTTTTCTTTTTTAGGCACTTTGCCAATGCCTCGTTCTTCAAGCATTTAGCTATTGTACAACATAATGCCCAATGAATGGAAGTTTATTTTTCTTATCTCTTCTCTTTTATATTTCTGGTCCCATGGCTTGGTTTATTCTTTGTTATATTTATTTGGCCATTGAGGACAATGTCCGTTTAAGTGTGGGAGAGTGATTTGATTGACAAGTCTTCTATACATATACTTTAGCCTTCTTGAGAGCAAATTTTGAGTGAAATTTTTTTAAACTTTTGTGCAAAAACTTGAGATTTCAAGCTGTATTTTTAATGCATATCTTTCTGATGGATTATAGAGCCTATGTTCTAGATCATTTATGGCTTATGCATGATTTTTTGCACTCACTTGGACGGAGTAGTTCTTGATCAAATGCTTTGCATTGTTCTTAAACCTGTTTTTCTACTAAACTTCATGGAGCATTCTAGAACTTACTTGAATACCTCTCGAGGCGAAATAAGAAAGACAATCATGATTTAACTTAGGGATGACGGTAATAGGCCTTCTTTGGATAGTTTAAGCTTTTCAAGCCTACATATTGTTATATTATCCCTAGTGCCTATTTTGAGCCTAAATTTTTGATGTCTTTCATTAAAACCTGTTATCATATTTTGTCCATTGCTTGTTTCTGAGAGTTTGAATAATTTTTCAAATCTTTATACTCTTGATGGATGAAAGTGCATGAATGTAATGTTGAGGAAGAATACTTGAAAAAGATCATGACTTATTACTTTTAGTCATGTATCAATAGTGAATTGAGCTGGAAAGAGAAAAAAAGAAAGAAAAGAAAGAGAAGAAAAAGAGAAGAGAGATTGAAAACAAGAGAAGAAAAGAAACAGCTGCTAGAAAAGATGGAAAGAAAGAAATTGAGAAAGAAAAGAAAAGCAGGAGTAAGAGTGAAAGGAAGAGAGAAAAGAAAGAAAAGAAGAATTTTTGAAAGGAAAAGAGAGACGAAAGATCACAAAAAGGGATGGTGATTGAGTTGTAAAAGTTAAGTTCATATAAAGTACTTGACACCATTGCTGAAAATTTGAGTGATCTTGTGAAAGAAATAGAGAAGAGTTGATGAAAAAAAGGGGAAAAAAAAAAAGAAAAAATACAGGATTTGTTTGAGTTGAGTTGTAATTGCTGAATAAGGTTATGGCTTGATTGATTTCTGGAGTAGGAAAGCAAGAAGAGTTTGGAAATTATTGATTCATTTGTTTATCCTTTTCTTGCGAACTCTCAGTTTCTTTGATTCTTTATTCTCCTATATCCTTCGTTTGATAAGTTACATTACAAGCCTCTAGCCTTACATTAAAAGCTGGAAAGTCTTACTTGATCTAAGTAGAATCATGATATGTCTCGAATTAGTGGAGAGAGTGTATGAAAAGTAAGCCTATGGAATGCATATTCTTTTTGAGCTAAATTCTTTTCAATGGTTTGAGAATATTGTGAACTCTTGAGATGGTTCTACTAAGTCATTATTCACTACACAAGTCTTGCATTTGTTGTGAAATATGTAGTAGCATGTGTTTTATGTTCTTGAATGAAGAAAGCATTAGAGATATTGTTTTGAAATTGATTGAGTGATTTGATGAGACCTTGTGTTTTCCTACTTGTCTTTGATACTTTACTTGAGGACAAGCAAAGAGCTAAGTGTGGGAGAATATGATAGGGGCTAAATTAGTCATATTTTTCCTAGTTATTTGAGGTTCTTTTGTGATACATTTTATTCAATAACTAGTCACATTCCTTCATATTTGAGATTTTACCCTTGGAAAGGTATTTTGTTCATTATTTCAGATTTTTAGGGTAAAACGAAGCAAAAACGTCGTGAAATAGATTAGAGGCGGCGTCAGCTGGGACAGAGGAACCGGCTCCGGCCATGCACTGGTTGCACGAACTTCAAAGTGATGAAAAAATTGATGAAACAGAGTGGAACTGGCACAAGCTCCAGTAGCTAAGGTGGCGCCGATTGCATTTTAGAATACATTATGTGGAATTTAAGAAAAAAATCGGCCAACAATTGGAGAAACAAAACACAACTGGCGCTGGCTCTGAGAGCCAAGGCGGTGCTGGCTATGCCCTGAAGTTAAGGCGGTGCTTTGATTTTTCTACGCAGTTTTTGGTAATCTGTGGAGTTTTAGTATCTTCCAACTTCTATTTGGCCAAGAACATTACACCAACGAGTTTAGGCACCTCCCAAGCCTATAAATAGAGGAAAAACACAAGGCAAAAGGAGAGAATTCATTGATCATCATAGCAAATCACTCAAATCAAAGGAGGAATTCTTCAATTCAAGGAGGGTTGTGCAAGAAGGTCTTCAAAGAAAGAAGAAGAAGGCTTGTCTATGAGTGCTTTCTTTTACTTTGTTTTCTTTTTCTTAACAATGATGTATTAATTGTTTTATTGTAATTTGACATTGTTTTAGATAGTCATAATTTTTAGAGTTATTTGATCTTTTGATTAATTGATTGTTTTTCTTGATATTTGATTACTTGTACTTATTACGAGATTAATTGGTTGGGTCTTTCCATTAACTTGCTTGGACAAAGGGGTTGGTGGTGGTTTCAATTCGTTAGTTTCATATTTGTTAGCTCTTAACTTGCTTGGATAAAGAGGTTAAGAGTAGGGACAAAGTAATTTAAGGTTAATTAATGTCTGCCAAGATATGGATTCATTGGTTAATTTCATGTGTAATTTATCAGGAATGAGAATTAAATCAAGGACTATGGTTAATGCATCTTTTGGGTAAGATTGGTTGAAACAGGATACGTGATGCTAAGTTACCTAAAAGATAGGGATTCATGAATTGGATAAAGAAGTGAATCAATATTATCCTTCATAATGCCAAGGGAATAATTAGTTATGATAATGATTAAGTACTTTAGGATCATGTTTGTCAAAACAATAGTTTAAGTTACATAATTATACATCCTTGACATGTATATATTTTTATTTTCTTTTATTTTCCTTTTTATATATTTTTCGCTTTATGGAGTCGGTTAAACAATGAAAGAAAGGTGATTAGTATATACTTGTTCCTTGAGGATCGACACTTGTTTAAACCCTATGCTATGTCAATGATGAGTACGCTTGCTCATATGTGTAATTTGGGGTTAACTTTTTAATTTAAACTTGATTGAGAATGTGCTTATTTTTATATGATTTTTACACCCAAATCCATACACATCAATTCCCCATACCTCTCCTCTTACTCTCGACTGCCCTTTAAGCTCCCTCTCTATTCCATCTTCTACTTTTTTCTTATAAAAGACTAAAATAATATGCAGTGTTTCGGATCTTTCTCTCTTGTCACTGATTGACTTGATTGTTCACACTAGGATAATGCTTGTGCTATCTCTCCAAGTATTGGAAGTTTCTAGATCTCTCAAGGTCACACCTAGATCAATCTTTCCAATCAGGTAATTCTCAGTCTCATCTTTGTTAGTTCTTATGTTCTTGTATGATGAGGGATGATTAGATTGAGTCTTAATGTTGTGTTGTGGGTAAAGTTAGGGTTTAGATTGGTGGTGTGTTTTGGTAGACAATGTTAGTACTCGACTTTAGCATATAACTGGCATAGTTTACGTGTAGTTTATGATCAACATAGGGAGGTGAAGTGAATATTGCTTTAGTATTGTGGTCGATGCTACTCTTCATCGGATAGCAGGTGATCTATGATTCTTTATGATTATGAAGTTAACTTGATAGCTTGTTAGCAATGATGATTTGATTGGGAATTATTTGTTCAATTAATTAATTAATTGATTATATATTCATTAATTGATTTCTTGCAGCATTTATTTTTCTATGTAATGGTGTATGAAAAATTATTACCTACTATTGATATATCAGTACATTAATCACTAAATATCAATTGTTGTTGATTGATAAATTATTTGATTACTATCTACATTTATTTGAGTATTGCCTATTAGATTTTAATATCAAATAGTAACTATTATTTGTTATCAACTAATTGATTTAGATTATTTATTAAACTTCCATACATTCTATTTAATTATTATTTGTTACATAATCACGTGTTTATTACTATCTATTTACCTATTAAAAATTAGTTGTTAATTTAACAGAAAAATCAATTAATTAATTTACATGTATATATATGACTACTAATTATATATATATATATATATATATGTATACATATATTTATATATACATGTATACATGTATACACACACACACACACACACACACACACACACACACATGTAATTCTTTGATTGGGAGTGAGAGTAGAAGTTTTTAGATATAGATTTTAATTATGAATTATAATTTTATTAGAGACGGGATCGAGATCTTAGATTTAGCTACGTTGTGAGTTAGGCTTATTAGAAGACTCTAATTCTGTAAGTCCTTACATATCCATTTGATAAATGATGCACAAATTTGCAAGTCATTGTGTTCAACTCTTTCAGTTGCTGTCTTGAAAATCAAACATGGAAAATTCGCAATTTGAGCACAAAATGTTGTTTTGATCAAACCATTACCTTTTTATAAATGTAATATGAATATTTTTGATCTTTCAATTAAAAACACGTTACCATGTTTAAATGATCTAATAGTTTGGGTAATTTGTTGAGAACATCCTAAATAGAATATATAATTCATTGAGTATGCAATTAGAGTAGACTTCTAATAATAATCTCTGAGAGTTAGGGCTATCTCCCAATATCTCCCAATAGGCAGCCACATTTGGGAGATGAACTCTTTCAAGAGGAGATGCCAGTACTAGTAAGTCAGGCCAGTCCATGCTTGCACTATAGTCCAGACGGGATTGTTGACTGGAGATGGACGACTTGTAAGTATGTGGAGGAAGATGGAGGAGTATTCCACTCCAATGGACCGATCACCTAGTTCACTCTGATACAGGGTTTCATAGTGACTAGTCATGATGGAAGGTTTCATGACTTTTCATTTATGGAATTATGTTGCAATGATGTTATTAGTGGTTTTGTTTATTGAAATATTCCTGCTTTGAATATCCAGATTTAAATTATTTAACTTGTGAATTATTGCAAAATTTTGAACAACTCAGTGTTTACTCGATTATTGACTTGGAAGTATTTTTCTGTCAGCTATTTATGAAAAATTGCATCATGAAGGAATTCTAAAACTATTCCATGTGCACACATAGGACTTATTGAGAATTCCTTTTTCACACGATTTTCTCTATCATATTTCAGGAAATACTAGACCGGAGATGGGCAATTATCAGAGATAAGTTCTACCCTAGTTTCAACTGTTCTTTTATTTATTTGAGATGAGGAGATGATTGTCCTTTAGATGTTGTTTTATTTAAGTCGTAGATTATCGATTTGTACGTTTGAAGTTTATTTTCGAGACCTTGTAATAAGTTTTTGATAAGATGTATTCTTGAGTTTAAATTTTATTATTTTCTCTATTTTACCTAGTTATAAAGACCCTTGATCCTACGGATGGAGCGATATCCCCGACCCTCTTCGGGTCACACAGTAGTAGGGTGTTACACTTTTTTTTTTTAATTGCTTTTGATTTATTTTCTTTGTCTATTATTTTGTTTGTATTCTTATTGTTACTATTTTTTTAGCCTTGGTATACTGTTGTATTTCTTTCTCTTTTTATAGGATGGAATATTTTTTTTCTTTTGGATAACCATTCATTTCTTCTCTTTCTTATGATATATTGAGCTTCAAGATGCTTAGGGAGTATCATTTTACCTTCTTCTCCCTTTTGTTTTTTTTTTTTGGTCCTATTGAAAATGCTTATATTGTTTGATTTATAGCCAATGAGGACATTGTCCAACTTAAGTGTGGGGGAGAGGTTAAATAATATTTTCTTTACAATTTTGTATTATTTATTTTGGAAATTTTCTTATTTATGGGTTAAAAGTTGTTGGTTTTTCATTTAGGCCAATTTTTTTTCAATTTTTTTTCACATTGTTGGGTTAGTTTTCAAGACTTGTTGGTATGTATATTAATATGTGTTAGTTTGGTAGATTTACGATTTATCTTTTTGCATAGGAATTCTACTCAAGACTTTTCTAAGAAAGTTAATTTTATGTACACTTATATATTGGGCATGGCATAAGCTAAGTTTGGATAAGTGAGTTAATTTTGTTTATGCCTTTGAAAATGTTGTGAAGCTTGATTCTTTGAGAATAGATGAAAACTTTGTGATGAAATATAGAGCATTGATTGTAGGCTTATCTCTAGTTTCGTTACAATTCTCGTTCATTCATTTATTTATTTATTTTGTATGTTGTATTATATAAATTTTCAATTATTTAGTGTATTCTTCAATAAAAAGGTAATTAGGAGCAAGAGGTAGGTTGCTCAATTCACCTACCAAAGTGGGGAGAAAAAAGGATCTATGAATACAAAATGCATGTCCTATGATAAAAAATAATGTGTGATGAAAAAGAAAAGAAAAGAAAAAGCAAGAAAGAGAAAAAAAGAAAAGAAAAAAGAAAAATATGTAAGGGATGCAAAACAGCATTTAAGTTAAAATCACTATAAATGCATTCTCTTTGTAGAAAGAAAAATGATGAAAAATGAGAGGTTCCTTCTTTGCCAATTCAAATTGAAATGTATTAATGTATTGTTGTATCAAAGTGTAAGAGTAATGTGTTGTATCATTTGTAATGTATGTGCTTGGAGTAAGGCTTGAGACTTGAGTGAGTCATTTAATCCTATCTCATATGAATCATTTCGTTTAAATTATTGATTAGAGAAGTAGATTTGACCACATTAAATTAGTATAAACTTGTTTAATTTCACTTTGAGATTCTTGGTTGTGTCTAACTTAATATAAGGGTATACACGGGATTAACTTGGATAGATTGGTGTTGAGATGAATTCTACGGTGTAGGAAGAATAATATCTTTACCATTTTGACCTTATTGCATATATGCTAAGTTGTTATTGTAAACTCACATAGAATGCTATGCAAAATATTTTTCATCTTACTTGTAAATTAATTAATCTTTGTCCTTATAAATTAATGCATTTTTTTTAATTTGTACACTAGTTAATTTGTGAATAAATGTAGGGTACTTGATTTGTACATTAGTTAATTCTTTGTTTTGTGAATAATTATGGTTTGCTTAAAGATAAGGAAAGGTTTAAGTATGGGGGTATATGATGAGGGCTCATCATATACATATTTTCTAGTATTTTTGTACTTTAATTGTACTAAATTCATACACAAATCACTACGCAACAGACCTTTTTCATCTTCTTTTTTTGTAGGAAATGACAAAAATACCAATTAGAGATGAAAATGATGAAAGGAAGGAAAAATGAGCGAAAATGAATAAAACTAGACAGCATGCTGGTAGCGTAGGGAACTTCTAATTCCTTAGTCCACCTAGGAGCAAAAATAAACAACAAGAAGAAGGAAAATAGAAGCCAAAGGAATTTAAAGTTTCTTAGGCCGCCTAGAGCAAAACAAAGGATGCTAGGAAGAAGGAACAAGGCGACTAAGAGAACTTAAATTCCTTTGGCCGCCCAAAACATAACAAAGATGCAGTATGCCCAGGAGCTGGGTGGCAAGGCCGCCTAGGAACAAGCTTTGTATGCCTAGGTGAAGATCAAAAGATGAAAGCACAACAACATGGTGGCTTAGGGAACTTCAATTTCCCTAGGCTGCCTAGAAGAACAAAAGACTGCATTTCATTTAGAGAAGGGTGGCTTAGGGAATTTTAATCTCTCTAGGCCACCTATGAAGAAACAAAACTGCCAAATTTTTGTAACTAAGGAGTCCTAGAAAAGTGGAACTTCCTTGGCCGCCCCTTCACTTCCCTAGGCCACGCCGTTGTCCAGAAACAAGGCGGCCTCCACTTTTTTGGGTCACCCACAAGCCCAGAAACGTGCAGATTCAAGCTATTCTGCGATTTTTCTCATTTCTCTTTATTGTACACTATAAATGCCCTATTATAAATCCTAAATAATTATCCTTAGTTGGCTAGCAATAAAGAGATCCCTTAGAGAGCTCAAAAGAAACACCAAAAAATGGAATATCTTGAGAAGTAAGGAGAAGAAGAATGGTTGTTCAAGGAAATCCAAGGAAGAAGAAGATTAAGATCTTGTCTATGAGTGATGTTCTCTCTTTTTCTTTGTATTATACTTTAACAATATTGATGTTTATATGATTTTAGTTGTATTTGAGGGATGAACCCTAATCTATATTCTTGTATAGAGTTATTATTATAATTTATCAAATTTTAATATCTTGTATTTGATTACTTAGGCATTATTCTGTTGGATTGATTTATTTGATTGATTAGTTTGCTCTTAATGAATTCGAGAGATGGAGTTAAGAATTGAACACCAAATTAATTAGTATAGTGTTTGTTTTCCTTTGATTAACTCAAGAGAAAGGTTGAAGGATTAGAACTTGGTAGTCAATGGGTTTTCAATGTTGCCTAGAGATAGGGATATTAGGCTTCCGGATACCTCTGGGTAATGAGTGAGTGTAATACTACTTTGGGTTAGATTGATTAGGTAGAAATACCAATTAATTGTGCCTTAAGAAAGAAATCTCATAACTCGAGAGAGAGTATGGTTTATTATTGAAAACTTATGCCAATGTTCGAATTGGAATTTGATAAACTTAGTGATAATCATTTTACTTGACATGTTTTAAGAGGGAGGGGGGTTTCTTCTTTTACTTAGCTTTTCCTGTATTCTTACTCCTTGATGATCCTTAAGACTTTTCTCGTGTGGGTCGGATGTACTCTCTATTGTAGTAATTTATTTTAACTTAGTTAGTTTTATTTATTCAATCTCTATATTTATTTTGGCTAGACAATGAGATTAGAGCAAAGTAGTAACAATTACTAAATGCTCGTGGATTTGATGCTTGTTATTCACTATACTATGCGATGGGTATACTTACCCAATTATGTGATTTTGGTGTTTCTCATTTTAATTTAAAGCTTAATTATGTGCATTATTGTTACTATTTCCAATGCATGAAAAACCCACATCAACAGCGTTGTCGGCTTGCCAAATCTTTGACATTTCTGAAATCTTGAAGATGCATGATGACGTGCAAGTTGATAGGTATGGCGCTATCGACTCACAGAAAGTTGATTTATGAAGTTTAGCAGCTGCACGATGGGGTCGACCCCAGTACCTGTGGTGCTGTGTACACTCAAAATTTCTCTTTTTTAATCTTTTTTTCTCCTGGAATCATTAACTAATCTGAACATTTTCATCCTATATAAAATAAGGAGCAAATAGGGGATTGACTAACAATCTAGAATATATTTTTCTGCAATTTAAGCACAAATAATGTAAAAAATATGTGGATAATAGACACTCATCACTAGGGGTATAGATGAATCGAGCTTTTATCGAATATGTTTGGGCTTGACTCGATAAGGGCTTGGTTTGAATTTGAAATATCGAACTCGAGCTCGAAAATAAACCTTATGTTTAGGCTCGAATTTTAAACGAGTCAAATTCGAATATCTTAGTATTAGGCTTGAAGGCTCGCGAACATGTTCGATTAATTAATTAATTAATATATAATTTATATTATGTATATATATATATATATTGTATTATAAATTATTTATTTAAATTTGAACTCGAGCTTGAACTCGAATTCGAGTTTAGTATAATCGAACTTCGAATCGAGCTCGAGTTTTTAACTATTTTAACAAATTGAGCTCGAGTCAAGATTTAATATTCGAATTGAATTTGAGTTTGAATTCGAGCCTTATGTAAAAATAATAATAAAGTTCGGCTCGATTATCTTAGGATTCGGCTTGATTCGATTCGAGTACACCCCTACTCATCATTCCCTCACACTTAAGCTTTTACTTGTCCTCAAACAAAATATCAAAATTAAAAGCATTCCAAGTAAAAAGTATAAAAATCAAGAGTAGATTTTTGGAACAATGACTACTATTGGAAAATATATTTATTTTCTATTGAGATAAAAATTTAATTCAAGATCATTCAACTACGCTAAACTCATGTAAATATATATGTTTGAATAGATAAAATTAGAGCCATTGAAATTGGATTAAACAAGTCTATATCTATTCAACAAGTGTCATCCTATTTGCTAAATTAAGAATACAACTCAAGTAATTCATATAAGTAGGGAATAATGAGTTATTTAAGTTCTTTGACTTCCAAAAGTTACTATAGTCCAAATAATAAATAGAGGATTGGTCTATACACTCACTTTTGTAGGGTAACGTGATAACCTAATAGAGATAAAATGAAAGATTTTCAATTTTTACATTACTCTCTAATCTCATTTTCTTTCTATGGCAAGGTAATGTAATTGGCTAATGAAGATATAATGAATGATTTTAAGCAATTATATTACTTTACTTATTTCTCTCATATTTTTGTCCCAATCCACATGTATTTAAACCCAGAACAAGGACTAGCTAGAAGATTATAGAATATAAATAAGTCAAGATTTCTTACTTAAATTTCATTGTAAGTTTCTCATTCAATCCTAAGAATTAAAATGTCACCATGTTTATCAAAACATAGACAAAATTAAGCCCAATTCTCAAGATTTAATCTATATTACATCAAATATACACATTTACCTAAGAATATATAGTTAAAATAAACTCGTTCTAAGTTCTCATATTCTCACAAGTAGAGTCTTCTAGTGCACAGAGGCTCAATATAGGACGACCTGCTGCTACTATTGATTTTCAGGTTGAGGTGCACACACACTTTGTCATGCTTACTAATAGCATCCATGGACTTCAGGACACAGTGGCACAACAAAGTCAGATCATTGAGTAGTAGCAGTAGATGATGGACCATATGATAGGACTCTTAAAGAGATAGGGTCAGAGAGTTGATGGATATGAAGAGCACTTAGAGATAGTTTGAACTGAGCTCTGGAATATGGAAGCATGATTAGATACTCTCATACTTAGCTGCCACTTCAGACGCCTTCATTTGCATTATGTGGGATAGGCTTAAGAAATATGGCTGTCTGGGACTCGATAAGCCTAAGCAGGGGAGCCACGGAAGCCATAGACCATATTAGGCATAGGATTTGCTTTGTTTTGTTTTGTTTCATGGATATTTTCATTTAGTATTTTGTTTTAATTCAGTTTTATTTCACTTCAGACTTATTAGTACTTATTTCTTTTGGATGACTGTAGATATTATCTTTCTTGGATGTTGAAATCTTGATTCTCTTCTCTTCAATACAAAATTCAAAATTTTATTCACTTAGAGAGTATTACTTTTATTCTTTTCTTATTATTATTATTATTTTTAGTCCCATTGCATGCATTTATATTGCATATTTTGTTAGTTAATGAGGACATTATTCATTTCAAGTGTGAAGGAGGGATTAAAGTGTATTCTTTGCATAATTAATCGATATTGAAGAGAAGAGATAAAAGATATTCATTTTCTATTAAAATAAGGATTTATGCAATGTCCTCATTTCCCAACAAAATATGTAATGTGAATATATGCAATATGACTAAAAAAAATAATGAGGAAAGAATGAAAGTAATATTCCCCAAGTGAATAAAATCTCAAATTTTGTATTGAAGAGAAGAGAATCAAGATTTTAGCATCCAAAAAAGATAATATTTACAGTAATCTAAAAGAAATAAGTACTAAAAAGTCTAAAATGAAATAAAACTGAATCAAAACAAAATACTAAATGAAAATATCTATGAAACAAAGCAAAACAAAGTAAATCCTATCCTTAATATGGTCTACGACCTCTGTAGTTGTTCTGCTCAAGCTCATCGAGTCCTAAACGACCATATCTCTAAAGACTATCCCACATAGTATGAATGAAGGTATCTAAAGTGGATGCTGAGTATGGAGAGTATCTAATCCTACTCTCATATTCTGAAGCTCAGTCTGAGCCATCTCTAACTGCTCCTTATATCCATTAGCTGTCTGACTTTGTTTTTCCAGGAGTCCCATCATGTGACCCATCATTTGCTATTGTTGCTCAATGATATGACTTTGCTGTGTTACTATGTCCTGAAGTGCATGGAAGCTATTCGTAAGTGCAGCAAAGTGCATGCGCACCTCAACCTAGAAATCAACAGTAGTAGCATGTTGTCTTATATTGGGCCTTTGTGCTCTGAAAGACTTTGCCTGTGAGGACTATTGCTAAGGTGGAGGCTACTGTCTCTGGCCTGTCCACTCTCTGAACTCATTAGGAGTTAGCTGTCTTTTTGCATTCTCACCATCGTTGTAACCACAATTAACTAATGTTCTATCTACAACTATCTCACTAGCAGTAGTAGTAGATGCCACCTCACCTACTATTAACACTTGAAAGTGCTGAAGTATCTTGGCAATCACCAATAGGAAAGTAAATGCCTTAGAAGGATGGGTGGAAAATACTACATCTCATATGTAGGAAAATGATAAGGGAGGTTAGAGAAATAGTCTGTGAGTGAATAAACCTATGCAATACATAGATGTCTACTAGCCTACCCTCATTGAAACCAGTAGCCCTTGAGGTAACATTGAAGGCCAACAAATAAGCCACTAGTCAGTACTGAGCAGGTAAGTCAGTAACGTGTAAAACCTCTACCTGCCTAGCTAGCAGGTAGACTAGATGTGGCTCAATCTTGATTATCTCAAATTTCCACTCCGGATCTGACACCAGCTCTTTATTGTAGGTGTCAATCTTTACCTATGCTCCCTTAACTCTTAATCCCAAAATAGTAGCCAGAAGCTCCCTAGTTAAATTGATATGAACTCCATTGACTATGGTATCAATCTTTCTTAGGTTATTTTGTTTCTTAGCTTCCATATTGGCATAAAATTCTTTAATTAGAGTTGGGTAGTAAAATCTCTGCAGGCCTAAAATAGGCCCCTATCTAACTCGCCTGAACAACTAACTAATTTTTAATTCATGGTCCAGGATTGGGTCAAGGGTCCTTTCAACAATGATCTTCCTCTCTTCCCTTTTATCAAATCACTCCTTATTCTCTTTAGTCACAAATCTAGTAGCATTGGAGGTCTGGGGTTGGGATGAAGAGGTACCTTCACCTCTTTTTCTCTTAGAAGGGAGTTTTGTGGCTATATGTTGTAGCGCCATAGAGAATGGAATAGGATAGGAAAAAATTAAAGGAAAGGAAAGTAAAAGAGGGAACAATCAAAGAAAATGAAAGCTATAAAATGATTTCACCCTTTCACACCCTTCACTATACCCAGCTCAAAATGCCTCCAACAAATGCAATCATACTCCACTAAATGTCACAAAAGAACAACTCAAATCACTCTTCCACACAAATGCAAAACATCAAATTAATCAGCATAAAATCAATATAATTAACAAATACACAATCCAAATTATCAAATCAACTACACTCATCCACTTCTTTAAACAGATCAATTTAACCAATATCAAACATAAATTAATTCTCTTCTTCTCAAATTCACAGCAACAATCAATCCACAATTCCAAGATATGTTTACAACCCAAATTATTCTAGCTCAACTTAATTGTATCAACAAATCCAAGTACACAAACCAAACCACCAAATGCAATACCAATTCAACAGCATTCCACAAACATTATTCAATAGAATTAGCTAATCTAGAAACAAGCATTCACGGTACATTCCGAACAGGTTAAATCAAAGGCAGCTTAGCATAAATTTATCAAGCAATGATACCAGTTGAAAACACACTTTTCTGCCAACTACAACAATTCACCAACTTCCACAAACTACTACATCAAACTCCCAATAAAATAGTTAAAATTCAAGACGACCACTTAATTAAAAAACATACAACACATTATCCCAAACTTCAACAACACTAACTCACCAATCCACAATGTAGCTAATTAGTTCAACAAATAATTCAACAAACATCAATCTCTCAATATCACAATATAATTCCACACAGCAATATAGTTAACTATAAATCTAGCTCAACTTCAACATGTTCAAACTATAAACAACAATCAACAACTCAAATGTTCTCAATGCATCTAATTCACTTCATTCACAGCTCAAATTAACTAACTAAAAAAAAAAAAAAAAAGAGTTCAGAAGTCACCAAACAAAAAAATTGCAGAGATAAACTACCGGATAAATTTCCTTACAGTGCAACCAACATAGCTACCGTAACTTCACTTAAGCTGATTCTTCATCAATGGGTTTGAAGACTTACAAGTTTTGGTTTGCCCAAGACTTCTGTGGTATGAAATCACAAAAAAGAACATAAATCAGTCGATAAAATAAGGTTGAAATTAGTTGATTGAAGAAATTGGGATATAGTGAGATAGATTTGAATTGATTTAAAGGAATGATTTTTGCAGGAGATTTAAATGTACGGAGAGGTTTGAACAATGGGTTAGCTAGATAAGTGCATGACAGCTAGGTATTGAGAGGAATAGAATAGTGCCATCGAAGGTTTGTAAGAGAATGAGGAAAAAAGGAAAGGGAAATCCATTTTATTTTTCTAAGATTCAGCCTAGCGCGGTGCTGTGGAAACTGATATGCACGTCACTGTCAAAGCACAAAAGTTTGAAACTTAAAATCAAAACGATGTTGTTAATATCATGAATATATGCATGGTGCCGTGTAGCATGATCTTCACAGTGGTCGTGCACAATTTTAAGCATTGTGAATTTTTTAGTGAAATGACAACATTTTCATTCGAATGGATGCATGGTGACGTCCTGTATGATGTACATGGTGCCGTGTATTCATAGAACTTTTTGAATTTTTTTGCAGTATTTAAGGGCACGACACCATGGAGTATAAGCTCCACCTTGCTGTGCACTTCCAGAAAATGCAAAAATACACTATATATATATATATATATATATATATATATATATATATATATATATAAAGTAAAAGTAGTAAAGTAACTAAAGCAATGAAAAATAAATAAAGTTAACATATATAATCACAAGACTTAATGAAAGATGACATAACAAAGAAATGCCTCAAAACCTAACAAATTAAACAAGGTCAAAATGTCAAATCAATACTTATAAGACATTAAACTCACTAAAAACAGAATAAAGGTAAAACAACTAAAACAAAACATTTATTCAAGTGTAAATCATAATGGAAAAAGGGATCAAGGTTTTCCACGTTTATCACATGAATTATCTCCAGTGTTTCCAGGCATAGTTCCCATAGGTCTCTCAGCAAGCAAATTCTCAAGTTACCTAATTTGGCTTTTGAGGTTGTGAATTGACGCTTCTTGGTTTCTCATAGATGCCTCAACACTTTGGAAATGAGTATCAGTGGAAGTCGCTAACTTAACAACCAATTAAGTCTTCTAGCGATGGTGTTGATTGTGCTTATGGAAGTGGTAGAGGCTGTGGTGCATGAAATGGTAGAGGGGCTTAGGTTCTTGGAGCATAATTAGCTTGAATTTCTTGAGGACTCCTTTGGTTTTGATTGTTCCAAGAAAAGTTTGGATAATTTCTCTAATTAGGATTGTAAGTATTACCAAATAAAATGTTATCTTATCTTCTATTCCCTATGCAATCTATAAGTTCAACTTGATGCTCACTCTTAACTCCCATTCATTGACATTCATGATTAGGGTGTTCTCCCCTACAAAAATCACACATCATGACTTGTTTAGTAGAATTAGTATTTGTCTTATCTACTTTCTTTGTTAGTACTTCCAAAGATGCCATTGTATCCATATTTTACATTCCCTAACTTTTAGCCTTTGATCTTTGCATTCCCCAAGAATGATTATTCAATAAGATATATTCCATTAATCAAAAAGCTCTTCTAGGGTTTTTGAAGAGGCGGTTTCTCCTGATGAAGTATCAACCATTTGTTTAGCAAAAAAACTCAACCCATTATAGAAAGTCAACATTTTCAACTTAAGATCAAATCCATATTGACGACATTTTCTCACCAGCTTCTTAAATCTTTCCCAAGCATCATGAATTATTTTGCCATCTAACTAGAAAAATGAGAATATATCATTCCTTAGCTTGGCCACTCTAGTAGGGGAAAATATTTAGTACGAAAATTTTCAACCAATTGATTCCAAATAGTAATAAAATCGGATGGTAAGGATTCTAATAAAGAGTTTGTTCGATTTGTCAAAGAAAAGGGAAACAACCTTAACCATATGGCATCCTCAGATACACGATTATGCTTAAGTATTTCATAAAACTCCAAGAAATCTGCTAAATAAGTATTAGGGTCCTTATCTAGTAATCTATTAAATTGAACCATTTGTTGAATCATTTGGATGAAATTAGGCTTAATCTCAAAGTTATTTGCATCCATTCGAGGTTGTACTTGAAAAAGTAGGTCTAGCATAATCTCCAATTGTTCTTCTTCCATTACCATTCCCATTACCATGACCACCTCAATTAATTTCCATTTTCTTATCAAATTCACTTGAAATGTCTAATGTTTTTAAAGCTTTCAAAACTTTTTTTTTTGTTCCCTACGCAACCTTTGAAAAGTCGTCTTGATCTCACCATCAAACCCAACCAACTTTTTACCTCAATTTCTTCTATGAATACACAAGAAAATTGTCCTAGAAAATAAAGTAATGCTAAATTTAACTATGAATAATCTAATGATAAAAAAAAATCAAATCTAAAAAAATAATTATAGTAAGAATTGAAATAAAAGAATCATAAGAAAAATATGCCCAAAAAAAATAATAATAATAAACCAATTCTAAAATCAACTATCCTAAAATAGAAAATAAATCAATTACCTAATAAAAATCAAAATTGAATATATACACAAGATAAAAAATGATTGAATCAATAAAATTCAAGTATTTTTGAAATATTGACAACCAATTCCAGGCAACGACCCAAAAAACTTGTTTATACGGTTTGTGCTAGTACTATGTTTCAGAAAATAGATCCAATGCTTAATCAAGTTTTAAAATAAATATCAATGTAACTCATACTTACACAAAATTGAGCAAATATACCCATCATGTAGTATAGAGTGTAGTTGGCAAATATCAATGCTCCTCAAGAACGGGATCAATTACTTCTACTTCTAGTTGATTTAATCAACCAAAAAAGAAGTAAAATGACTAATTACTGCTGTTAAGGACAAGGGAGTACCACACGAATACATCAATCCAACTTTTAAGGTAAAGACTAAAAAATTATAAGGCAATATTCAAGTAAGGAAAAAAGATTGGCCATGTAATTAAACAAGAATTTCCCCAGGAATACTCAAATAATAAATATCACTCAATCAATTGATATTAAATCTAAGCATTGGTAAGATTTTCAAAATAAAGTAAAATCCAATTTCTCTTGAGTAATGAATATTTTATCTTAAGATCCAACCCCATAGATATCTCTATCATATAAATGAAACCTAAGGATGCATAAAATCAAGGGAATCTAATGATAAGCCAAAAAGCCCTAAAATTCCTATGTCTAGGTGACTCCAAAACCTCATATATTACCAAATTCTAAATCCTCCAAATCTTTTTTCAAGTTTATCAAGGGAAAATAAATTTATTGAATTAACATAAAAGGGAACCCATGTCAGGAATCCTTTCTTAAGCTCAACATAATATAATTACCTAATTAATTAATTCAATCAATCAAATCTAAGTGATAAATTACTTATAATAGACACAAATTAATCAAATAAACATCTAATACAAGAGTAAATTAGGGTACAAACCTTTAATTACAATTTAAATCAAATAAATCCAACAACTAAACAATTAAATCACAAAGGAAAAAAGGGAAAATTCATGGACAAGGTTTCTCTTTTACTTTGCAATATTTTTTTGGGATTGCTCATTTTCCCTCAAATGTTTCTTGGTTTTCTCTTCTCTTCACTTCCTTGTGTTCCAAGGAGTTTCTCTAGTGTTTTTCGTAGGTGGCTCCTTAAGAATGACCCAGAAAATCAACATATATAGGTTCCTTTGCGAAGCCCTAAAATTCTGTAGAACAGGGGGTAATCTGCGATATTGCACGATGCTGTGAAGAGTGGCTTGCATGGTGCTGTGAATGCTTTTTTATGCTATATTTATTTCAAAACTCTATCATTTAACTTGATCAATTAATGTGTTGGAATTATACACGGCGAGCTAGACAATGATCTGTGCGACGGTGCTTACAAATCTCTGATATTTTTGAAATCTGAAAGGTACAAGATGACATGCAAGGCAATGGGCATGGCACTATCAACTCTTAGAATGTTGATTTCTGAAGTTTAGCAGTTGTACGACGGCATCGACCATGGTACCTATGGTGCTGTGTACACTAAGAATTTCTCTTTTTCTGTTTTTTTTTCTCTTTGAATCCTTAACTAATCTTAACATTTTCATTCTACATAAAATATGGATAAATTAGGTGATTAAATAGTAATACAGAATGCATTTCTCCATAATTTAAGTATAAATGATGTATAAAATACGTGCATAATAGAGACTTATCTTACAAGATCAAAGATTTAAAGTTTCCTAGAGAGCTTATAAGCTTACATGTAAAGGATCTTGAAGTTTGAGGACTTTTAAGAGGCTAACAATGACAAAAAAGAGTTTAAGTTGATCAACATAAAAGTGGAAAATCAAGGAAGTACAAAGGAATGCCAAGGAATGTTGAATTGTAACTATTGGAATATGAGAATTAGTGTCATTGCGCAAGGTGCATCGCATACGCACAGTCATCAAAAAAATGTGCAAAACAACTAAAAGAACTAGCCTTCAAAAGTTGTGCACTACATGAAGCATGGCCATGAATTATATCGTGCACAAGATGAAAGCTAACACTCAAGGAGAAGTGGAAGCCAGACACAACACTATGCATGATCATGTACAATTGCAGACAGAAAAAAATTTATGGTAGATTTCATTTCTTGTTTTGAATTTGAATGATTTCAAACATGTAGTTGAAAGAGTTTATATCCCTAAAACATTAGGATTTGTTTTGTATAAATACTTTCTTTAAAAGGGAAAAGAGAAGTTTTTGATGAATTATTGAATTAAATAAATATTGTGGAGAGCCTTTGGACCTCCTTCTTCCCTATCTATTAAGACCAAGTAAAGAGTTTAGTCCTATCTTTGAAGGAGTCTCCACATTCAAAAGATAGTCCATTCCATTTCTCTACTACGGGTTCTTAACTTCTTTGTTATTCTAGGGTTCTTCATAGGAGATATATTAGGTGTCTTTAATTTCTATCCTTATGGTTCTGATTTCCTCACTGAAAATGAGGTATTAAGGTGTCTCGAAGACGACTAATCCTATTAATATAGGGTTCTTAGGTACTTAGTTCTTCTAGAGTTCTTATATTGTGAGATTAGTGGGCACAACTAAATCTATTTGTTCTATTTTTGTTCTTCATTTTGTGGGCTATTCTAGTTCAATACTTGGGCCGAAATCTTTACTCACATCAAATCAGTATTAGAGTAAGTGTTGTAATTTTTTTATTCATATCAATTAGTATCAGAGTTGGTTGTTATGTGATTCTTATCATGGACTAGTTTCTAAGTGAAGTGGCATAAGCTTTTCGTCAATCCAAATGAAAAGAAATTGAAAGCCATGAACTTTCTGTCTAGCCATCATTAAGGATAGGAAAATTCAATTTCTAGCCATCTTCTTGATATATTATTACTTATATATGTTGAGTTGATGTTTGGAAAAACATTTAGCAAGAAAAATACCAAAAATAGTGAAAAACATTAGCCCAAACTTTTGCTAAACAACTACATTCGAGAATGCATATCAAGTGTTCAATATAATATCACACCAGAAAATATCTACATATGATTTGTATTGTTTACCATCTATAATTTCCTATAGATTTCCTTTATTACTTTTCTTTTGTGGTTATACCATTCTTAGTACTATCTAAAATCTATTCTCTTTATGCTTTTTACAATAGCTTGAGTTTTATTCATCTTTAGTTCTTATTTCTTAGTTTCCTTATTTCTTCGGCTCCTTGTATTCTTTTGTTTTATTTGTTGTCTTACATATCATCCTTGCTTCCTTGAGAATATGCAGGCATCTTTTTACTTGAATTTCATGTCTAAGTTATCTCTTCTTTTATTGCCTACCCAGTGTTTAACAAATTTTCTCTAGGAACACCTACCTCTCTATTCTTTAGGTTTTAATTGACTTTTATTAGTTAAACTAACTCCTTTGAATTGGAGAAGTAGATGAGGACATAAAGAGGTTGGGAGCATTAAAAAAGGTGAGTGTAAGATTATCAAGAAAAAAGGTCTAACAAGTGCAAACATAAGGGAAGAAAGAACATCTCAAATTGAGAGTATATAAGTAAAAGAGAGAAGTGATGACAATTCTTTTATTTTCCTAACTATTTTTGTGAGTTATTTTCTCATTACACTCATACACCACAGTTCATAGAGACATATTTGATGCACAAACTACCTTCGAGTCCCTTTATTGACTTATAATGGAAACAAAGGAGAGATTTCCAATGAAGTATATAAGCCATGAAAAAGGATACCACCACTTTAAGAGCTGAACAAGCTCAATCCTTTATGGTAGTTCAAAGGAAGGGGCCTATGAAATTCTTAGTTTAAGAGGGAAAGGACTTGGAAGGGTTAAGAGAAGTGTGAAGGGGCTTGAGAGGGAATACGATAGATTATATGATTGGGATGTAGAAGTTAATATGAATAAATATAGAGGGTAGAATAAGGATCAAAAGATGAGAGGAAGAAGGAGAAAGGAAGGAAATGAAGGAGAGACATATAGTGAAGATGGAGCTATTGTAGACCAAGAGTGATCATTGAATGAAATGACCAGGAAAACACTAAACACTCATGATTTAGAGGAAGACTCATACCAACAGAGAGAAAAGAAAAAGAGTGTACAAGAAAAAAACACAAAAATATGAGAGAGAGAGAGAGAGAGAGAGAGAGAGAGAGTGAGTGAGTGAAAATTGAGAATTACAAAAAATAAAAGGGGGGGGGAGGGGAGTAAGAGAAGAAGAGAGAAAATCAAGAGGCATAAAAATGAGAAGGTTGAAATGAGAAGAATGAATAAAGGAAAAAAAAAAAATGAGTGAAGCTAAAGTGAATTCTATTGCCAAGGAGAGTAAAATAAAACCATTAAGGCCAATGAACCAATAGTCTACCTTTTATATAAGAGCTCTTACTGTCTACTAATGTAGGTGATGATTGGTAGACAAATTTACTCCAAGAGGGGGAAAATGATAGGAATCTCTACCACAAAAAGAACAAGTTCAAGAAGGGGGAAGGAATGCAATAGAACAACTTAAGGTACCTTGAATAATCTCAAAGATTAAGAGGTTCCTAGAGAGCTTGCAAGCTTTTATGCAAAGGACCTTGAAGTTTGAATACACTTGAAAGGCTAAGAAGGACCAAAAGAATTTAAGATGATCAAAATACATGTGGAGAATCAAGGAAGTGTAAAAGAAAGCTAAACAAATGTGAATTATAACTTTTGGAAGTTAAAACTTAGTTTCATCACACATGGTACACGGTATGATGCACAAACATGCATCAAACTATGTAAAATAATTAAAAGAATCAACTTTCAAAAGTCGTGCATTGCATGGAGCACAACCTTAGATCATGCCATGTATAAGATGAAGGTTAGCACTCAAGAATAAGTGCACGATTGTGCAAAGTGGTAGATGGTGAAAAGTTTTTCAATACCCTTAAAATAATATGGACTAGTTTTGTAATTATCTTAGGATTTGTTATGTATAAATATTCTCTTTCAAAGATAAAAGAGGAGCTTTTGTTGAATTGTATAGACATTGTGGAGAGTCTTTGAACCTCTTTGTTCTCTATCTATCAAGACCACTCAAAAGATTTAGTTCTATATTTAAAAGAGTCTAAATCCAAAGGATAATCAATTCCGGCTCTTTATTAGGTGTTCTAGTTCCTTTGTTACTCTAGGGTTCTTCATAAGAGATAGGTTATGTACCTTCAATTCCTATCTTTAGGGTTCTGATTTTCTTGATAAAATTTGGGATATTAATGTGTCTTGAAGAAGATTAACCCTACTAATATTGGGATCTTAGGTGCTTAGTTCTCCTCGGGTTCTTGTATTGTGAGATTGGTAGGCATTTGGCACATTTAGGTCTTGGGCAACCAATCCATGTGTCGGCTATTCTAGTTCAATACCCAAAATCTTTGCTCAGGTTAGATATATATCTATTCTATATATAATTTGTGACATATATTACTTGGTTTATATGCAAAGATTGGTTCTTGATTATTCCAAAGTATAACAAGATCAATGGAATGATAATCAAGTATTCAAAAGCATTATTCACATAGATAAATATAATAAATATGCTTGCTAGATCTTGGTTTTAAAATAAAAATTTAGTTTATAGTTAAATAAGTACTGAAAGAACACAAGTTAAAGCAATAAAAGAAAAAAAAAATAGAGAAAAAACTTTACTAGGTATTCAAAACTTCAAAATCTTTAGCCCTTCAGTCTACTCCTTTTACTCTTGCTTTCAAACAAAAGTGTCTAACTCTTAAAATTCTAAGAAAAGTTTGATTTTAAGGTTTTATAAAAACCTAATTAGTATCTAACTAGAAAACTAAGAAAAGATAAAAAGAACTAAAAACAATTCTTGATGCGAATGTGTCTACCACTAGACATCCATGCACAATACTAGACTTCTTAGTTTCATCAAGCTTTCAAAAGCACTAATCAAGTTTGTCACTTGTACAACTTATTTTTCCTTTATTGTATTGAATATCTCCAGACCATATTTTCCCTTTATTGTTTGGATTTGGACTTTTAAAGTTCCTTTTTTGATATTTCTTCTTGCCAAAGTCATCCTTTTTTTACATCCTGCAAGTCATAATGCAAAAAGAATAAAATACTTATCAATAAAATACATATATATGTACTTATAATCCATTACTTTTAAGCCATTTAAACTACATAATTAATGAGTATGAAATATAAGTGTTAATAGTCACTTAAATCCTTTGATTGGTTGTCAATCATTTGAAATGTAAAGCTTACCTTTACTCATTATTAGATAAATTAAATTAATTATACTTACAACTGAGATTTTGGTACTAATATCACAATAGTCACAACTATTAGTTTTTATAATTTTTAAACTTCACCTCTAACAACATAACCTATTAAAAAATAAATTCTCTATTATATTATGTTGTTGAAAATGGTGAAATGTATATATATATATATATATATATATATATATATATAACATTATGCGAATTAATGGTACTGTTGACATTATTTATAGAGAGATTATTAAAAAATATTTATTAATGTGATGCTAATGTCAAAGTTCACGAGAAAGGCATGCGATATTGGCAAACTAGTTTTCCTTTTACTTGATAAATTTTCATCCAAATGATATTTGTATCCCGCTTTAGTCAATTCTAAATATTATCATAATAAACGTTAATTTTTTACGTTCTTTCATGATGGAACTTACATCCTAAAACTAAGGTAAACTTTTCTCTTTATTTCTTATTTTTCAAGATTCTCTTCTCCTTCTCTTTCTTGCCATTCAAAAACTACTCATCCATTTAGGATTTGTGTACAAGACTACAAACACAGTCTACAATAACTCATCAACTACTCTTATGTTAAATCTTTGAACCGCTGTAATTTAGAAGATAAAGAAAACCTAATAGATAGTTGTATACATATGGATATTGCACCTAATCACCATAAATCAATTATTTCTTTTTGGTAGCTATCTTTCTATAAACCCATCCTACAATTGGTGTCTTTAAGACTTTAAATGGCACAGTTTGTTTTTAAAAATAATAACCCTGTGAGAACTTCAAAAGCGCTAACCATTCAAAAGTGCCAACCTTTCAAATTGACTACTTATTGTATAGTTATTGATATCTCTTCTTTTTAACTCATGCAAATGATGAAGATTGTAGAGAAATTGAAACATAGAAAAATAGAGGGGGGGAAATCTGATAATGCTGTATATGAGAGAGAGAGAGAGAGAGAGAGAGAGAGAGAGAGAGAGAGAGAGAGAGAGACTACAAGGAAAGTGTAATCAGCTACCACAAAATCAGTCGTTAATTGGTTGCTAATTTATAATCAGTCACTAAATAGTGATCGAAGTTTAGCAATGGTGATTCAAATGGCCGCTAATATTTTAGCGACCGAAAGGCCGTCACTAAGTCATTGGTAATACAAAATTACAAATAATTATAATTGAAAATTTGCATGACCAAGTCAGTTGCTAATTTGTGACCGCTGACTGTTTAGGTCATTGACATTTTAGTCAGTAATTGGTCACTAAGTAGTGCTTAATTAGTGACTGATTACTGTCAGTCACTAATTTTGAGTTGTTGTTGGTCACTAATGATTCTGATTTTTTTTTAAAATGCTTTTTTTCCCAATAAATTTGGTCTGTTATCATATTTTTTATGCATTCACAACTAAAATCATTTAGAGTAAATGAGCAGAATGTTTGTATTTAACAAATCATAAAATACATCAATAACTTCAAATATTTATAATTAAATGAAATTAAATAAATAACATCTAAAGTATGATGTTTAAAGGCTACAACATAGTTCGAATGTATCCATTAAAAAAAAAAGAAACAAAAAATGAACAGTATAGCAAAAAAGGGCCGTATACATCGTTAATAGCATCACTAGAAGTGTAGTCATCATCATCATCATCATCATCATCATCAAAAGGTAGTGGTAGAGGTAACTCCAAATGCTGATATAGATATCGCATATGCTGATGCAGTTGGACAATATATTGATATTTTATTTTTTTGTATTCTCTTTTCAAATTTCTTTTCCACTTTTTTATCTTCATGTCCACCTTTTGCATCATCATCATCATCATCATCATCATCATTAAAAAGTGGTAGTGGATGTAACTTCAAATGTTGATAAAGATCTCGCATGTTCTAATATAGTTGGACAATATACTGATCTTTCTTTTGTATTCTCTTTTTAAATATTTTTTCCAACGTTTGAATCTTCATGTCCATTTGTGACTGGGTTGGTACACTCGAAGACTCACCATAGTAATATCTACTTTGTACTCTGGTATGAGATAAAAAGACTCAATATCCAACATATAAACTAGGTCCTTTCCGAAGCCTCTAGCAGCACGAATAAGTAAAGGCCTTTCATTTTGTACCACCCCCTACTAGTGGAGTTCTACTGTGAAACTTGTAAAATTAATTCGTTAAATCACTGCTAAAATTTTGTTTATATATATATATATATATATTAAGCTAGCAGTATGTAAAAAGATTGATATTAATAAATTATATTAATATTTAAAATGTACCCAAGTATGTTAGGCTCTCAATATTAGTATTATGACCTGGAGGTAATCACATGTATTCTGTATATTGTGCATAATTAAATAAAACAAGGCATTCTTTATCTTTTAATTTATTTTATTTATACTTTTGTGTAAAATAACTATTAGATAAAGTTCTAAGTGCAACACTATGTTAAGAAAATCATGATAGAGATCATGATGTGAGGTTCTTACTATATTAAATAGTGTTTGTACTTAAATTATCCCTAGTCATAGTATTAATGAGATAGAATATCATTAATGCATTAAGACTAGCACGTGTTATACTTTCTGATTTGATCAGGTAGTTGTTCCCACATCCGTGAGTATTGTGATACCCAAAAGTTAACACATGGATGTTTGTTACCAGAACAATTATATTGGATGACCTAACTATGAGATAATCACATGGATAACTATTTAGTGCCAGTGATAGAATCTTATCATAGCAAATGTATAAGTATCTTTAGACTGGAGATCTCCAAGGTATTTTATTTGCTAAGCGTTGGACTTTGATTGCAATTTCTGGAGTCCATACAAGACCACCTATGGGATGGATATTGGGTATAACATGAAGCAAACATAAGTAGTTGAGATGATTAATAAAGAATTCACCACTCTTAATAGTAGGGAAAAATATCTCACGACCACTTGTAGGGATCACTACTCGAGAAGTCCTTGGTTAAGGTAATTGTGTATTGGAAATGGTTCCAATTGATAAATATGATGAGTAGTGAATTCCAGGAACATGTATTAAAATATCCAGGCCATAATTAATTTATTATTCTAGAAGGAGTTGGCACTAATTTCGTACTCCTAACCGAATGAGATTTTATATAGTGAAAAGAGTTTATTGCACTGTTGTTTGCTATTGAAAGGTTCATGTCAAGCCACTTAACTTTCTATACTTTTGTGTGGTCATGATGTGTTGCTAAATACCACTTATGATCTGCTAAATATGAATTTATTAATTAGAGAATTAATAAATCAATCATTATTAGAATTAATAAGTTAATTCTAAAATCATTAATGATTATTAATCTTAAAAATATTTAGATTAATTCATATTTTGCTACCAATAGACCAAAAAACCTAATAGGTCACACACAATAGAGGATTGAGCACTCAAGATGTTATTTGTTAACATTATAGAGTTGATTGTGAAAAGAAGAAGTAGTTATTGTGGTTAAATTATAATTAGTTATAATTCGTGGGTCATATTATAATTTACAAAAATTATAATAGTAATTGGTAATTATAGAATCCATATTCATTATGGATTTTGATTACCAAAATTACACGGAGAATATATGTTTTGATATGTATGCCGTGGGGACTATACTTGATATATTACAGATAGTTTTTTCTGAAATATATTGCTCCCTCTTCGTCTTCTTCTTCTGAAAAAAAAAAACCATAGAAACCCTAGTTGTCAGAATCAATTTTGCTAGCACAGAACTGTGGTGATTCTTGAGTGCAATTTTTGTGTGAACTATATTGGAGGCAATCCTGCACTTGGGTTGCAGTGCTTTGATGGAACAAATAGAGAAAACATTCTTTTTAGTTGGCTAGATTGCACCTTCAGTAGAGAGGAAAAAAATTTGTTTCATAGAGGCGTAACAGAAAAGGTATTCTCTCACCTTATTGATCCACTCTACGCATAAAAGTAATCCTTAATATTTGGAATTCTTATTTTTCTTTCCGCTGCTTAAATCTGTTTTGCATGGGGAATTCCTACACTAAAGTCTACAAATTGGTCTTATTTAGGCCCAAGTTGTTGGTGCTCATAACATTACCTCCAAACTTTTGAATGGGTAACTACGTCCCCCAACTCTTGGTGATGTTTGCAATTGAATAGTATAATATATATTATTTAGAGAAAAGTAGTATATCTAATAAGGTATATGTGTGAATTGAGAAGTCAGTTACTATCTTAGCCTTGTGCTCCAGAAATGAGATTGATCCTCCAGTGTGGTGAGATTGGCCTAAGCCATCACGAGAACTGCCTCGGTTTTCCCTAGCTTGTTCAGACTTTTCCATAAAACTTTCGGACCTCCAATGTTGAACAAGCTAATCATAAACTGTCTCGGCCATCTAGGCAGGCTCTTCCCATTTTTTCGGATGTTGAACAAAATGTTTATTAGACACTTAGCATACTTGGACTCCCATGTCCTTCGGATGATGTCATTGTACTGTGAATTGTACCTAAAGTGTCTTTATGATTTTTAATATAAAAATCAAGTTTATAGTAAAAAAAAAAAAATGCAACATATAACATATTTAAAAGTTAAAATAAATATAACTAATACTTTATATTTAATTACTTACATTAAAATCTGCAAACTATATATCTAACACCACAGTTAGACGTCTTGAATAGAGTAGTATAGACCACAATATCGCACTCTAAAAATACTAGCAATGGCATGGGCACAGATTGACTAGTACGTGAAGCTATAACATAGAATTGGACATTATCAAACACATAAATATTTAAATATAATTTAAGTTGTCTTATTTGAAGAGCACTTACCTATAACTATATAGAGTAATGTATAATGTACTATCTAATGCATCATGGTCAGCAATAAAAGTAGATGATGATGGAACAAAAGTAGGGGTATAGAAGGTGGAGGTATAGATATCGAGGATGGCACTATAGATGATAGTGGTGCTATAGATATATGCAACTGTTCACTGCTAAAAGCTCCACTATCACCCCCTCTATGCTTGGAACCTAATACCCCATTATATTTTCTTCATCCTATATATATGAAATACCATATATTGATATAGTTAGAATATAATCAATAATAATAGTTAACACATAACAAAAATAAACTTATTTAAAGAAATGGTTGACAATTTGTAACAAAACATACACATAACACAAAGAAAAAATTGTGTTAGAAGTAAAAAAGTTAAAAAAATAATCATCTAATTTGTCTCTGCTTTGTGTTCAACAACATCCTTATCATGATCATTTTCGGTATCCTGATCAAACTCATAATCCTTTTCTTGTTTACTCAAACTTTGTTCTTCATCCTGTAAAATAGGTTCTTATAAGTTTACATTCTCTGCTATACTAGATTCATTTACTAATAGACCTAATCGTTAAACATCTTAGTTATAGTGATTGCACATGCTTTGTCCACATCCTATTAGTAAGTATTATCAAGTACTGATACATCCACAACATGACGTGCCTTAGAAATACATACTGCCTACCAATCACTCTTTGGCTTTTTTGCATTGTAAATAAGGGGTGTAATAAACTTGATTAGCCTGAGAAGCTAAAATAAAAGGATCAAAACTTGGATACCTCCTCTTATAGTTGATTTCAATAAGCTTATATTGAAAACGCATCTTAATCTCTCCGAGTAGATGTTGAATCAAACTATTCATATTTGATCCCTAGTTAGGCATGGTGGAAGTAGTGATTGTTCTACACCTCTATTTGTTCTAAAAACTTACAATCTCTTCTAAAATGATGTCTAAGTGGCAAAAGCTGTCAATGAAAATTGAACCATGGTTGTTTACCTTTATAGGGTAACTAAAATAACTTTGAACGTTTCATACAATACGGACATGTTAGGATCCTCGATATACTCCATCTTCTTAGAATCTCGTATACAGGAAAATATAGCCCACATCTGAAAATTTTATTTCTTAGAAATATCATATGTAGAGAAATCCTCCATCCACAATGTTTTAAGTTCATCTATAAGTGGCTACAAATTGATGAATGCCTAAAATGTCCCTAATTTCATGTCATTTGTGTTATAATTGCTTAGAATTACTAAATAGATGACTACTCATGTTAAGCGTAAACTAGTCACATTTTTATAGTACTTTTCTTTAGCTTTTGTGCATGTCTTTCTATGATAAAGGATGGTTTTCTACTTAATATGTGTTTTCTTATGTTTTAGGATTTCTAGATGAAAAATGAGTAGAATATTAGTTTTAATGATGCATTTTTGTACTTAGCAATGATTGCTTACATATTTTAAGTCTTAGAAAATGTACTTAAACAGAGTTTTATATGTTTTTACAGGAGTACTACCTAATGCATGGCACCATACAAAATAGAAGAGTTCTAGGAAGCATGCACGACTAAGTACATGATCATGTATGTGCTTTGCATAATAGGAGAATAATTTCAGCCCTAGAAGTTTGCAAATTTTGAAGAAAAAAGTCACTCTACTAAATGCACAGCCAGTGGCATCGCTGTGCGTGTAACGTGCATGTGCAAAGCCATGTGCCAAGATGCATGGTCGTGCATTGTGCCCATGCCACTGTCAAGTTGTTTTAAAGACAAAGCATGTACGACCAAGATGCAAGCTTGTGCATATAGGCCGTGCAACATTCTTGATGCTTTTAAAAAATCTTAAATTGTTTCAATAACAATTTAAAGTTCCAAAATTCAATCCATGATAGTTTAGGGACTTTATATAAAGATGGTAAATGTCTAAATTCAAGGAGACATCAAGATACATCATTATACTTCTCCAAATACACAATTCTTTGGGGCGAAAAAAGTATCAAAGGAGGCTAGGAAAGGAATAGAAAGTAAGGAGGTTAGAAGACTTGAGATTATGGGCTTTCCAAGTGTTATCTTTGAATCTTTCTCTTGTTCTTTCTTGTTTTCAAGTTGTCTATTTTCTTTACTTTTCATTGTATTCAAAAAATTGAGAGTTTTATCTATATTTTAAGGTTATGTTTTGATAATGGTTTTTGACACTTTGAGGCTCATATATTGAAGAGTTTATCTTTAACCTAATTGAAATTCCCTCTTAAGTATTTACGTAATTTTAAGTTTCATGCTTATCAATTATGTTAAGTTAATTGTGTATGGCTAAGAACTTTTTAATTTACATAATTGTCTTGCTAAGATAATTTGATCTCTTAGTTTATTTGTCTAAGTAGTATCTATTACTTTTTAGGTTTTGAGGCTAACTTGTGAAACCCCAGTCGAAACCAACCTTACAGTAAGGGGGTTAGGAGGCATATCATATTTATTTGCATGTTTAGATATATTTTTATATGATTTTATGTGCTTTGGATTTGTGTTTTATAGTCTCGAGGGCATAATTGTGTTTATTGAATAAGAAGGGTAAAATGATAATTTTTACTTGAGGTGAAAATAGGGAGATAGCTTGAGGATTAAATAGGAAAAATATTTTAGAGAGAAAATAAGAACAAGAGTTGTTGTGGTTTAGTGGTTAGAGCTTTGGAATTAATTCTTGAGGTCTTGGGTTCAAATTCCATCATTGGAATTTTAGCATGATTAAATTTTATTTTTTGTTTGGGAAGGTTGAATTTTCGGCCTTATGTGCTTTAGAGAAGGGTAGAGGTGATGTCCTAGGGGAGACATGATAGGAGTACCCTAATCCAACTCTTGTGTCCTACAAAAATTCCCAAGGGAATTCATACCCTTCTTGATCCTTAGTTTTTCCTATTTCTCAATTCATTAGGTTGGTCAATTTGTTCTAGCCAATTTCATTCCAGAAAATTTTAGTAAAGTACTGTAGCTTTGAAGGTTCAAAAATGTCTAAGTGTAAGACATCTTATGAACCGAAAATGGGTAGGAGTTGGGGAAGGTTCCTAAGAGATTAAACTCCATGGTTGAACCTTCAAAACCCCACTCTAGCTATGTCCATTTTCTTCATGAAGTGGTCTGGAATTTTTCCAGTTTCTTGTACATTCAAGGTGTCGAATTTTTCAGCCATCATTCCCTCCCAAATGCTGCCAAAAAATAGTCCTCTTGACTAGATTGAAATCTGAAATTTTATGGCCAAATTCGGACTACTCAAATACTATGCAAAACCAAAAAATTTTCTGGGCAAAATCGCAGTATAGGTGAACTTAAACCAAGCTGTTTCCTTCCAGTTTTTTCCCAGCACCTTAGCCACATTTTTCCTCCATAAAGAAGGCTGGAAAC
Organism: Voacanga thouarsii; assembly: GCA_026120185.1. NCBI lineage: Eukaryota > Viridiplantae > Streptophyta > Magnoliopsida > Gentianales > Apocynaceae > Voacanga > Voacanga thouarsii. The sequence goes on from JANUWF010002085.1 coordinate 758,945, forward strand.
CAGCCTTGCAAGACCTCTGAATAACCCATTAAATCCTCTGCAAACCGACTGAACAATGGCAGAAAAATCTGCCCAGAATTTTCCTTCAAACTTAAAAAAATCACTGAGCAGGAATTCCAGCTTGTTCATTCTTCAGCCTTATCCGAAATCTTCATCATTTTTCTGCACAAACTTCTCTTGAACAGCCATGAGCTGAACTCCATTGTCTTCCCCAACCTTCGGCACGAAAAACCAGTCATGGCTGCCCCTAAAATATCTCCAACAATTACTCTAATCATGCCTTGATTGAAGACCAAAATTCCAGCAATCCTAACTTAGTAAACTTCCATAAAATATCCCTTGAACAACTAAACCTCTCATTCACCATTGTACTCCCTCTTTTCAGCCACCATTACTTCAACCAGCTTTCATCCAGCAAAAACATTGAGCAATTAGTCGGCCAGTACAACATCAAAAAAGCTCTCCAATGATCAAAGATCTTCTTGCCATATTTAGTTTCCAAATTTGAATCCCTAAAATATTCTTTTAGGATTTCAACAACCAGTTTTTCCTTTTCCTTTCAAACCAGCAAAATCATCTACCAAAACCACTCAAACAATTCGGCCATTGCAATCCTTCAAAATTTCGGCAGCTTCAAATCAAAATCTCTCCATTCTCTTCAACCTTAAAGCACACATAGAACACCAAGAACACCTACTCATTTCTCTTGCCTAATACCACTCCAAACCACTTCAATCTTCTTCAAAAAAATTCCAGATTTCATCTACTCACTATCGTGAATCCATCCATACCACTTTTAACATCAAACTTCAAAATCCAACTCTCTCTTTTGGATAAAAAATCAGTATTTTTGTGAAGGCTCAAGAACACCTTCAAGGTAAGTTTGTTCAATCAACTTCATCTTCACTAATCTTCAATCTCTAAAGAATATATATGTGTATAAGCATGCTAATGGACTCTCTTCTTCTCTTTTTCTCTCTCTCTCTCTTTCTCTCTCTTGGTTGAATACCCTCTCTCTCTTGGCCGAATGATTTCTTCACCAATGGCCATGCTTTCTTCATCTCCCTTGGACGGATCTAGTCACCTAGGAGTTGAGATCCATTCGAAACTCCTCCAAGGTACTCATCAATCAAGTAAGTCTTTTCAACCCTCATTTTAAATTCTAGATTCATGTCTCTAGGATGATATTGGTAGGAGATGGATTATGAATAGGATTTGAGCATGTATTGTTGTGATGAGTTGAGATTGAAGCATGAATAAATGTGTATATATGATGGAGATAGGATTTATGCATGAGTTGATTATCTTGGTTGATTATATGGTGTTTTAGGGTTTAATGCATGCCTCCATGTCGTAAGTAGTATTTGTGATCAAGTATGCTAGAGATTATGTCACCTATGGTGAATAGGATTTATATTCAAGTATGATTGCTAAAGCCATGAATATGTTTATGCTAGTAGAGGTTGGATCATGTCTTGGTAAATTTAGATCTATACTTTTATTCATGATTTGGATGATTTGATGAATTGAAGGGGAGTATATGTTCATGATTGTGGTTAGCAATAGAAATATGATCATGGTCTAGTTGTCCCTAAGCTAATTTTATTTCATCAACAAAATATTTAATATTATAATTTTTGCTAGTAAATTCCAAAACCTTAGGAATGTAGATTTGGATTATTATATAATAAGGATATTTTAATCAAATAAATGATAGATTTTTTTAAAGAAATAAAATATATAGATATTATATACAATAATAATATCAAATAAAGCCTTTCATATAAATAATCATAATAAGTAAAAATATTAATTTTGTAAGTCTTTTATTCATAAATACCATTAAAAATTATTATCTTTCAATTATTATCTTTTAATCAAAACCTATTATAATTTATTTATTATCTTTCAATCAAGACCCATTGAAATTCATTTTCAATTAATTTTAGTTATCAAATTTTTTTCTAACAATTAATTATAATTAAATCATTATTTTACCTAATACCAACGAGGACTCTTCATGAAATAAAATCTAATTTATTTTTAGCAAGATTTAAACCTTCAATTTATTAGTACCTATTTCCCAAAATATTAATTGTTTTAAATATCAAATTAGACTTAGCTTATAAACCCTTTTTATTTATTATATGGCTTTAAAGCTTGGAACACTAAGATCATAGTTATATTGAGTTGAGCTAGTTTTATTTGTGAAAGTGGATTTTAGCTTGAGATTAATTATGACTTGTATTTATCCTAGGCGGGGTTAGGTCAACTGTTGAAGACCTTTATTTTATCTCAAGCTAAGGATCAGGTAAGCTCCTGCATAAAACCTATTTGATGCAAAATATTTATTATGTCAAGCCAAATGTAGAGTGCATGGACACTCATTTCAGTAAAGGCAATTGAGGATTATCTCCTGTCTTATTTCCGTCAAACAAATTATTTGAAAATCAATAAGCAGATTTACTCAAACTCAAAACTCTTTCTAAAACTGATTTTGACAAAGACTTTGGAAACCCGTAATTGTCATTTTCAAGTGGAACTATGTTTTGTTCCTTTTTCCCCGAGTGGGGTAAGTTACGTTGAGTACTCAATAAGGGTGAACTGCTCGGACTAGTCTTTGAAGGGTTATGGTGAGTCTCTCAGTAGGTGGCCACCTCTGAGGGGTAAGTCTTTCCCGGATAGGATGTCAGTCCAGTAGGTGGTGCCGATCTGAGCTAGCAGTTTTTCAGTCAAGTGTCTGTGTGTTGCCGGAATAGAGAACCAGTTGTTGTTTGAGTATAAAGAAGGAGGTGTATCTTACCCGGTAGGCCGATCACCTACCTTTTGTTAGTCTGCACAAAGTGTGGCATCCTGACTGGTTATGGGGCCCAACGTGTGGTAACCCGTGACCACTTTTGAGTGGTTGATTTTATTGTATCTCTATGGTTGGAAAAGCCAAAACACGACTCTTGATTTTGACTATTGTTTATTGCTTACCAGTATTTCTCTTATGAAAATTTTATACTTTGCATTCACGAACTGTTTTCACTGGACACTCAAAGCGCACAATGATTTACTGAGATTTTTATCTCATCACCTATTTTACCATGATTTCTGGTTGATCGTGCTGTGGGGATGAGTAGCTAGTTATTGCCTGCCTTGGAAGAAATGTTATTATTTATTTTTGTGTAATGCTTTCGGAGTTGAGAGTGAATAATTTTATTCTGGATTTGTTTTTGAATTCTTGGGATGTAATAAGATTTAATTTTAAATTATTATTTTTCTTCCATTATGTTGATTGTGTGTCCTAGTTATAAAGACCCCTTATCATTTGGACGGGGTAACATCCCCAACCCTGTTGGGCCTAGGTAGTGGGGTGTTACAAGTAGTATCAAAGCCTAGGTTATAGGTAAATATTGATAATATATGTTCTATTTATTTAAGATTAAATCTTTATCTAACCTATCTTGTTTATGCTATAGGATGGTTAGAATGCTTTGAACCGCGAGGAAAGGGCAGCAATGGAACCCACCTATCCCTATATACCCAGAAGACCTTCCAATTCCCTAGCCTGCCCCTCAGCCAGTTATCCCTTTGGAGGATAGCAGTGATGATGAGGTCTTGATCCATGAGCCACCCCCAATTCCGGTGATAGACATAAGTTCTGACAGTGAAGATGATGTGATAGCAGTGGAGCATGTACCCCACCCTCCTAGTCCCGTAGTGGACTTAGCAGTAGATAGTGATGACTCGGGGGAGATAGACTATGAGTCTCCACTTAGGCCTTCTTTCGTTCCTTCTTTCAGCCAAGTTGAGCCCGGGGAGAGTTTTAGATGCCCCAAGAAGGAGCTAATGGAGGGGTTTGCCAGTGGGGTTGGGGTTGATTTTTCTAAGAATTCTCGGGGTTGGTTGTATGAGGCTGATGATGAGGATTCTGATGAAGACTAGAGGATTAGGAGTTATTTTGATTCGTATGTTTATTTATTTATTGTTTTCCAAGCACTTTTATGTCAAGGATTTTTAATTCTGTTTTCTGTCAAAATTTCAAATTTATGCAAATCAATATTTGAAGGAGAATTTATTGGTAACTCTTTAGACAAAATTTGCATTTGATTTCTTTTACTTATATCTGAGTGTGAATGCATGCTCAACTAAAATGATTTAACCCTTGAATGCATACACTTATCATTTGTGGTGTGATTTAGAATGGCACCCAAGCGCCGTGCAGCTTCATCAAGCAGAAGGGTTCTGGAAGCCGATCATGTGGCCAGAAGTCGAGACAGCTCAGATGCAATCACCCAACCGGGGTGATGGGAGTGGTCCAGATATGGGAGCGGGGTCTGAAGTTCCGATTGATGTGTCAATGGGCCAGGCATTCAGCAAGATGGCCGAAATTTTGTAGACTCTGACCGAGTGAAGGAACCCTATGGGGGAAGATGAGGCGTTAGAGCGGTTTCTAAAGTTTCAACCACCCGTCTTCTTGGGCGAAGCTGAACAAGACTAGAAGGCAGAGCAATGGGTTAAGCAGATGGAGGATATATTCGCAATGCTCCAGTACACCGAGGAGCGGATAGTTAAGTTTGCGACTTTCCAGTTGAGAGGACCAGTGCGGGCATGGTGGCAGCAGATTCAAGACGACTGGGAAATGGTCGAGTAGGAATGGACGTGGTCTAATTTCATTGAAGCCTTCAGAGTGGGGTACATCCCTCAGTGGGTAGTGGAAAAGTGGGAGGACGAATTTCAGAACTTGAAGCAGGGAGGCATGTTAGTGGCCCAGTACGCAGCACGGTTCACCCACCTGCCGAAGTGTTGCAAGAGAAGAGAATCGTTGTTAGTAACCTAAAGTTGGTACCGGATCTAAGATGGGAGATCGTGGAAGCTCAACAAAGCAACGCCGAGTTTTAACTTTTCAAGGACAAGGAGCTCAAGCGGCCAGGCAGTGAATTCCATCAAGACGAGGCGGGAGTTTTGCATTTCAGGGATCGGTTGTGTGTATCCAGAGAGCAGCAATTAAAGGACAGAATTTTGGAAGAGGCGCACAAAAGCAAGTACGCCATTCATCCGGGGGAAGTCAAGATGTATCAGGACTTGAAGAGAGCCTATTGGTGGCTCGAACTGAAGCGAGATGTGGTCAAGTATATCTTGACCTGTCTCACTTACTAGAAAGTCAAAGCGGAGCACAAGAAGTCAGCGAGACTATTGCAGCCATTGCTAGTACCGGAATGGAAATGGGAGGAGGTGACTATGGATTTTATCACCTGGACTTCTCATGTCAAAGACCTAGAAGGACACCATATGGGTAGTGGTGGATCCGTTGTACAAGTCGGCCCATTTCATACCGGTAAATGTAAGAGACTCTATGGAGAACCTGGCTCAGACTTATGTTGGAGAGATAGTCCGACTGCACGGAGTGCCTTCAAGCATATTATCTGACTGAGACCCGAGGTTTACATCTCGATTTTGGGAAAAGTTTCAGGAAGCAATAGGGTCGATTCTGAAATTTAGTACGACGGTGCATCCGTAGACCGATGGGCAGTCAGAAAGGGTATACAGATATTGGAAGATATGCCGAGAGCCTGTGTTTTGGATTTCGGGGACAAATGGATAGAGTGTGTACCGTACGCGGAACTGTCATATAACAATAGCTATCAAGCTTCAATTGGGATGGCACTCTATGAGGCTTTGTATGGGTGCAAGTGTCAGGTACCGCTGTATTGAAGTTGGTCAGAAGATGGTTACATAAGCAGAATCGGAAAAGTCTGTGTCCAAGAGATGTTGGATAAAGTAAAGTTGATCATGGAAAGGTTGAAGGTGGCTCAGAGCCGACAGAAGAGCTACGTGGACAACCGGCGGAGAGAGTTGGAGTTTCAAGTCAGGGATAGCGTATTTCTGAGATTGACACTGAATAAGGGAATCTTGAAGCATCCAAAGGGTGGAAAGCTGAATCCGAGGTATTTGGGGCCGTTCCTAATTAAGGAAAGGATTGGACCGGTAGCATACCGATTGGACCTGCCAGATGGGTTGACGAGATTTTATGATGTATTCCATGTGTCACAACTGAAGAAGTACAATGCTGATCTCGGTCATGTTCTGAATAACGATATGTTAGTGTTGCAACCCGATCTGAGCTATGTGGAGAAGCCCGTGTGAATATTGGACCGCAGTATCAAGAGTATTCGGAACAAGCAGATACCAATGGTCAAGGTTCAGTGGGAGTATCCTGGCACGCAGGATGCTACATGGGAATCAGAAGAGTGGGTTAAAAGGAAGTATCCCGATTGAAAGAGAGGTATGCTAGAATTTCGGGGCGAAATTCTTCTAAGGAGGGAAGGATGTGAAACCCCAGTCAAAACCAACATTAGAGTAAGGGGTTTGGGATGCATATCATATTTATTTGCATGTTTAAATATATTTTTATATGATTTTATGTGCTTTGGATTTGTGTTTTATAGTCTCGAGGGCTTAATTGTGTTTATTAAGTAAGAAGGGCAAAATGGTAATTTTAGCTTGAGGTGAAAATAAGGAGATAGCTTGAGGATTAAATAGGAAAAATATTTTAGAGAGAAAATAAGAACAAGAGTTGTTGTGGTTTAGTAGTTAGAGCTTTGGAATTAATTCTTGAGATATTGGGTTCAAATTCCATCATTGAAGTTTTAGCATGATTAAATTTTATTTTTGTTTGGGAAGGTTGAATTTTCGGCCTTATGTGCTTTAGAGAAGGGTAGAGGTGATGTCCTCGGGGAGACATGATAGGAGTACCCTAATCCAACTCTTGTGTCCTACAAAAATTCCCAAGGGAATTCATACCCTTCTTGATCCTTAGTTTTTCCTACTTCTCAATTCATTAGGTTGGTAAATTTGTTCTAGCCAATTTCATTCTAGAAAATTTCAATAAAGTGCTGTAGCTTTGAAGGTTCAAAAATGTCTAAGTGTAAGACATTTTATGGACCAAAAATGGGTAGAAGTTGGGGAAGGTTCCCAAGAGATTAAACTCCATGGTTGAACCTTCAAAACCCCACTCTAGCTATGTCCATTTTCTTCATGAAGTGGTCTGGAATTTTTCCAGCTTCTTGTGCATTCAAGGTGTCGAATTTTTCAGCCATCAATCCCTCCCAAATGCTGCTAGAAAATAGCCCTCTTGACCAGCTTGAAATCTGAAATTTTATGGCCAAATTCGGACTGCTCAAATACTGTGCAAAACTAAAAAATTTTCTGGGCAAAATTGAAGCATAGGTGAACATAAACCAAGCTGTTTCCTTCTAGTTTTCTCCTAGCACCTTAGCCGTGTTTTTCCTCCATAAAAAAGGCTGGAAACCAGCCTTGAAAGACCTCTGAATACCCCTTCAAATCCTCTACAAACTGACTGAACAATGGCAGAAAAATCTGTCCAGAATTTTCCTTCAAACTTGCGAAAATCACTGAACAGGAATTCCAGCTTGTTCATTCTTCAGCCTTATCCGAAATCTTCATCATTTTTCTGCACAAACTTCTCTTGAACAGCCATGAAATGAACTCCATTGTCTTCCCCAACCTTCTACTCGAAAAACCAGTCATGGCTGCCCCTAAAATATCTCCAACAATTACTCTAATCATGCCTTGATTGAAGACCAAAATTCCAGCAATCCTAACTTAGTAAACTTCCATAAAATATCCCTTAAACAACCAGACCTTTCTTTCACCATTGTACTCCCTCTTTTCGTCCACCATTAAGCTTCTTCAACCAACTTTCATCCAACAAAAACATTGAGCAATTAGTCGGCCAGTATAGCATCCAAAAAGCTCTCCAATGATCAAAGATCTTCTTGCCATATTTAGTTTCCAAATTTGAATCCCTAAAATATTCTTTTAGGATTTCAACAACCAGTCTTTCCTTTTCCTTTCAAACCAGCAAAATCATCTACCAAAACCACTCAAACAATTCGGCCATTGCAATCCTTCAAAATTTCGGCAGCTTCAAATCAAAATCTTTTCATTCTCTTCAACCTTCAAGCACACATAGAACACCAAGAACACCTACTCATTTCTCTTGCCTAATACCACTCCAAACCACTTCAATTTTCTTCAAAAAAATTCCAGATTTTATCTACTCACTGTCGTGAATCCATCCATATCACTTTTAACATCAAACTTCAAAATTCAACTCTCTCTTTTGGATAAAAAATCAGTATTTTTGTGAAGGCTCAAGAACACCTTCAAGGTAAGTTTGTTCAATCAACTTCATCTTCACTAATCTTCAATCTCTAAAGAATATATATGTGTATAAGCATGCTAATGGACTCTCTTCTTCTCTTTTCTCTCTCTCTCTCTTTCTCCCTCTTGGCTGAATACCCTCTCTCTCTTGGCCGAATGATTTCTTCACCAATGGCCATGCTTTCTTCATCTCCCTTAGACGGATCTAGTCACCTAGGAGTTGAGATCCATTCGAAACTCCTCCAAGGTACTCATCAATCAAGTAAGCCTTTTCAACCCTCATTTTAAATTCTAGATTCATGTCTCTAGGATGATATTGGTAGGAGATGGATTATGAATAGTATTTGAGCATGTATTGTTGTGATGAGTTGAGATTGAAGCATGAATAAATGTGTATATATGATGGAGATGGGATTTATGCATGAGTTGATTATCTTGGTTGATTATATGGTGTTTTAGGATTTAATGCATGTCTCCATGTCGTAAGTAGTATTTGTGATCAAGTATGCTAGAGATTATGTCACCTATGGTGAATAGGATTTATATTCAAGTATGATTGCTAAAGCCATGAATATGTTTATGCTAGTAGAGGTTGGATCATGTCTTGGTAAATTTAGATCTATACTTTTATTCATGATTTGGATGATTTGATGAATTGAAGGGGAGTATATGTTCATGATTGTGGTTAGCAATAGAAATATGATCATGATCTAGTTGTCCCTAAGCTAATTTTATTTCATCAACAAAATATTTAATATTATAATTTTTGCTAATAAATTCGAAAACCCTAGGAAGGTAGATTTGGATTATTATATAATAAGGATATTTTAGTCAAATAAATTATAGCTTTTTTTAAAGAAATAAAATAATAAATCCTTTTATATAAATAATCATAATAAGTAAAAATACTAATTTTGCAAGTCTTATATTCATAAATATCATTAAAATTTATTATCTTTCAATTATTATCTTTTAATCAAAACCTATTATAATTTATTTATTATCTTTCAATCAAGACCCATTGAAATTCATTTTCAATTAATTTTAGTTATCAGTTATTTTCTAACAATTAATTATTAATAAATCATTATTTTACCTAATACCACCTAGGACTCTTCATCAAATAAACTCTAATTTATTTTTAGCAAGATTTAAACCTTCAACTTATTAGTACCTATTTCCCAAAACACTAATTGTTTTAAATATCAAATTAGACTTAGCTTATAAACCCTTTTTATTTATTATCTAGCCTTAAAGCTTGGGACATTAAGATCATGGTTATAGTGAGTTGAGCTAGTTTTATTTGTGAAAGTGGATTTTAGCTTGAGATTAATTATGGCTTGTATTTACCCTAGGCGGGGTTAGGTCAGCTGTTGAAGACCTTTATTTTATCTCAAGCTAAGGATCAGGTAAGCTCCTGCATAAAACCTGTTTGATGCAAAATATTTATTATTGGAAGCCAAATATAGAGTGCATGGACACTCATTTCAGTAAAGGCAATTGAGGATTGTCTTCTGTCTTATTTCCATCAAACAAATTATTTGAAAATCAATAAGCAGATTTACTTAAACTCAAAACTCTTTCTAAAACTGATTTTGACAAAGACTTTGGAAACCCTTAATTGCCATTTTCAAGTGGAACTATATTTTGTTCCTTTTTCCCCAAGTGGGGTAAGTTATGTTGAGTACTCAATAAGGGTGGACTGCTAGGACTAGTCTTTGAAGGGTTATGGTGAGTCTCTCAGTAGGTGGCCACCTCTGAAGGTTAAGTCCTTCCCGAATAGAATGTCAGTCCAGTAGGTGGTGCCGATCTGAGCTAGCAGTTTTTCAGTCAAGTGTCTGTGTGTTGCCGGAATGGACAACCGGTTGTTGTTTGGGTATAGAGAAGGAGGAGTATCTTACCCGGTAGGCCGATCACCTACCTTTTGTCAGTCTGCACAAAGTGTGGCATCCTGACTGGTTATGGGGCTAACGTGTGGTAACCCATGACTACTTTTGAGTGGTTGATTTTATTGTATCTGTATGGTTGGAAAAGCCAAAACACGACTCTTGATTTTGACTATTGTTTATTGCTTGCCAGTATTTCTCTTATGAAGATTTTATAATTTGCATTCACGAACTGTTTTCACTGGATACTCAAAGCACACACGGATTTACTGAGATTTTTGTCTCATCACCCATTTTACCATGATATCAGTTGATCCTACTGTGGAGATGTGTAGCTAGTTATTGCCTGCCTTGGAAAAAATGTTATTATTTATTTTTGTGTAATGCTTTGGGATCTGAGAGTGAATATTTTAATTCTGGATTTATTTTTGAATTCTTGGGATGTAATAAGATTTAAATTTAAATTATTATTTTTATTCCATTATGTTGATTGTTTGTCCTAGTTATAAAGACCTCTTGTCCTTTGGACCGGGCAACATCCCCGGCCCTGTTGGGCCTAGGTAGTGGGGTGTTATATAACTGGTAACTAGTAGTTGGGAATTGTATAACAATCAATTGCATGTTTTTTAGGCTAACTGGACATGTGATTTGATATTGGTGATGCCTTGTATGCTTATCAACTTTGTGCTTAATTTATGATAATTGATTAATTGAAAAATTAATATCTTTAGGAATAGGTTAATCAATTGAGAATAAGTTAGGAATGAAGTTAGGGATTCTTTCCACTTTTGCAAGGATAAGATATTTAATTTGCTAAGAAAGGTCTTTAAAACAAATTGCTGAAAGTAATCCAATCAATGAGAGATTTCTAAATTAATTTCATGACGTGTGCCTAAAAACATGGTAATTTCTTAATTGGTCATGAATTTTCCTATTTTGTTTCTTGTTTCTTAATTTTTTAGGAATAGGATTTGATAGTTTCTTAGTTGATTCTTAATTTAATTTCCCCCCATCTCTTTGCAAGTACTTGTATATAATTCATCATTAGATCTAATTTGGTTAAGTGTTCACAAGATAATGTCATATTAATGAAGTTGATTGAATTTTTTTATTGAGTACACTTCTCATGTTCTTTATTAGATTGATACCTTACTTGCTACTATATTATGCTATATTTAGGAGTAGGGTTTAAAATTTGTTAGAACATGACGTGCATTTTTTCTAAGAACCTATATTTTTATGTCGTAATCTCCTTACAATGACTCACATCCCCTATTTTTATTTTTTTTTTTACGTAGTTTGTATAAGAAGAAGATTTATTAAAGAAATAAGGTGAAAAGTAATAAAAGAAGCTTCAGAGAACATAACCAACGCCTATTAATACATCTTAATAGTCGCCGCTTAAATTAAAAAATTAGAAGACTCAAACTATTGTGAGTAACCAATGCTGATTAGGGTGATTTGATAGGCGTTGGTTAATACCTGGATGTTTAAAAGAAGAGAGTAATCGGTGCCACGTAGCACATCTTAATAGGTGCTCGGTTCAGTTCGCAAAAAGCCCATATTTTGTAATTTTGAGTGTTTTTGGAAGCACAAGCTATAGATAACCCTTTTAGAACTCATAAGGCCACAATTTTTTAGAGAAAAAGCCTCCAAAAACCCTAAAGAGCACTAAGAAGCCTCTAAGGGAATATCAAGCCTCCATTAAAGGGAAAAGGAACTTTTTCAAAAGGGATTGTAAGGAAGAAAGGGCTTCATTTGTCTAAGAGTGTCCCCCTCTTTGTTCTTGTAATTTTGTTTTGATTACGTTATACTTCATGGACTGATATTGTATTTAAATGGATGAACCATTATTTTGTTAGATAGTGAATTCCTTTTTGGTTTACTAAAATCTATTTTTAGCATTCAATCACTTGTTTTGATTTGGATAGATTGATTGATTGGGTTTTCCAAATTCTAATAATTTTGAGAGATGGAGTTAGGATTTGGGAGCTTGATTGATTGATTCACTTTATGGATTTTCCTTTAATTAACTCGAGAGAGGGATTGAAGAAAGAGAATTTGATAATTAGTAGGTTGTTGATATGGCCTAGAGATAATTAGGTACTTAACTTTAATGCCCCTTAGATTTGATTAGTAGGGTAGAGATATCCATTAGTTAAGCTAAGGGTAAGAAGATTATAACTAAGACAGAGTGGGTCCTGTATAAGGTTGCCCAATTGGTGCTAGATTTGGATTGTTAATTAGCTAAATTGGATATTTGATATTTGGCTTGATTTTGGAAGATTCCACTTAATTACATGTTTTATCTCTTTTTTCTTATTCTTTGGGTGATTTTTTTGACTTTGGATGATATCTTTTATGTGTGGTTGATGTACTCTCTAGACAAGTTGTCATATTTATTCATATATTTACCTTGGTAGCTAAACAATAAAATGAAAACAAAGTAGGGCTACTTGCCATCTTTCCTTAGGATTCTTTGATACTTGCTATTATAACTCTATACTACATGATAGGTATATTTGCCTATATGTGTGTTGTGTGAGAAATTTTGGTATTTTAATTTAAAACTTGATTATTTTGGATGAATTTAAGATAATACTTTCTAAGAGACACATATGCACACACAAACACGTATCAAGTTTTTAGTGTCATTGTTGGGGATAGAACGACAAAATTTTAAAAAGTTTAAATTTTGTTAATTTGGCCTTGTGTGTGTGTGTGTACATATATATTGTACATATCATTAACTTGTATATAGGTAGTTGTATATATTCTATTATGAATATAGTTGATTTAACTATTTGTACTTGAGAATTTTCTTTAGTTTTTGCGTAAGTCTTGGTTTTTTTTTTTTTGGGTAGCTTTAGTGTTTTCTTTGATTCATTTTGATTCTTTAATACTTTATTCATTAATTCACTTAAAATTGGTTGTAGAGGTTCTTTTGTATTGAGATATATATTTTGGTTATGTTTTAACTCTTGATGTTAGTTTCTTTGAATTTGAAGTAATTGGTGTTTTGTTTTCTATTTGAAAGGAAATTCTTCTTGTATATGAGTAGAAGAGTGTAAGGTTCTATTAAGAATTTTGATCCCAAAATAGAAAGGACTTTGAGAAGGTTGAGTAGAGAAAGAAATGAAGGAGAGCATTTAGTGGTTCAAAATATTGAAGAACGAGGGAGATTATACATTTTCTTGGAAAATTTGAAAAATATGGAAAATATGAAAAATACTGGTGATAATCCTGAAGTGCATAAGAACGAAGCTCAAAATGGAAATGGTAATGAAAAAGGACTATGAGGGACTATGCTAGACCTTTGCTTCATGGGACAAAATCAAGTATTTTGAGACCAAGTGTGGAGGCCAACAACTTTAAATTCTAGCCTGCTTTCATCCAAATGGTGTAACAAATGGTTCAATTTGATGGACTCTTAGATGAGGACCCAAATAGACACATAGCAAGTTTACTTAAGATATGCAATACTCTCAAAATGAATGGCATGTAATATAATGCGATCAAGCTTAAACTCTTCCTTTTTTCTCGTAGGAATAGAGAAAAATCATAGCTTAAGTCACTTCTTCCTAGATCCATTACTACTTAGATGAGTTGATGGAAAAATTTCTTGCAAAATACTTCTCTCCCGCTAGGATTGTGAAGCATAGAAATGACATATTCTCCTTTGTACAAATGATGCTTTTAAAAAAAGCATAATAATAGAGTACCTATAATGACACTAAGTTTATTCATGCCATTATAATAAAAAAAAAGACATAGTTTTAATAAGTTGGCTTAAATTGACAGACTATTGTGACACTTTTTTATGTCATGCAAGATTATATATCTATCTCGACACTTTATGGTGCAAAAGAAAAAAAAGACGCACCCATACAAATTTCTATAAAAAAAAGCCGCAAGATGGAGAGCAATTGTTTTCTAAGGCTTAAGGAAATTCGATCGGGTTCTCTTCATCTATACTTTCTTCTTCACCTCAGAGGTCCCTTTCTTCTTCACCTCAAAACTTTCGTTTGTGCAGAGCCCTTTTGTTAATTTGCCTATGAGTTTGAGGGCAAAGCCCTCAAAACATTTGTTTGTGAGTTTGAGAGGAAAGCCTTCATTTTTTTGTTCATCCCTGGATATATGAAGTCCCTGCACCGTCCATTCTTCAAACTAATCCCTTTTTTTCTCTCTGCCTTGCGCAAAGACAGAGAGGTCAAAGGTTGAAATTTTCCTTCAAATCTCAAGATTTTGCAAATCCAATCGAGGACTGAATTGAAATTCTATGGGAAAGCAAAAAAACTTCCTTTGATGGAATGTTTTAGCTATGCACATTTCAATAGGTAATTGTTTTATGATATTTTTGACTTTCCTTTCTTTCTATTTGATTGTTTTTTCCTCTCATTACTACTAACTAGCAGAGAATGCTCTGCTCATGTAAATTATATATATATATATATATATATATGTGTGTGTGTGTGTGTGTGTGTGTGTGTGTGTGTGTGTATACACATATATGTGTGTGTGTAAAAGGTGTACTAGTTTTTATTTATTGGATATCCATTTAGATGATATGCCCATATTCTGTGTGTAGATTTTGCTTAGATTTAAGTATGGAGCTAATGTCATCTATGGTGTCTATGATAAAAAATTTAAGAGTTTTCTTCTTGAAAGATTGGCTAAATTTTTACTAGTATCTAAGAAAGTGGAGAAAAGGAAACAAGACTGCAACTTTCTTATCTTTGTTGCTTGAAACATCTAATATTGAAGTTGCAGCTAAAGAATAAGAGAGCCTGATAACTTGATCCTTTGCAATCTAATAGGGTCCTTACTGTAGGAGGAAATGCTTTGGATTTATATCGCCTTTTTGTGGAGGTCACTTCTTGAGGTAGCATTGAGAGGGTATGCCATTTCATTCCAATATGAAAATTTCCTTTTTTAAGTTGTATTTAGTATGAAATATTAGGCATTTGAGCAATCTTTTGCCTATTTGCTAGTTTTTAGAAGTAAACTTATTACCATTTTCTGTACATAAGATTTATCACTGATAGAATTGAAGTGGAATAATGATTTATTGTTTAGCAATAATAATAATAATAATAATAATAATAATAATAATAATAATAATAATAATAATAATAATAATAATAATAATAATAATAATAATAATAATAATAATGATGATGATGATGATGATGATGATGATGATGATGATGATGATGATGATGATGATGATGATCATTTTGTTTCAAAAATATTTTACTTTAACTATACTGAAGTATAACTTTGTAGAAAATTTTGGATTACTTTAACTAAATTACTTATAGGATGAAATTTGTCTTGCACTGTTTTATATGATTCTTCCTTTACTAGAACATCTCCAACTAATCCTTGTATTAGCCAAAGTTTTATCCTAGTTTAATGTATTTGAACCAGTCACTTGATGTTATATAGTTGACATATAAAGCACATTTTTTCTCTTGAGCCTCTCATAGGTTATAAGAGACCGCTAATGGAAAGAGGTAATTGTGGCCTTCAAGTTTCTATCTTCCATAACAAGTGCATTATTTGTCTTGCGGAAATACTACTTATCATTGTTCTATCACTTTGAGCAATTTTATTACTTTCAAAAAGAAGATCCTTCAAGTTTATATTGCTTGTTCTTTCTTTATATGCTTCTATCTTATTATATGTTTTCTAAAGGCTAAGCATATCATATGTTGGAAATCAACACAAAAACAGAGTGGAAAGCAAGCACTAGAGTGGATTAGAATTAGTCATGCCTTGTAGATAGATCCCAATGTGGTAAGCTATATTCACTGATTGATAGTTCCCCATGTGGTAAAAAGAGGTTTATTATTATAATTTTATGGTTTAATTTTTTTCTTTAATTCTTTTTTGGTGCACGTGTATTAACTATAGGGTTCTTCATCTTCTGATTGTGGTCTTGCAGGGTTTCTCTAAGTCAGGGAGTTTTTTAGGTTGATTACTATAATCAGTTAGTAATATCTACTGTTTCTCTTCTTTTAGCCATTGGTTTTCCTGCTTATTTCTCAATTTGGAATTTTACAGAAGTAGTTTTTTTTTTTTTTGTATACTTATCTTTGGTGAGAGAACAAAGTACTTTAATAAAAGCATATAAGGTTTTGGTTTGTATATATATATATATATATATATATATATATATATATATATATATATATATTTTGTGAGAACAAAGAGTGCTTTAGTAAAAGTGTCTAAGGTTTACTACTACTTACCTTTTCCTCTACGTTAGATTATTGTATGCGAAAGGAAGTGTAATCTACTTCAACCTTTGCATGATAGTACCTTTTTGTGGTTGAATGTGTTTCTGCAATGATTTTAGTAAGGCCAAGTCAATTTTTAATCCTCTATGTTCTACTTAAAGGATAGACTGAATCTTCTGTAGTTCTAAAAAATATTTTTACACAGATTCATGTTCAATAGCCATTCACAAACCATTTTGATCAAAATGAGAATTAGCAAATATCATGCATTTCAAGTTATTCTTTTAATACATTTCTTGTGTTTTCCTAGGAAAACCTTCTTGGTTAACAGTTTTTAGCATTACCATGTGTTCTACCTTTAATATGATAGAGGGGAATTGGAATATTGTGTTTTACTCTCTCCATGGGCATTCTCTCTTTTTTCAATTTCTGTCCTGTATTTTACAAGGAGAATCTATTGGTTTTGCTAGTGGTTCATAGGGAGTAAGTTCTTATTTTTCTCTGTTGCATTGTTTTGTTATGATATTATAGTATTTTCTCTATGTGTACTACTGGAGTCTTTGCCAACAATTGATAATACACCATGCTACTAAGCTTATAAATAAATACTTGATCTTTAGGCTGACACTTTTGAAATTTTTTCTCAATATATTGGTGAGCCTAGTGGTTTCTTTAGTGGAAGTGGTGAACCTAGGGGCTTTAACTTTAACTTAAGAAATAAAGGGAGGAGTTGTGTGTGAACACAAGCTAGAAGCTACAATATCTATCTAAGATTCAAAAGTTAGATTAAAAAATTAGGTAACAATCTTAGATTCAAAAGTTAGGTGTTTAGGTGCATTTACAACAGTTATAAAATGGAAGTGGAATGGTGGGATTGAGGAATTGGGAGCTTTAATTTTTGTAATATGACTATAATAGATTTGGATGGAGTTGACATGTGAACTACATTTGAAAAATGTTAATTTCCTAGTTGATAGAAGAAAGCCAAAGTTGAGTATTTTGTAGGATGTTGTAGATATGTTTGAAAAACTCCCTATCTGAGATTCAAAAGTTAGATTAAAAAATTAGGTAACAATCTTAGATTCAAAAGTTAGGTGTTTAGGTGCATTTACAACAGTTATAAAATGGAAGTGGAATAGTGGGATTGAGGAATTGGGAGCTTTAATTTTTGTAATATGACTATAATAGATTTGGATGGAGTTGACATGTGAAGTACATTTGAAAAATGTTAATTTCCTAGCTGACAAAAGAAAGCCAAAGTTGAGTATTTTGTAGGATGTTGTAGATATGTTTGAAAAACTCCCTATCTGAGATTCAAAAGTTAGATTCAAAAACTGGGTGACAATCTTAGATTCAAAAGTTAGGTGTTTAGGTTCATTTACAACATTTATAAAATGGAAGTGGAAAGGTGGGATTGCGGGCTGGGAATTGGAATGCTTTTATTTTTATAATATGACTATAATAGGTTTGGATAGAGCCGACAGAGAAGTACATTGTGTGTGCTTCAGACAAAGGAATGCTGAATATCTTCTAATTGAAATTTAACTTTTCATAATATGAATATATCATCATTATGAGTAGAAGCTTGTATATTTTAGTTGGAGTAGTTTTTAAATATCTTACAAAAGAATAACATAGGTTAGTGTTGCTACTTGTGGAGCCATAGTAGGCGCTTGAGACAAAAGTAAACATTACATGTATCACTATTTTATATAGTGCTACTTGTACTATATCTTGGAATTCTGCATTTAATTTGTATGATATGTCATCAATGCAATTAAGTTAATGCACCTATGACTTCTAAGGAAACTTTATTTCTAAAACCAATAGCATGAGCATGTATTTGCATTAGGCATGTTAAATTATTTACTTTCACCATTTGGTTTGGACTAAATCTTTTCATTTCAGATAGAAAAGATAACAAATTCGTGCTAAGTTATACTTACTCATTGGAGGCTTTGTTTCTATTGTTAATTAGTGGGTTGTTGAGTTCTCTTGAACTAATGAAACAAATGTTGCAGCTTCAAACATCACAGACTGCATTTTGTTTTGATGTTTTGGCTGGGCAAAAATGTGGTGATTCATTAACTAGGGGATTTACTACTACATATTACTACTTTAGTATAATTTAAATATATATGTTTGGGTTTTCCTAATGCCATGCTTATCTATTTTGCTAGGAGTCCTATAGATATCCGCTGCTTTTTAAAGGTTTCTGTTTTATCAAGATATCTATGATAACAAGGTTTTGATTTTTCATTTTAAAAGCTTTTGTTTTACCAAATGCATTTTTTACATCCTGTTCCTCAACATCTCTGATTTACTTTCTCTGTGCATGGTGATATGGTGGCTAAATGTTTAACTTATAGAAATATAGTTCTTGATATTTATATGATGCAATACAATGACCTCTTTGGTTTCTATTTTTCTTTGAAAATATGTAGTCTGTTTACTCTATTTATCTTTTAATTTTGAAAATAGAAAATCTTTATAAATTTTAATATCTTTGTATTGTTCCATTAAGTGATAAGTAAAATGCAAAGTGCTGTTTGATCCATCAAATTAGGAAAATTTGCTTTGGACATATGCAGAATCTATTGTCAACTCTAAAATTCTAATTGTATAATAGTAAGGATATTCTATAGCGTATTTGATTGATTACTAAAATACATATTTTTGCATGAGATTTGGTTCTATAACTCTGTTCATGTGTACCCGTTTGGATCAAATTCCATTTTGATGATTTCTTTCTCATAAAAATGTTGTAGATGTAAACAACATGATATGTATTTTAAATTGAAATAGATTAATGATTAGGAGACAACTCAAAGTATATGCACTTCTGGAAAGAATTCCCTTAATAACCATATATCTAAAGTCATCAAAAACAATTTTAAAGCTAGATAAAATGGTCAAAATGTATACATTTCAGTTCTATTCATTTTAATTAGAGTTTCAGTCTAACATGCTTATGTTTAAGTTTTTTGTCTTCGTATTGTGTTATATCCAATGGCTGCCTAAACATGACCAAATGTCCAAGGGAGATAAAAGATATTGAAGCTTGCTTGAAAAGAAGAATGGTTGTTGAAGTTCACTTGGATTACATCTACATCTAATGCCAAAATCCCAAGCATCTACTATAGGAAAGCAGTTATACTTACAACTATAGGATTTAGAATTTTGGATGGTCCTAATGAAATAATGTATTTAAATATTTACTTTTCACTTTTGAACTACTTTTGTTTGATGACTATGAATGATAAATGTGAATGCTATGAAACTTATATTTGAATCAATTTTTTCTTCAATATGGTATCCTTTTGACTGTTTTGATCTTTATTAATGTATTTAGCAATTGTGTTTTATTTATGGATAAAATAGTTATATATAGAAATAAACTAATGTCCTTTTATTACAACATTTATTATGATACTAAATAGTCTCATAACAGAACACTTTATTGACGTTTTTAAGTGTCACAAAGTCTATCGTAACATGACACTTTTTCTAATAGTTTTAAGCATCACAATAGAAACTTGTCTTGACACTTTTTAGCGTCACAACGTAGCACATATTGTGACGATATATAGTATTATAATGTTACACTTTTTTTGATACTTTTTAGCATCACGGCGCAACATCTATTGTAACTCCAAATAGTGTCATAACATGATACTTTTTCTAACAATTTTTAGCATCACAACACAATACCTATTGTGATGCGACTTTGGATGATGCCATTCCAAAGCATAAAGTGTCACTAAAGCCCCACTGTCCTAATGCTTTTTCGCTTCAGGAAAGTCTTTTTTCTTGTATTTTGGCTAGGCCTCAAGTGCCTCTTCCTTACTATGCACCCCCACTACTTCCATCTTAACAACCATCAAAGCCCTGGCTTGAAGATTTGGTAGTGAAGTTGCTTTCTTCCACTGATTCGTGTTTTCAAGGGGTTGAAGCATCAATGAGAAATCAAGGGATATCAATTCACAATCTTTAGAACCAAATCGGGTAGATTGCAAAGCTTTTTTCAGATAGGTAGAAATGGCATTCTTCCAAGGACTATAGAGGCCAATTCATATGATTAGTGTGGAAATAATTAACCTTTTTCTTGCCTTACTTCTACTGCATACGGATAATTTTATTTTATTTTATTTATTTATTTGAGCTTTTACTTATTTTAGTGTGTTTTGGACTTGAATTGAGTTTGGCTTGTTTGCTTATTTTTGCATAATTTATTTTAATTTTGGTGTGTTTTTATTATAGTGTTTGTTTATTTATTTCTAGTATTTAAAAAAAGATAAAGAAAAGAACAAGAAAAGGGAAAAGAAAAAAATGTGTGTTATAGGTAACTAAACAAATCCGACACCGTATAAATCAATTGAACAAGCACCGGTTTGATTTAGAAACATTAAAATTGTTGAAATATTGAGAGAAATAGTCATTTGTCGTTATACTTGAATTGACTCCGATTATCTCTGTGAGATAAAGAAACGACATCGTTTTATCCAGGTGGTTATAATGCTTTAAACCCTAACTGACGCTTGATATCACATTCTAACAAGCACTAGTTAATTATGCACAATTGACACTTAAGATAGCCACAACTATCATTTTTCCTCACTTTTTATCACTTCATAGCTGTCTTCTTCTCTTATCTTCAGCATTAGTTGAAGCCCATCATTCACTACTATTGATATCTTTCAAATCATACATTTCCCGAGAATTTTATTCTTTTTCTTCTCAATCCCATCATGAAAACATAGCAAGTTTTCTTTTTTCCTCTCAAAGGTTCGACTTTTCCTTCCTTCAAACCCACTACAAGAGCTTCACAAATCACTTAATTTGAGTGATTTCTCTTAAAGATGATAAAAAAAATCCACTATATAACAAGTTTTTGGGTAGCTTCTCAGTCTTATTCGTGAACAATTTTTGGATGAATTTGCTGGTCCCTTTTTCTCCATTATCTTGGCTTCTATAAGCCCACTGTTTGAGGTTTTTAATTGTTCTTGCTTTATTGGGTTTAATATAGATTATTAAAAATTGAATGTTATTTATAGTGGGCATTTCAATTTTACTTTCATTATGGGAGTTTTTATTGTTAAATTTTCTTGGAAATTCTATAGTGATTTTGTTCAAGAGATGCTTAGAGTGTTTGATTTTGTGGATGATATTGAAATACACTACCTTGTGGAGTTGTTTTCTATTTTTTGTGGCTTTGAGATGATACTCTCTAGACTGCTTCTTTAGTTCTGAAATCGTATTGTTGCATTGAATATGATGAATGTTGAGTTTTTATTTCGGAGACATTGAACTCGATTGGGATTCCCTTGTGTTTTGGGGTGAAGTTGGATTTAAATTCATAATTTCTGTTTTGATGAAGAAAATGCATTCTATTAGGGGAATTATGCTTAAGGTGTTGACATTATCATATTATGTGTCAAGTTTTGAAATTCTTTTGCTTTGTGGAGTCTGGGATGATACATTAGAATGGGTGACTTGACTTCATAATTATTTGGGTTATGCTCATGGTGTGGATCCTTTGGATATTATGAGGCTAAATGGCAGATGATATTTTCTAGGAAATTTTGCCTATTTATGGCTTGAATTTTGTTGTTTTGCTATGTTCATAATCCTAGCTATCTATGCATTAGTACTTGTTATTATTTTATAAATATAGTACGTTATAGTGTATGTTTTGCTTTATGGTTTTTAAGCATTCTATTTTCTTCTACATTTTCAATTTTTTTTAAAAAAAATTATTGTGGAGGTTGAGTTGTGAATTAGAGGAGTGATTGTGGTGGTAAATTGGCTAAAGTTTTGTGGGTAGTTTGAGTTGAGCAGTTTGGTTGTTTGGAGACTTTTCATTCCCCACAATTTTTTTTATCGTCTTTCTCATATCTTTTTCACTTCCTCTTCTACACATCTCCCTTGCCATGCCATTCAAATAAGAAGCCACTAAGCTTTCATCTAAGAGGAAGAAGGGTCAGCCTTTCTCTTCCCAGCCTTCTATTACTCTACCATTTGTAGGAGACAATTTGTGGATGCTAAGTATGAAGAATGGTATAATGCTAGGGTCAATAACAAGATAGTAGTTGAGAAGACCATATACCCTGAGTTGGACAAGGACTTGCATTTAGCAGTCCTATTGGGCTCCCATTTTGGATTTGATAGGTATATACCACCTAATACTTGTGAAGAAATTCTTTGCCAATATTTTGTATAAGAGGTATAATATCCCAAGAACTATAGACACTGTGGTGAGAGGAGTTCCTATTCATTTTTCTAGTAGGTATTAGCTGAGATTCTAAGTATAGAGGATGATGGACCTTAGGTAGAGATAGACACCTTTAATAAGAAGGTGACCTTAGAGCCTGATTGGGATTTCAGTGCTCCTCATAGGGAGTTTTACATGTGTTATACTCAAACTATATCTACTATAATTTTACGAGTTAACAATATGCCTCCTTAGCTCCATTTTATCATTTATCTCTTCGACTTTAATGTTGCTTCCAGAGGCAGTAGTCTTAATGAGACCCAAGTGATTGACATTTATGCATTATACAAGATGATCCATTCACAACATATCCCTCTATCTCCCATCCCCATTTCCTACATAAGAGGGGTTATAGCATCTGGCTACACTTTCAGAGCTTTTATCCTCCTTTTGGTTATTACTCGTATCCTTTACTATTTTTATGTCCCTATTGTAGGAGAGATACAATATCATATCGGTGATACCAGCTACAACTCAAACTACCCACAAAACTTTAGCCAATTTACCACCACAATCACTCCTCTAATTCACAACTCAACCGCCACAACATAGCCACAACAATTTAAAAATATCATAAAAATACCATAAAAATAACAAGCACTATTTTTATGTACCAGCTACTATCTTATTCGGTGATACAATTTTTGAGAGTACCCTAATAATTGTGGGTATTCATATGATAGACAAAGACAAAATGGCTTACACCTAGGAAGAGGAGAAATAGGGATGAGGAGCAACAGGAGCAGCAAAAGCATTCACCTATAGCTGAGATACCTCAGGAACCTAAGCCCAATTGGGGCTAGCCTATAGCTACAGTGTATTTTCAAGCTAAGATGAAGGCTACATTAGGATGGGTAAAGTTGGAGCAGGAATTGTTGAGAGCTGATTTGACCCGACATAGAGATATGCATGCTTAGCAGATGCAATAGTTTGGGGAGCTGCATGAAGTTCTTGTAGAGAAATAGAAAGAAGATGAGCAGAGATATGAGTAGTAAGATAAGCAACTAATTGAGATAAGAAGTCTGTAGTAAAGGCAAATAGAGATTCTACAGGACCTGTAGAGCAAGCAACAACATCAGCACATGTTAGAATTTATACCCAAAATAGACTATGTATTTTTGTAGTTTTGAAAGTGATAAATATATTTCATTCATTAATTATTATTTATTTACATATATTTCTACATTAAGATCCAAGTATATTAGCAAGTAATCTACGTGTTCGGTTGTGCTTCACAGTAAGGTGTAGATTATGAGTTACTAATATACAAGAAAAACGTTTTTAATTGATTGATGAAGTTGGGCACTTTATTAAGATTTAAATTATTACACTATAGTTTCTAAATGAAGAATGGTTTACCTTTAAGCAGTAAGTAGTCATTTCAAACCAATAGTGTAAATATTTTTGGAATATGTAGAATTGGACTAGGTGATAGTAATCTTTATAAAAGTATTATAACAAATCAAGATTTGGTTTATTGCCGCTATGCATGGATAAGTACCCTAAGACTTGAGTATAAGTTGGTGGTCTAGTAATGTTGGACTTGTGCATTTTGATGCATGATGGGTGAGGTCTTAATGCAATGCTAATAACCTTGTATGTTAGGTGTATGACTTTAGTTAATTATGACAGGGTTATACAATAGAATTTCTATGCTTCAGTTAGTGGAGATTAGTCACCCCCTAATGATTGTCCAGGATAATCTAAATGATCCAGGACTTTGGGAACGTAGCTTAGTATAGATGCTTTTGGGTAGTTCCCTGAGATAAGTGGGTACAAACTGAAAGTCATAGATTCTCAGATCAGATATCAAAGAACGGTAGATGTCATTGAGAAATATGTTAATATATTTTTTCTATTTCAATAATAGGTGTTACATAGGAGGGTATTTTCATCATTACACTTATAGGTCAAAGACATTGCACTTGTAATATTATTCTTAGGATCAATATTTTCATATGATGATAAATAAAATATTTAAAATAATAAAATACAAATATTTGTTAACAAGGATATTTTGATCATTTTACTAGCCAGGAATAAGATATCTTTTGGTCCTCACAGTAGCTCAAATAATCTTAGTAATTTATTTACTATGTGGGCTTAGTGGATAAAATTAATACTAGAAGAATTATTCTAGGAGTTCAATAATTATTTTTAAGCTAGAATAATATATTAGGTTATTAAATAATTGTCTTGGATAATTTTGTATTGAACCTAAGTAGATTAATTAATTAATAAGAGAGTTAGAAATAATTCTTGGACTTATTAATTAGGTGGACCAAGCCTTGGCCTACCGAAGGAGGATTTAGACGGTTATCAAGGCTTTAGAAACCCTGAGATAGCCATTTATATAAAAAGGAAAAGAAAAGAGGCATTGGTTTGAAATGTAGAAGGTTGTTCATTTTCCGTTTTATGTGTGTATGCCTATGTACAATTCATGTAAGAAAAAGGAAAAATGTAGAAATAGTTTATGTCACCCGTTTTCTTTTTTTGTTCTTTCCAATAGTTAGCTTTCCCTATTTCTTCCCAGTCGTTCATCCTAATTATTCTCACCCATAATAAGCCTACAGAAGGTTTAGAGAATATTTTGGAAGATTGAAAGTTATAGCAATCTTGGTGCATGTTTCGACGTTTGGCAGGTATTCTCGTAGAATAAGCGGTCGTGACAAATCAAGAAGCTCCATCAAACTTGAATCTAGTTTTGGTTGTTTAACTTAAGCATAATAAAAGTAAGTATTCCTGATTATTAACTAGGAAAAATTTTAAATTTCATGTTTCCGTTGCCTATTTTATTTTCCTATGATCATTCAAGTGATATCAGAGCTATTGGATTATAAACTAGGAGCATGCTTAGGGTTAATAACCAAAAGATGGTTCCTTTATTAATAAAAATTCAATTTTTGTGATTGTTTGGATCCTTTATTGTAACACCTCACCTTTTCTATTGTAGTAAGCTATGTCTTTATGAGGTGTCACCTTATCTAAACTCCTAGACAAATGGTCTTTATAATGAAATAAATCTTACAGTGGATACAAAGAAATAAGCTTGCTATTATTTACATAGTAGTTGGAGAGTATTACAGATATATTTTGGTCCCAAAATACATAAAATAAGCTCATTTATAGTTTGCACTTGGTAAATTCACAAAACTTTCACTAGGGTGAGCCAAAGGAATGATCTTGGCATCACTGTCATATATCTCTATCTCATAATCATAAGAAATAGGAGAAAATAAAGGAATGTATGAGTTTTATACTCAGTGAGTACTGTATGTGCTAATTTTTTTCCATGAAAAACAAGTGAGTGGAATTTATTATATTTTTCCACTATAAATAACTCTTCAAGTCAAGTAGTGGAAAAGTCGTCAATGGATGTTCAAAAAAAAAAAAAAAAATCATGTACGTTTGGAAAATATGTTTCAATAAACACTAATCCCCATTTTCAGAGAAAGCAGGTACTTTTTTCAATAGAAAATAACATGTGTACAAAGCTCACAAGACATTATCTTCAGCTATCGCAGTCCTATTGTACTAGGCTTCACACCCTCAGTACCCAACCATATCATGTTGAAGCTATAGAATTATCATCACAATCTATCTCAAAATATATCAATCCTTTTCACTTACAGTAGTACAGGTCCCCACTCTAGTATTCCCCTCACAACGAAGTTAGCAAGCATTGATCATAGATTAGGTGTCTTGCACAGGATCAACCAATTGGCGCATAATGACATAATGACATCTAAGTGCCTTGCACAATCAAATCAGTTGCTTACGCATTCGGATAGTGCTAGACAGGGATTTGGCTAATTCTAATACCCAGTCGCCCCGTTTGGAGTAAGATGAATCCAGAACTAGCTTACTTGGAGCTATCTATCTCTAGCGTAAGTTAGTACAATGGTCAAAGCCTTTTTGAGTACTCAACGTCTTCACTAGTTCACAAGACTAGTCTATTATCACAACTTCTTGAAAGAACATCAAGAAAATATTTTCTAGGGCAAAAATATCGTTTTTCAAAAGTTTACCATTTCTCGAGTAACCATTCCTGAAGCCCATAAAATATAAAAGGACACACGCCTTTCAATCATCACATAACATGCTTTGGAATATAATGGAGGAAAAATGTGTTCATGCATTGCTGTAAGAATGTGATCCTTTATCAAAGCATATTATTTTCCAAAGTTTTAGTGTAGAAGGATAAAATGTCCTTATTGCGCTATAAAATATTCCTTGAGAGCATTTACACAAATTATGCATACCCGAGTCTAAAAAGAATTTTGTTCAGTAAATCCAGAATTATAAATTTAAAAAAGGAAATAAATTCAAGGATTTCATATTCATCATGCCTTAAAACTTTAGAAGTAATTCGCCATTACATTAGAAGGAAAGAAATCATAAATTCATATATTTTTCCCTTAAACATGGAACGGTGATTATTTGTGCAAAGTAAATGCCATTTTATCACATAATAAGTGAGAAGAAATCTTAGAAATAAATAATTGCACATAAAAAATATTTATAATACAAGTGACTCAGAATTCCATATAGGAAATATTATTTTCCAAATTATTCAATAATTTCCCATTTAGAGAAACCAAACTTTATTCAAGAAAACCTAAAAGTTTATTATCATATCTTCATGCTTTAGGAAAAATAGTCATCAATAATGAATAATCATAGGCATGAAGGTTCACATTTCTCATTTGAAACCTAACATGGCACGAGATCACTTTTGCACAGGAAACTATACTTTGGTTTAGAGAAACCAAAAAGATTTGTAAAGCTTAGCTTAATGTAATGAAAAATTCACTAGCACTGCTATGTTTAGAAATCCAAGGAGACTCACCTTGTATAATGCTTCCATTTAGCTATACGTTGTCCTTAAATTTTACAAGGTCCTTTGTAGTAGGCACACCTACATCAAAGATCATTCCATACTTCTCTTAGCATCTAAGATGCTAAACTAATATATTGCTAACAAAATGCACTAATAAGGAAATTACTAATTTCCTAATTTCTCATTTCTCATTAGAAACAGAAATGCATCACTTGAAATAATCAAGGGAACATTATCTTCTTCATATGTCCATTTCCTTATCCCTTCATCCAACATGTTTTTGAGTCATGTACAAGGCCTTTTAACTTCTCATGTATCCATTAAGTCTAATGGAAACAATACATTATCTCATTAATTCCATAAAATTCCTACATTTTCATCTCATGACATGCTTACATATTTTGGCAGTAACTTTTGATCCATAAGTCCAAATGACCTTAAATTTATGCCAAAATACTCCTAAGACCCTTAGCTACAAATTCATAAGCTCCATATAGCACAACATATACCCAGTACAAAATTGCTGAAGCTAAACCTTGCAATTTTTCTATGAAATCATTCTTTTTTTTTTTTTTTGCAAAATGCATTCTTCATTTTTCCTATTCTCATTTTAACAGTTAACCACCACTTAATTCATTTTTTGCTTCATCTTAGCATAATATATTCTTCATACTTTCAGCTATGAAGAAGCAAAATCATCACACTTTTTATGCAATGAAAATAACAACCATGAAGAATATATGCTAATTTTCCATTTCTCAACAATTGCAATTTCTTTTCTTGATTTCTTTCTTCATTTATTTCCTCCTAGAAGTACAACCATCTTTAACCCTTCACAACTCCTTCAAAACACATCTAAATACCACAAAGATCATAGTAATTAACTCCTACAATCAATCGACACTAAGCTTCATAAAAAGTAATATCACAACACCATTTCTTCACAAAGCATTTTCTATATTTCATGAAAAGTTACATCAAAATACTCCCCACAAGCTATAGAATACTTTTAATTCTTGAGGGAAAGGTTTTTACCTTATGAATGATGACTTCTAGACTTGAAAACACCAAGTTTTTTCCTTCGTTCTCTCTCCTCTCCCTCACGGTGTTCTCTCTTTCTCTTTTCCTCATTTCTCTTGTTTTCTTTCTTTTTTCCAGGCTATTTGGTGTCTATCATCACTTCTTTCATCCTTTAATGCTTTAATTAAATCAGGTGGTCAAATGGAAGCTAGAAGACCTTATTGGAAACTTGGAGAATTTCTTGGAACTTTAGAGAATATCTTGGAGACTTATAGAATCTTTTGGAAACTTAGAGAATTTCTTGGAAGCTTATAGAACTCTCGTGATAGAAATGGGTTTCATGGGATTTTTATTAAAAAAATCCATCTTTCTTTTCTTTTTTGGGCTTTAACCATTGCAAGCCTAGCCTCTCTCTTCCTTTTACTTTCTCGTAGGCCCCAACTGGGCCTATAAATGACTTTTGTAATATTCTTGCAACTTAGTTCACGAAACTTCCTTTTCAAGCCCAATAACTTTTTTCATTTTTAACCATGGTTAATCATGTTTCTTAAAAGTAACTATAGTTAACTTTACTATTCATCCTAGTTTGTAAAAAAATTTTATTTTACCAATACAACCTACATATTAAACTGAGTATTTTGGTGTCTCTTAGAATTTCCATAATCCTTCTCAGTTTTTCTGGATTCTCGTTTGAAAATTCCTTTGATGTTTCTTAAAATTTTTATTGCTCCAAAATATTCTTCTAATTACACTAATCATTTCTTGTTCTGAGCCTTTATACAGACACTCACTCAATAAAAAGTAATTGCCTTTCAAAGTACATAAGGGAGGGATGTTACACTTATAGTTTTTGATATGGGTAGATGTTGGGTATGCTTCATATATAGAAGCCTAGGTATTTGTATTTATTGTTATTCATATTTCTATAAAACTCGTGTAAACCTCATTGTGAAAGGCATAGGTGATTGAAATTGTGTTTAAATTCAATCTATTAGAATTTATGTAACAATGGTGGCGCCGATCAACATTGGAAATCCCATAGAAAGATGAAGGATATTCGAGCAGAAGAAAGCAACGCGGAGTTTGAGTTTAGAAGAAAGCTAGCCCTTAGGTTGATAAAGCTAGCGGCTAGTTTGCAAAGCCAAAGCTGGCCATTGGATGGGCTTTCACAAGGGAAGAAGCCAGCGACCGATTTGCACAAGGCAAGGACTAGCTTGTCCCTTGATGAAGGCCGCTTTTGCTCGATTAACAAAATCCGCACAGATTTAGCCCTGGTGAATGGCAGTTTGGTTCATGCGTTTCTGCTTTCCTAAAAAGCTTTGTGAAAATTATTTTTTCTTAGATTTTTTTTAGGTCCCACATTACATGATGCTATTTTCTTGCAATAGTTTGTTTATCAAGGATGAATAATTTTGCATGAAAATGGTTAGTAAAAAGAGGAACCACCTTAGGATTAAATAAGATTATTTTATTTTATTATCATGATGTTTGATGTATTATTTGGTTACACAATAATTAAATGATAGAAATAGCGTGTGAAAAGGTTTACTTTTAAGAGAATGTCTATTTCTTTTAATTTTGTAATCAAATGCACAAGTTCTTGAGATTTATTTTTCTCTAGATAGAATAACAAAGAAAAACATTTTAAAGGGACTAAAGAATTTAAAGTAAAGTTCATGATTTATTCTTTCAAAGGATTTTATCCTTGACATGGAGAATAATTTAAATTTAAGTATTTTAAATTTAGTTCCTAGAAAAGGAGTTTAACTTAAGTAGTGAAAATAAACATTTATAATTTATTCTCTTAAAGGATATTCTTCACATAGATAATAATGTTGAATTTTTGATTTTAACAAAAGTTAATAAAAACCAAATGAGTTTTAAAGAAAATGTTTTTCCTAAAAGCTTATTTTCTACAAAAGATTAAGTGGGAGAGGGCTTCCAACGAACCAACGGCTTTCATCATAGATTTCTATTAGAGATTATGGTTATCCTCGTATCATTCTATGCATGACCCCTTATAGGATAGATTTCCACGAGAATATAGAACTAATAGAGGAGTTACAATTAATTCTTAGGATATTTGTTAGTATTAGCCAACCTATGTTGGAGATATTAATATTAGATTATCCTTAGGTAACGAGAGTAGTGGACATCCCATTGATGAAACTATTTCTAGATCAGTACCATTAAGAAAGTTTAATTAGAGAAGGTTATACACTTAAATGAAAAAATTGTTAAGCTTCATACGAAGCTTTGTTAATTCATCTAAGAGACAAAATTTTTATATTTTTTGATAATGGTTTTAATATATTGACCATGTTATCGATATAATTGTTAGTGTTATGCCCTAGAGGCAGTCTCATGTATTCTGTATATTCGCATTATTAAATAAAACAAGGCATTCTTATCTTTTAGTTTGTTTTATTTATACTTTCATGTAAAATAACTATTAGATAAAGTCTCAAGTGCAACACTGTGTTAAGAAAATCATGATAAAGATCATGACGTAGGGTTCCTACTATATTAGATAGTGTTTGTACTTAAATTATCCCTAGTCATAGTATTAATAAGATAGGACATCATTAGTGCGTTAAGACTAGCACGTGTTATACTTCCTGATTTGATCAGGCGGTGGTTTTCACATTTGCGAGTATTGTGATACTCAAAGTTAACATGTGGATGCTTGGTATTTGAACAAGTACATTAGATGATCTGACTATAAGATAATTACATGGATAATGATGTGTATGGATTTGCGTATAAAAACAAATAAAAATAAGCATATTTCCAATCAAGTTTAAATTAAAACGTTAACCCCAAAGTACACATATGAGCAAGCGTACTCAACATTAACATAGCATAGGATTCAAACGAGTGTCGATCCTCCAGGAACAAGTAGACATTAATCATTTTTCTTTCATTGTTCAACTGACTCAACAAAGTGAAAAAGAAATAAAATAAAACAAAAGAAAATAAAAATAAAAATATATACGTGTCAAGGATGGAGAATTATGTAACTCAAGCCATTGTTTAGACAAACATGATCTTAAAGTATCCAACCATTATCATAGCCAATTATTCTCTTGACATCATGAAGGATGAAGGTAGATTCACCTTGATGGTCAATCCATGAAATCACTATCCTCTAGATAAATTAGCATCACTTGGTCTGTCTCAACTAATTCACCCAAAAGACGCATTAGACACAATCCTTAATTAAATTTTCTTCGTCTGGCAAATTTAAAGCATGAAATTAATCAATGAATCATTGGTCTAGCAAACATTAATTAACCTTTAATTACTTAATCCTTAGCAATTAACCTCTTTGGTCTAGCAAGTTAACAGCTAATAAATATGAAATTAATCAATTGCAACCACCATCAACCTCTTTGGTCTATCAAGCTAATGAAAAGAAATAATCAATTAATTTCATAATACGCCCAAGTAATTAAATACCAAGAAGAACAATTAATTAATCAAAAGATCAAATAACTCTAAAAATCATGAATACCTAAAACAATGTCGAATTACAATAAAATAATTAATACATCATTGTTCAATAAAAAGAAAACAAAGTAAAAGAAAGCACTCATAGGCAAGCCTCCTCCTTCTTCCATTGAAGACCTTATTGTACAACTCTCATTGAATTGAAGAATTCCTCCTTTGATTATTTGAGTGATTTTCTACGATGATTAATGAATTCTCCCCCATTTCCCTTATGTTTTCCATCTATTTATAGGCTTGGGAAGTGCCTAAACTTGTTGGTGTAATGTTCTTGGTCGAGTAGAAGTTGGAAAGTACTAAAACTCCATAGATTACCAAAAATCGCATAGAAAAATCAATCACCGCCTTAACTTCAGGGCACAGCCAGCGCTGCCTTGGCTCTTGGAGCTGGCACCGGTTGTGTTCTGTTTCTCTAGTCGTTTGTCGATTTTTTTTCGAATTTCGCACAATGTTGTCCAGAGTGCAGCCGGCACCGTCTTGGTTACTAGAGCCAGCACTGGTTCCACTCTATTTCGCTCTGTTTTACCAATTTTTTGTCGTCTCGAAGTTCATGCAACCAGTGCATGGCCGGCACCAGTTCCCCTGTCCTAGCTGGTGTCGCCTCTAATTTATTTTGCGACGTTTCTACTTTGTTTTACCCTAAAAATCTGTAATAATGAACAAAATACCTTTCCAAGGATAAAATCTCAAATATGAAGGAATATGGCTAGTTATTGAACAAAATGTATCACAAAAGAATCTCAAATAACTAGAAAAAATATGACTAATTTAGCCCCTATCAGATAATTATTTAGTGCCAGTGATAAAATTTCATTTTCGAAAATATGCAAGTATCCTTAGACTTGAGATCTACAAGGCACTTTATTTGCTAAGTGTTGGTTTGATTCCAATCTTTGAAGTCTTGACAAGACCGCTTATAGGATGGATATTGGGTACAACATGAAGCAAATGAAAATAGTTGAGAGGATCAATTAAGGATTCACCACTCCTAATAGTAGGAGCAAATATCTTATGGCCACTTGTAGGAATCACTACTCAAGAAGTCCTTGGCCAAGGTGATTATCTATGGGAAATGGTTCCAATTGATACATGTGATGAGTATGTTAGTGTTATGCCCTAGAGGCAATCACTTGTACATTATATATGACACATTTAATTTTAATAAAATGCATTATTTATCTTATAGTTTCTTTTGTTTACTTTTCTGTAAAAACTGTTAAATAAAGTCCTTAGTACAACATTGTGTTAAGGAAATCATGATATGAGATTCCTACTACACTGTGTAGTGTTAGTACTTAAATAGTCCCTAGTCATAGTATTAATGAGACATGATATCATTAATACGTTAAGACTAGCATGTGTTAGACTTCCTGATTTGATCAGGCGGTGGTTCTCATATTGTGAGTGTTGAGATACTCAAAGTTAACACATAGATGCTTGTTAATGGAGCAAGTTCATTAGATGACCCAGCTATGAGATAATCATATGGATAACTATTTAGTACCAATGATATAATCTCAATATAGTAAATGTGCAAGTATCCTTAGACTTGAGATCTCCAAGATACTTTATTTGTTAAGCATTGTACTTTGATTCCAATCTCTATAGCTCGATCGAGGGCTACCTATGGGATGGATATTAGGTACATTGTGAGGTAAACGAAAGTAGTTGAGAGGGTCAATAAAGGATTCACCACTCCTAATAGTAAGGGCGAATATCTTAGGGCCACTTGTAGGAATTAATACTCGAGAAGTCCTTGGGCAAGGCGACTGTGTATTGAAAATAGTTCCAATTGATACACATTTAGAGTAGTGGGTTCCTGGTACAAATATTATTGTATTTGGGCCAGAATTAATATATATTCTGGAGAGAGTTAGCACTAATTCGGTACTCCAAACCGAATGAGATATTGTATGGTGAAAGGAGTTAATTGCACTGTAGTTTGTTATTGAAGGGTTCATGTCAAGCTACTTGACTTCCTAGACTCTTAGGTGGTCATGATGTGTTGCTAGATACCGCTCATGATATGGGAATATAGGTTTATTAATTGATGAATTAATCAACTAATCTTGATTAGAATCAATATGATTAATTCTAATTAATTATGGATTATTAATCTCAAAGACGTTTGGATTAATTCATATTTGCTATCAATTGACTGAGAAACCTAATAGGTCACACACAATTAAGGATTATATACTCAAGGTGTTATTTGATAACATAGTAGGGTTAATTACGAGAAAGAAAATTATTGTGGACAAATTATAATTAGTTATAATTTGTGGTCTAAATTGTAATTGTGAAAACTTGATGTTTCTAATTACAATTAGGGAATTTTAACTGTTTTAGAATTTTCAATTGGAGTAATTTTCCAGCAGATTTCATGTAATATATAGAGTATATATACACGAAATTCCTGGTTGGATAACTAACGAAAATACTCCAAAAACCTAGGGCAACAAAAAACGACTTCTCCCTCTTCTCTCTTTTCTTTTTTTTTTTCTGAAAAACAAGAATAAACCCTAGCCGCCTTGAGCGTTTCTGCTAGCACAGAAAATCTTGGTGCTTGAGTGTATCCTCTGTGTGGATTTCTGTTAGAGATAATCACATACTGTGATTATAGTGGTTAGATGTTCAACTCTCGTGGGGATTTGATCATTTGGATTACTCAATCGTGCCTTGACTTGAAGAAGGAAAATTTTGTTTTCCACACGATCAAAGAAAGGTAAAAAGCTGGTACCTTTGTTCTCTTTATGTCTTGTTTTCCATACATATGCGGATCCTGGGATGGTATCTCATTTTATTTTCCGTTGCGCCATATATGATATGTGTGAGAGATACCCAACAAAGTAGTGGATTCTTGGAATAAGTACTAAAATATTCGGGCCAGAATGAATTTATTTTTTCGGAAGGAGTTGGCACTAATTCTGTACTCCAAAACAAATGAGATATTATATAGTGAAAGGAGTTTGTTGCACTGTTGTTTGCTATTAAAAGGTTCATGCCAAGCCACTTGACTTTCTGGACTTTTGGGTGGTCATGATGTATGCTAGATACCGTTCATAATCTGCTGAATATGAATCTATTAATTATAGAATTAATAAATTAATCCTTATTAGAATTAATAAGTTAATTAAAAAATTATTAAGGATTATTAATCTTAAAAATATTTTGATTAATTCATATTTTACTACCAATAGACCGAAAAACCTAATAGGTCACACACAATAGAGAATTAAGTGTTCATGTTGTTATTTGATAATATTATTGGGTTGATTGTGAAAAGAAAAAGTTATGGTGGTCAAATTATAATTAGTTTTAATTTGTAGGCTACATTGTAATTAACTAAGATCATAATAATAATTGGTAATAAAGAATTCATACGCAGTATGGATGCTGTTTGCCAAGATAAAACAGACGAAATATATATATATGATATATGGCATCCATGAGAATTATGACTGTAGAAATATACAGAAGGTTTTTTTTTTAAGAAAAAACGAGAGCCCTCTCTGTACATCATCTTCTTTTAAACAACAAATACCTTAGCCACTAAGAATTTTGCTAGCACAAAATTCTGGTTTTTCCTTTTGAGCACCATTCTTGTGTCGACTTTTATTAGAGACAATCCTACACTTGGATTGTGGTGCTTTGACGAAACTAAGGAGAAAACATTCTCAGAGTTTTCTGGATTGCACCACAAAGAGAAGAAAAACTTTTGTTTGACAGAGCATTACGTAAGGTATTTTCTTCACTGTTTCAATTCCTTTTACGCGTAAATGAGATCCTTGGTGTGGAATTCTTGGTTTTATTTCATTGTGCAACTATAATTTGCATGACAAGAATTCTTAACAGGGATCAATTGTGCCTCTAGCCGTGGCTTGGCTCCTAGCGAGCCGCGACTTAGGGCAAAAAATAATTTGATGTTCCAATGTGTATTTTATATATTTTTTTCAAATCAAACAATTTATTGATTGAAGTTTTTTTTCTAGTCAATAGAAATACCTGGTTTCAGTCTATTGTCTATTATTCTCAAGGAATATAAGTTAACTAGGCCAAATTATATGAACTGGAAAAGGAATGTGAATATTTTCCTTATGGCCGAGGAGTATAAGTATGTTTTGACCGACCCCTATCCTGAAATTAGGAAAGATTTACGAGCCAAGACCATGAGGCTGAGAAGGCATGGAAGAAAGCTGATGAAATGACTAGATGCTCTATGTTGGCTTTCATGTCCAATGTGTTTTAGTCTAAACACGAGAACATGCCTACTACTTATGATATCAATATATTGTTGTGCATCATGTTTACTGACAAGAGCTAACCAGGATGCTCATAAGACAATCATGAACACTAGAATGTCTTAGAGGGAATTGGTTCACAAGTATATGTTCAAAATGATTACTTACTTTGAGGAAGCTAGGTCCTAGGGGTGATAATAGATCTTGAGAGCCAAATTGACATGGTTCTCAAGACTTTGCGGAATTTGTACTCTCTGTTCAAGTTGAACTACAATATGAATAAGTTGAGTATGTCTTTGACTAAGTTGATGAAGGAACGAACTCCAGGATGCTAAGAAAATTATGAAGCTTGTGTCAAAAGTTTTGGTTATTCGTTCTGGTTCATCTTCTACAATTAGGGCCTAGCATAGGATGGTCAAGAAGAGAAAGACCCAGAACAATATAGGGGCCCAGTCTAAAGGGTTAAAGCCTGGTCAATCTAAGCCTAATGTGAAGTCTAAGGGCAAATGCTTCAAATGTTGCAAGAAGAGACACTTCAAGAAAAATTGTTTGGAATTCTTAGCCAAGTCCTTCTTAGATATTGCTCTTTATTTAGAATCTACTTTGATAGTTGGATCATCATCCACTTAAATTGTTGATTTCGGAGCTACTGACTATATCAATAACTCATTGTAAGGGTTTGGCAAGATAAGGAGACTTAGCAAAGGAGAGCATAAACTTCGAATGGGCAATGGAGCACAAGTATGAGCCGAAGTAATAGGAGGCTTGGAGCTATTATTTGATTGTAATAGAATTTTAGTTCTAAAATATATTTTATTTGGTTCTAGTTTTAAACAAAATTTGATATCAGTTTTATGATTGATTAATTAAGGATATTCTGTTTCTTTTCATTTTGGTATTCCAACCAGTAAAGATGGAAATATATAATATAATTTCTTTTGGAAATATGTATGTTAATCTCTTTTATGTTAATTCTATAAGTTGTTAAATAAATAATACTCAAATCAAACTTAATAATAAGAAAGGAAATGCCACATTAAATGACTCATATTTATAGCACTTGAGATTGGGGCATATAAATCCTATTTGGATTCAGAGGTTAATTTAAAATGGGGCTTTTGGCTCATTGCACTATTAAAAATTCAGGCAAATACGACGGCTACAAAACCGTCGTATTTGAGAAAATACCATCATTTTTGCTATAAACGACGGTCAAACGATGATTTTTTTACTGTTGTATATAATGCTGTCGTTTTTATTTAAAATGGCCAAAAAATTGTTATATTTAGCTAAATGACGGTTTGGAAAAAGCATCACAATTACTCACTCGGGCTGAAATTCTACATACCGTCATATTTGGTAAAAAAAACCGTCACAATTGTTCTGTAAATACGATGATTTTAAACCGTCGCAAATACTTGTTATTTTCTACAGTTATTTGCGACGGCCCTAACCATCGCAATTGTTGAGTATTTGCAACGGTATCCAACCGTTGTAATTACAACCGTAGCAATAAATCTTGGAGCAATTGCGACCATTAATAAAAACAACGACTCAGACCATCGTATTTGTTCTGTTAAGTCATAACCAAATGTGATCGTTTGTGACTGCCACCTTTGATAAGCAAATACGATGGTTTTGTGACCGTCGCATTTGATAAGCAAATATGACGGTCTTATTAGATTAATTTTTTTTAAAAAAATAATTGATTGGAATTTAGGCCTATCCACCTGCAATTTCAAACCAAATACAATCCATTCAACTCATTCAACACCAATCAAAATAAAGCACAATTTGCTTAATGACAAACAAATCAAAATCACTCTTGAACATTAAAATCATAAATAATCCTTAAAATCCACAAGAGAAGTAATACTAAATACATAACAAGTAGGAAATGCTAAGGAATCTATCAAAAACAGTTGTATATGTAAAATAAGAAACAAAATTGAGTATGTCAATCCTCCTCAGTATCATCTTTTCCCCTTTCTTCTTGTTTCTTCCCAGTATCATCTTTTTCCTTTCCTCCTTATCTCTTCCACTCCTCAGTGGGTTGGGCTTTAAAACATCTCCTTACCTACACAATACACAAATCGGAGATTAAAATAAAGCATGAAAAAAGTACAAGTGTAAACTTAGAATAAAGTACAAGTGTAAACTTAGAATATTAAAATATAGATATATACCGACAGAAATTTTCTAAATTATGAAAAAAATTAAATAGAGGACAAATAAAATTCTTCTCCTTTCTTTTTGTTCCAATTCCTTTAATCATAAAATATTGTAAGAGGGCAGCACCAAGTTCTATGCTCATAGCATTCAGAACACAACCAAGCTACATTCTATTACAGGATACTTTACCTTTTCACCATCCACTGAAGCGATAGTTTTGTTACCATGGAACTTCAATTTTTGGAGTATGCAAGTGAACTCAACAACTAGTCAATTGAATATATGATCAGAATCAAGAACCAGCCTGAATTAATTAGAAAAAGCCAAAGAGAAATGGATATATTTTTGTGTAGACTAGACAAGTGAAGAGAGGAAAAGTTGAGAAGACATCAACTTCTTGTAACTTTTAATGATAAAATTATAAAACGTAAGATGAGAAACAAGGGAAAAAAATAAGGCAGTGCAATTAAAATATTTTATGTAAAATCAGTGCAATTAAACCTTTCTCCCTTCCTCTTTGTCTCTTTATCTCCTCAGTCATCCCTCCCTTATTCTCGCACATAACCTTTCATCTATCTTTTCCCATTCCTCCTTATCTCTTTCTTTCCTCAGTCATCCCTCCCCTATTCTCACACATAAACTTTCATCTACCTTTTCCCATTCCTCCTTGTTTCTTTCTCTCCTCAGTCATCCCTTCCCTATTCCCGCATATAACCTTTCATTTACCTTTTCCCCTTCCTCATTGTCTCCTTTTCTCCTCAGTCATCCCTCTCCTATTCCCCACATAACCTTTCATCTACCTCTTTCTCTTCCACCTTGTCTTTTTCTCTCCTCAGTCCTCCCTCCCTTCTTCCCGCACAGATATATATTTCCCTTAGTCATCAGTCATTAGTGGAAACCACATAGGGACCGGGATTTCTTATTCGGTTCTCTTTTTTAGAGATGTATAGTTGTAATTTGTTTGAGAGGTGGTCAAATTTTGAATTAGTTTCCAAAGAAGAAGATTTTGATGTGTTTTCCTTTCTAAGCCAACCACTTCCTCTTGATTTCAGGTGAGATACTTTTGAGGTTTTTTTTTTTTTTTTTTTTTTAGCTTTTCACCCGTCTTTTTCATCTGGTTTGGTTTGTTGTGTTATGAATTAGTAAAAGTTATGAACATGCTGCTTTGGATTTCCAATTTGATCTACCTATTCAAGATACTGTTTTTGATGTTGTTCCTTTGATGGAAGATATGCTTGTGCATGATCCTTTCTACTCCCTAATGGATTTTGAATAAAGCCAGAATATGTCCACAAAGATAACCAAGAACAATTTGAGAGCTTCCATTTGGATTTACAAGGTTAGCAAAATGAAGAAGAAGGAGTACGTATGGCTGAGAAGAAGTTGAAAGAAACCATTGAGATATTGGAATGTGAGAAGAAGTTGAAGAAAAAAAAATCCCTAATGCGAAATATGGAAGACCAAACAAAGAGACTGAGACAAGCATGTTTCAAGGCCAACTATGAGAAGAGAGTTTTGAATATTTTGTCAGAGTTTTCCCTATAAATTGAATATTTTTCAGGCATTAGGCCACATCAAAATGTGCAATTATATAATTCAACATTCAACAATATGGAGCACCAGAAAAACCAAAGGCAAATTTAAGATATATGGAGCACCATACTTCAATAACACTACAGTTCCCTTTCACCAATAATCACAATGCCCACACCAAATCTCCACATCAACTTTTCAACACCCTAACAACTCCACAAATCAACATTCAACAATTCAACAACATAAGTTCTAAAACAAATATTCTCTAGAAATATTCATAGAAATATAAAAATAAGTCCAGACTCACAGAGCATAAAAATCTAATATCCAATATCCAACACTCACAGAGCATAGAAACAATTCTCAACTAAATTGTTTAATTCCATATCATGTGTTATATAATTTTTTTAACACTATAGGCAATAGGGAGAAAAGCATAAATCAAAGGTCCTCTGATACAATGTAATTCATACCTTACTGCTTAGAAGCTTCTCTGCAATTGTCATTTTTTTCAGCTCATTTTCAGTATGTGGATCATGAATTACAATGTTTTTTATTCTAAAATTTTGAAGATGAAGATGTGGATAAGCAGGTTTTAAAAAAAAAAAAAGCATTAAGCAGATAACATGATAGAGATAGATAAAAGCGCTTCGGTAGATAGAACTTCATCGGATATCATTTTAGCAAGATAAGGAAAAAATAGTAAACAGAGGAAGGGGAGGGGAGTGCGTCGGGAGGGGGCTCCAGGGTAGGTGCTTGCAGGGTGGGGGCTGCGGGAAGGTCGCGGACAGGGGGGTGGGGGAGAAATGAATATTGATCTGGTTTCAAGATCTATGAACAAGATCGATCCCTAAATATCCATTTGAAAAAAGAGATGAATAGAAGCAAAGCTGCCACCCAAGTTCAAAATGCCAGAATTCGAAAAAGAAAATTGTGACTACCAACCTGATACTGTATCTAAAGATCTGTCGTTGTAGCTGTATAAGATTGGCTTGCTGTTCGTTCCCATTCTATATTTGTCTGGAGAAGAGAATAGTCAAAATCAGGCCTCAAAGCTGGAAGTCCTACCTTTTCATGAGGATACTTGGCAACTCGGATTCGCAAAGATAGATACCACCACCAAGGAACCACTACAAGATAAATGTCGGTGGAGCTTTTGATGGTGTTAGGGCAGGAGTGGGGGCAGAAGGAGGGAGAGGGGGATTCAGGGGGAGGGAGAGGGTGTGTGGGTGGGTGACCGGGGGAGAGAGTGGTGGGGGAGATGGGGGAAGGGGCGGCGGGGGAGTGCAGGAAGGTGGGCGGCAGGAGGGGGAAGGGGGAAGGGGAGAGGGCACAGGGCGATTGGGGGGGGGGGAGAAGGGTAGGGGGTGTGTGGGTGGGCGACCGGGGGAACGGACAACCGGGAGGGGGGGTACAGGAAGGCGGGTGGCAGGAGGGGAAAGGGGGAAGGTGAGGGGGTGCGTGGGTGACGGGGGAAGGGGGGCTGCGGGTGAAAAAATCAGCTTCAAACAATCAGCCAGGCAGCTTTTTCTTTTTCATTTCTACATTGCAAAGTTGGAAAGAAAGACAAGCAAAAAGCAAAGTTTCAAATTCGAACAAATCTTATGCAAAGCAAGTTACAATCTTAATGTTTTTTAAAAAATAATTTTTATTTGTTTTATATATATTTACAATATATATATATATATATATATATATTACACTGTGATAGCATTATTGATTGTTTCTAATAGTAGATAATTAATAAACAAAATGTTTTTAAAAATAACATTATTGAAGTCAGTACAATTAAGTAAATAAAAAAAACGTAGTTTTTTATTCTTCCTCTTTTCAATCTTTCAATTAACTCTAGTTTCAAAGATGTATTTTCAAATTGTGTATATCATTTAGTGAAATCAAGAATATATTTATTGTCTTTTTGCAATTGTACCATTTTTATTTAATATTTTTTTAATTAATATTAATTAATTTTTTAATTTCAAAACAACTCTACAAATTTCAATAAAGATAATTTAGTCTTTAAAAAAAAACTGTAAATGTTAATGAAATTTATCTTTAATGGCATTAAGGCATCATTCTTGTTTGTAAATGTGAAAATAATGCACTGCTACCAAGAATCATTAGAATAATTGTTATAAGTTGGAGACCATAAGATAGCTGGAGATTTATAAGATAGAATGTCTATAAAAGTTTACTTTTGCAATAAAAATTATACATAGAATGTCTATATATTTAATTAATGTAACAATCAAGAAATAGTATACTCCACCTAGGTATATATGTAGATATATATGTACACACATATGTATGTTCGAAATTAAAAAATTATTTATTTTATATAACATATTATTATAATACTCACTAACTAATAAGGATATATTATATTGTATATAAACAATATATATATATATATATATATTTATATATATTAGAATAACTAATAATTAAAATGAAATTCAAGCTCTTTAATACCAATATATGAAAACTTAAGATGTAAACAAAAATGTATTTTAAAAATCAATTATCTAACCATTACATGTATTTATAAAGTTTAAATAAGTTTAGCAACTAAATTTGAAGGTCATTTGTTTTATTTTGTCACATTTGTGCAATAATATCTATAAAATAGAAAGACATCTTAGTATTTACAAATATAAAGATATCAAATTAATGATCCAGCCTTAAATTTATTGTAATCATTACCAATAGTATTGTGACTAAATTTGAAAATAATCAGATAAACTTTAAAATAATTTTAAGGGGTTTTGTTATAATTAGACTAAAAACGATGGTTACAATAAACTGTCGTATTTGGTCTACTCTATTGCGACGGTTATAATAAACTGTCATTTTGGTTTATCTATTGCAACGGTTACAATAAACCATCGTATTTGGCCTACTCTATTGCAACGGTTGCAATAAACCATCGTATTTGGCCTACTCTATTGCGATGGTTATAATAAATCGTTGTATTTGGTCTACCTATTACAACGGTTTGTGTAAACCTTTGTATTTGGTTACCAAATATGACGGTTGGAATTAGACCATCGTATTAGGTCTATCTATTGCAATGGTTTCAAAACCGTCACATAAAGTAACCTATTACGACGATTTTTTGACCGTCGTATTTGTCTTCATCATATTTGCCCCATTTTTTGTAGTGATGAGATTAGAGGAATAACCTCAGTGTGAATCTTGTCTTACGGGTAAAATGACAAAAATGTCCTTTTTTTAAAGGGAGGAAAGGGCTAAGGAAATAATTGAGTTAGTTTATATTGATGTTTGTTGTCCTATTTCTGCACCCATAGGAGGATATGAATACTTGTTGATGTTCATAAATGATCATACGTGTTTTGGTTATATTTACTTAATGAGGTACAAATTTGATTTTTTTGATAAATTCAAGGAGTTTAAAGTTGAAGTAGAGTGTTAAACAGGTAGACTAATCAAGAAGCAAAGATTGGATTGTGGTAGAAAATATCTCCTTAGTGAATGTAAGGACTACTTGGTACATTAGGGTTTGGTATCTCAGTTAACTGTCCCTGAAACCCCAAGCATAATGGAGTAGCTATGAGAAGAAATAGAATATTAATGGAAATGGTCAAGAGCATGAAAAGTCATGCAAATCTTCCTATTTCTTTTTGGGGATATACTCTGAAACAACAACATATATTCTAAATCTAGTGCCTTTCAAATCAGTATCTATGATACCTTATGAGATGTGAACTGGATATAAGCCTAGTTTGAATTATCTCAAGATATGGGGTTGTCCAGCATATATACTAACTAACGAAAGTAAGCTAGAGCTAAGATTGAAAATGTGCTATTTTATAATGTATCCAAAAAGAACAAAGGGTAGATACTTTTATCATCCCCAAGAGCAAAAGATACTAGTAACCACTCATGATAGATACTTAGAAGATGTACAAAGTATGTCCACTAAGGTTTCGAGCAAGGTGAAATTGGAAGAAATTTTACTAATAGTTTAACTTCTAGTACCCCAACTGAAAAACCTAAATAAGCGCAACTAGATGTTTCTATACAAATCAAGCTACATTGTAGAGAATATTTTGGGTTCTAGAGAGATATATTGGAAAATCCTTTGAGGTAGTCTCCGACCATCAACAATAAGATCCTACTAGATATGATATAGCTATTGTTTATGCTGATGTAAACAAATAACAAGTGACAATGGATACCGAGATTGAGTTTACGTATCCTAATCAGGTTTGGGATCATATCACTACAATTGAAGGAATTAAATCTATTAGTATAAGTGGGTATACAAGAGAAAGAGAGGTGTGGATGGAAATGTGAAAACATAAAAAAAAGATTGGTTGAAAAAGATTGTACTCAGAAATGAGAGATCAATTATGAAGAGACCTTTTCACTATTAGCCATGCTTA
Organism: Voacanga thouarsii; assembly: GCA_026120185.1. Taxonomy (NCBI): domain Eukaryota; kingdom Viridiplantae; phylum Streptophyta; class Magnoliopsida; order Gentianales; family Apocynaceae; genus Voacanga; species Voacanga thouarsii. The sequence goes on from JANUWF010002085.1 coordinate 803,238, forward strand.
AGTCCACTCGCATGCTCTTGGCCATCGCATATTATTATGACTACGAAACGTGACAAATGGATGTCAAACAACATTTTTTAATGGCTATCTTAGTGAAGATATCTATAAAGCCCAGTCTAAATGCTTTATTGTGAAAGGCCAAAAACATATAATCTGTAAGCTTAAGAGGTCCATTTATGAACTTAAGCAAGTATTGCGAGTGTGGAATATATGTTTTGATGAAAATATAAATTCTTATGGTTTCATACAAAATGTGGACGAACTTTGTATGTATAGGAAGACAGATGGGAAAACTGTGTCTTTTATGATACTTTATACGGATGACATTTTATTCATTGGAATGATGTAGAGATATTATCATCTATAAAGGTTTAGATATCAAGTTAATTTAGCATGAATGATATAAGAGAAGATAGCTACATTCTTAGGATAAAGCTTCTTAGAGATAGGAAGTAAAGAATATTAGACTTATCACAATCTGCTTATATTAACAAGATATTAGCTAAGTTTAACATGGATTAATACAAAGAGGTAATTATACCCTTTAGGCATAGATTAACCTTGTTTTCCAAGTAGTGTCCTTGACACAGGAAGTAAATGAAAGAATGAGTAGGATTCCATATGCTTTAGTAGTGGGAAGTCTTATGTATGCCATATTTTGTATTAGGCTAGATATCTGCTTTATCGTAGACATGGTTAGTAAATATCAGTTAAGTCTAGAGAAAGCACATTGGCGGGCTATAAAGAATATTCTAAAGTCCCTAAAATGGACAATAAATCATATAATAGTTTACAGAATTGATAATCTAGTTGCTACCAGTTACACTGACTCAGAATTTTAGGCAGATAAAGATAAAAGAAAATCGACTAATTGATATATTTTCATTTTGTCTGGAGGAGTTACTTCATAGAAAAGTGTTAATTAATCTTGTAGTGCTGATTTCACCGTGGAAGCTGAGTGGAAGCAGTTTAGCTATAGAAGTTCTTAACGGAACTTGGAGTAGTGCGACAAATGGTTAGGACTATCATTTTATATTGTAATAATTCTGGAGTTGTGTTACAACGTAAGGAACCATAGGAAGGGTAAGTATATTGAGAGGAAGTATTACCTGATCTGGGAGTTTATCCAAAAATGAGAGATAATAGTTTATCAGATTTCATCTACAAATAATCCGACAAATTTCTTTACCAAGCCTTTGACAAAGAATGTGTTTCAAAGACACTTGGATGTCATGAATATATGCCTAAAATAGACTATGTATTTATATATTTTGGAAAGTAATAATAATATTTTATTCATTAATTATTGTTTGTTTACATATATTTGCACATTAAGGTCTAAGTATATTAGTAATGATCTACATGTTAGGTCGTCCTTCACAGTAACGTGCGGATCATGGGTTATTAATATATATGCAAAAATGTTCTTGATTGATTGATGAAGTTAGGTACTTCATCAAGGTTTAAACCATTACTCTATGTTTTCTAAATAGGGACTAGTTTATCTTTAACTAGTAAGTAGTCTTCTCACATTAAAAGTGTAAACGTATTTAGAATACATAGAATTAGACCACATGATAATAATATTTATAAAAGTACTATAACAAATAAAGATTAGTCTATTACCACTACGACTTAGACAAGTACCCTAAGACTTGATTATAAGTTGGTGGTTTGGTGAAGCTGGACTTGTGCACTTTGATTTATGGTAGCTGAGATCTTAATGCAAGGCTAGTAGCATTGTACGTTGAGTGTCTGATTCTAATTAATTAAGGCAGATTTATACAAAAAGTATCTATACTTACTTAGTGGATATTAATCACCCCTTTGTGATTGTCGAAGATAATCTAACTAATCTAGGACCTTAAATAAAAGGACCAACAAATGATGTGTTCGATGTACAAAATTACATATCATTCTTCATTTATTTTGCAATTTTTTAATTCCCTATGGCTTACATGAATTCTTCATGCAACCTCTCTTATATTGAAACATGTCCATGAGCTATACCAATCACAAAATGACACACCCACCGCTTTAATCGCGATTTCTTTTTTTCTTCAAAAATGACCAAAGATCGGGTCCGAAACGGAAAAATATTTTATTCCACCATTCAACTCAAAAAATTCTACTGAATCCATTAAAAATACTTAAATTCTTCAATTCCTCCTCTATTTGGTCAAATTTGTGGTCAAAGTCCCTGGTGCGGTCAAAATAACGAAAATGCCCCGGGTGACTCAGATAGCATAATTTACTCCAAAATGTGCGTTTCATCGCATTGATTAATTTCTCTTCTCAGCATACCCTCAAATTCTTATTTTATTAATAATAGTAGCCTTTCAAAGATTTAGGGTACGGGTAGAACAAATTCAATAATTACATCCAGGTCCCGACAAAATATTATTATACCAAAATATTCGTCTTATTACACTGATCATCTTTTGTTCTAGTAATTGGTACAAATTCTTATCCTATTACATATAGTAGCCATTCGAAGATAAAATGCGGGGTATTACATTCTCCTCTCACAAAAAATTCGTCCTTGAAATTGGCTTACATATGGAATAATTCTAGGTGCTTTTTCAACATCTTCACTTCCGTTTCTCAAGTTGCATTTTACATCGAATAATGATTTCACAACACTTTCACAAGTGGAATTTTCTTATTTCGTAAATCCTTTTCAATATATTCCAAGATCTTAATAAGATTTTTCTTATATTTCAAGCTTGGAGTTATTAAAGTGGCTTCTTCATTCAAAATGTGGATAGGATCAGCTACATACTTCCGAAGTTGGGATACATGAAACACGTCATAAATACCTTGAAGTTCTATTGGTAACTCCAACTGATAGGCTACTTTCCCAATCCTCTTGATAATAGGGAATGGTCTAACATACCTAGGTGCAAATTTCTTCCATTGTCCTTTGATTCCCAATTGTCATTGTGGAGTCAACTTCAAGAATACATGATCTTCTTCAATAAATTCCAAATCCCTCCTATATCGATCCGCATAAGTTTTCTGTCTACTCTAAGCTGCCTCCAACTTAGTTTTGATCATTTCCACAGTCTGTCGAACTTCTCAAGATCGAAGACATCTTATTCACCCATCCTTCATCCTAAACTACATTTCCTTTCATATAGAGCTTCAAATGGGGCCATTCCAATTATTGATTGATAACTATTGGTGTATGCGAAATCTGCATACGCCAAATTATCAATCAATTTAGTTCAAAATCTAAAACACAAGCCCGCAACATGTCTTCCAAAACTCTATTCACTCGTTCAGTCTGTCTATTAGTTTATAGGTGCGCTGGTATACTGAACTTTAATGTTGTGCTATATCTCTGTTGCAGTTTAGTTTAGCTCTTAGGCAAGTCTAGGATCTCGTTCTGACACAATCCTAGAGGATACTCACGTAGTCTAATTACTTCCTCCATATAGATTTCACTTAACTTCTCTAGGGAATTCCGTTAGTTAATGGGGATGAAATGAGCAGACTTAGTTAGTCGATCCACTATCACCTATATAGTATTTTGCTGTCCTACTGCTATGGATATTCCTATTATGAAATCCATAGTAATTTCATCCCATTTCTATAATGGGGTAGGCAATGGCTGTAATAACCCTCCATGCCATTGCTAGTCGGCTTTCACTTGCTGAGAAGTTAAGCATCGAGTTACAAAATCTGAAATATCTTTCTTCATACGAATCCACAAATAATGCCATTTTAAGTCTTGATACATCTTTATGCCTCTTGGATGGATGGTATACTTACTCTAATGTGCTTCTGTTTAAATATCTTACCTTATTGCTGACTATTTCGAGATACAATACCGATTTCAGTAATAAATAATTCCATCATTGTCACTTCAAAACTTATCTCCTCCCTTATTAGCCTCCTTTTGCACTAACATTTGCAACTCTTCATCGTTATCTTGTTCTTCCTTCAATTGTTATAGGAAAGCAAGTTGAAGGGAAATATTACTCAGCCTTATTCCTCCGTCTACAGCAAATGTTTCTAATTCTGGAATTCGTATCACAAAGAGCTGATAAATTCACCTTCCTACTAAGGGCATTCGGTACTGTGTTTGCTTTCCCTGGATGATACGTAATTGGACACCGAAATTCTTCCAAAAATTCCTTCCACCGACGTTGTCTCATGTTCAAATGCTTTTGAGTAAAACATACTTCAAATTTTTATGGTTGGTGAAGATATCAAATTCAACTCTATACAAATAATGTCTCCACTTCATAAGAGCAAACATAATAGTTGCCAACTCCAAGTCATGTGTAGGATAATTTTTATCATAGGGTTTCAATTTCTAGAGATATAAGCTATCACCTTCCTTTCTTCCATCAATACTCCTCTCAATCCCTCCTTTAACGCATTCATGTGCACTTCATAAGGGTTGTCCATCATTGGCAATGCCAAAACAGGAGCAGAGCTTGACCTCTTCTTCAGTTCCTGAAAACTTTTCTCACACTTCTCAGTCCAAACATAAGGAACTTTCTTTTGGGTTAGTCGAGTCAAAGGGGAAGCTATCTTTGAGAATCCCTTAATAAATCTTCGATAATACCCTGCTAATCTCAGAAAACTTCATATTTCAGTTGGAGTCTCAGGACGTTTCCAATTTGTCACCATTTCGAATTTTGCAGGATATACTGTAATCCCTTCTTTAGATATAACATATCCCAAGAATGCTACTTCATGTAGCCAAAACTCATACTTATTGAACTTTGGATACAATTTGGCCTCTCTTAACTTCCCAAAAACCTTCTGAATGTGCTGTTCATGTTCTTAGGATTCTTTGGAGTACGCCAAGATGTCATCTATTAATATAATCACAAAATTATCTAGGTAATGCTGAAATGTTCGGTGCATCAAGTCCATGAAAACAGCAGGAGCATTAGACACCAAAGGGCATCACTACAAACTCAAAATGACTGTATCGGTGTTAAATGTAGTTTTCGGTATGTATTCTTCTCAAATCTGAATTTGGTAATATCCTTGTCTCAAATCTAATTTCGAAAAACATCCTGCACCCTGCAACTGATCAAATAGTTCATCAACCATGGGGAATGGATATTTATTCTTTACCGTTACTGCATTCAACCCTCGATAATCTATATATATCTGTAATGACCCTTCTTTCTTCTTAACGAACAATACAGGTGCTCCCCACGGTGAAGTACTTGGTGATAGGGCCTAAATTAGTTATATATTTCCTAGTTATTTGAGGCTATTTTGTGATACATTTTGTTTAATAACTAGTCATATTCCTTCATATTTGAGATTTTACCCTTGGAAAGGTATTTTGTGCATTATTTCAGATTTTAGGAGTAAAATAAGACAAAAACATCGCTAAACAGAGTAGAGACGGCGCTGGCCAGGACAGAAGAATCGGCGCCGGTCACGTACTATTGGCACGTACTTCAAAGTGATAAAAAATCGGTGAAACAGAGCTGAACAGAACCGAACCAGTGCTGGCTAGGAGGCCGAGGCAGCACCGGCTACATTCTGGAGAAAGTGGTATGGAAATCAAGAAAAATTGGCGAACAGATGGAGAAACAGATCACAACTGGCACTAGCCTTAGGCAGGACAGGCAGCGCCAGCTGTGCATTGGTGCTGAGGCGGCACCTCGATATTTGTGTGCATTTTTTTGACAATTTGTAGAATTTTAGTATTTTCCTACTTCTAGTCGGCCAAAAACTCTAGAGGAACGATTTTAGGCACTTCTAAAGCCTATAAATAGAGGAAAAACATAAGATAAAAGGGGGAATTTGCAGATCAAAACAAAAAATAACTCAAAATAAAGGAGGAATTCTTCAAATTAAGGAGGATTGTACAAGAGGTTCTACAAAGAAAGAAGAAGGAGGCTTGTGTATGAGTGCTTTCTTTTAACTTTGTTTTCTTTTTCTTGAACAATGATATATTAATTATTTTATTATAATTTGACATTGTTTTCGGTATTTTTGATTTTTAGAGTTACTTTGATCTTTTGATTAATTGATTGTTATTCTTGGTATTTAATTACTTATACTAATTATGAGAATAGTTGGTTGTTTCTTTCCATTAACTTGCTTGGCCAAAGGGGTTGATAGTGGTCTCAATTCATTAATTTCATATTTGTTGTCTCTTAACTTACTTGACCAAAGGGGTTAATTTCTAAGAATTGCGTAATTAAAGATTAATTGATGTCTGCTAGGCCATGGATTCATTGGTTAGTTTCATGTTTTAAGTTTGCCAGGCCATGGAAATTTAATCAAGGATTGTGTTTAATACATCTTTTGGGTGAATTAGTTGAGACAGGCCATGTGATGCTAATTTGTCTAGAAGATAGTGATTTTATTGATTGGAAAAGAAGTGAATCTATTTTAATCCTTTATGATGTCAAGAGAATAATTAGTTATGATAATGCTTGGGTACTTTAAGGTCATGTTTGTTAAAATAATGGTTTGAGTTACATAATTCTGCATCTTTGACATGTATATATTCTTTTATTTTTATTTTTATTTTTATTTCCTTTTCACTTTATTGAGTCGGTTAAACAATGAAAGAAAAGAGATTAATGCATACTTGTTCCTTAAGGATCAACACTCGTTTTAGACCCTATGCTATGCTTAATGATGAGTACGCTTGCTCATATGTGTAATTTGGGGTTAACGTTTTAATTTAACTTGATTGGAAATGTGCTTATTTTTATATGATTTTTATACCCAAATCCAGACATATCAAAATTTTGGCACTATTGCCGAGGAACAATATCATGAAAACTTGAATGTTGTTGATTTAACCATATAAATATGCAAATAAGTAAATATGTAAATATGTACAATTGTTCTTTTCGCAAAAAAGGTGCCATCTTTTATATCTTGTGTATCTTTGTAATCGAATTTACTAACTTTGACTGATGTTTAATTGACTAATTTATTTTTTTAATTTTGTTTAAATTTTGTATTCCATGATCTAACTATCTTTTATATGTAGGGGAAATGGCGAATTGGAATAAGAGGAGGCGTAATGACGGGCAATACCCCCATCACTCTTTTGAGATAATACTCAACGTACCAGAATCAGCAGAGCTAGAGACAGTGATTGGAAAATTTATTGTCCATGTCACTGAACGCTTCCAAGAAATAGACTCCACATTTGAGAAGTTTGAGGAGATGATCCGTAATATGGAAAGACAAATATGGATTTTTATTGACATGGTATTGAAGTCGCAAGAACTAACACCAATAGACAAAGAGGAAACAGTTGCTGTCACATTGCGGAGTGGAAAGGAGTTGCCAGACATTGCAGACTGCAACCAGTGCTGGCTGGAGGAAGAGAACCGGTGCCAGCTGCCCTATGCACCCGAGTGCAAAGCATCTAACATGCAACTGGCACCGGCTGATCTAGGTGAACCGGCGTCGGCTGCACCCTGCCCATCTCCCAAAAATCCTATTAGAAATTCAACTTTTCAGCCTCAAATTCCTGTTCCTACCCGTATACACAAAGCCCGAAAAGATGCCCAATTTGACAAATTCCTTGAGATATTCAAATAGCTGCACATAAACATCCCACTCAGTGAAGCTTTAATCCACATGCCCAAATATGCCCAAATTTCTCAAAAGTATGCTCGTAAGCAAAAAGCGATTGGAAGAATTGTCCACAAAAATGAAGAATGTTCAGCAATATTGCAGGACAAACAAAATTTGCCACACAAGGAGAATGATCTAGGGAGTTTCTCTATTCCATGTTTAATTGGCACGCTTAATTTCTATAATGCATTAGCTGACTTAGGTGCTAACATTAATTTATTGCCGTATAAAATATTTAAAAAGCTAGGCCTAGGAGAACCACAACCCACTAGGATGAGTATTCAACTCGCAGATAGATCTATCAAATATCCTAGGGGTATAATAGAAGATGTACTTGTAAAAGTTGACAAATTTATATTTCTAGTGGATTTTGTTATTCTTGACATGGATGAAGATTCTAAAGTCCCTTTAATCTTAAGTAGACACTTCCTAGCTACAGCAAAGGCGTTAATTGATGTTCATGGGTGAAGGTTAACACTTAGAGTTGGGGATGAGAAAGTAGTCATTCAAATCCACAGAAGTATGCAACACCCTTTATCTTTTGATAATTCTTGTTTAAGAATTGATATTCTTGACGAACCTATTTTGGAGTTTATACAGGAATCATTGGAGGAGGAGTTGGTGGAAACTTCAGCAGCATATTTGGAGGACTCTATTGATGAGGATGGGACGAAGAGTTTTGAAAAAATTGAGAAAAGCAGTTTGGGGAGAATGAAATCATCCATAGAGGATCCTCCGGAATTGGAGTTAAAAGACCTACCCAAGCACTTGGAATATGTGTTCTTAGCTGAAGGACATAAATTGCCTATGATCATTGCCAAAGATCTCACTAAAGAATAAAAGACCAAATTGGTAAGTGTGTTGGGAGATATAAGGGAGTAATAGCATGGAAGATCACTGATATAAAGGGAATTAGTCTATCCTTTTGTACTCATAAAAGTTGATGGAAGAAGGAGCATGTTGGCCTTGTTATTACATGTTGGCCTCCATGTCTAATGTGCTCCAGTCCAAACATGAGCACATGACCACTACGTATGACATAATTCAATCGTTAGCCACGATGTTCGCAGATAAGAGCCGGTCCGCAAGACAGGAGGCTCTTCGAACTATCATAAATACTAAGATGGTTGAGGGAGCATCAGTTAGAGAGCATATGCTCAAGATGATTACTACTTTCGAGGAGGCAAAAATTTTAGGGGCTGTCATTGACCTCGAGAGCTAAGTGGACATGGTTCTCGAATCTCTACCGGGTTCTTTTAATCAGTTCAAGTTGAATTACAACATGAATAAGTTAAACATGAGTTTAACTGAGTTGATGAAGGAGCTCCAGATGGCGGAGAAGGTCATGAAGCCACAATCAAAGGCTATGATTGCTAAGGCTTCTTCCTCTAGAACTGGGCCCAAGCCCAGAAAGTTTAAAAGGAAGAAAGGAAACCCAGCGACCCAGTCCAAAGACAAACCCAATGGTAAGTGATTTAAATATGGACTGAAGGGACACTGGAAAAAGGAGTGTCCAGATCTTCAAGCTAAAAAAAACCTTACAGATAATGTTTTTTATCTAGAGTCTATATTAATGGTTGGATCAACTTCTACTTGGATTGTTGATTCAGGAGCCATTGATCACATCTGTAACTCCTTACAGGGGTTTAGAAAGATTAGAAGACTCTAGAAGGGCAAACATGAACTACGTATGGGAAATAGAGCACAAGTTTAGGCCCTTACAGTGAGAGAGCTGGATCTTATTTTTTATTGTAATAGAATAGTGGTTTTCAAAAATATTTTATATGTACCTGGATTTCGATAGAATTTGATTTCGGTTGCGAAACTAATAAATTAAGGATATTCTGTATCTTTCCATTCTGGTATTTCTATCAGTAGAGATTGAGAAATTTTATGTACTGGGAACATGTATGAGAATCTATTTTTCTTAAACCCTATTAACAATCAATTAAATAACGCTCAATCTGAACCTTTAACAAGGAAGAGAAAGACCAATGTTAATGACTCGTATCTTTGGCATCTAAGGTTGGGTCATATCAACTCAATTAGGATTCAAAAGTTAATCCATGATGGGCCTTTGGGCTCATTGAGATTGGAAAATTGGCCTCAGTGTAAATCCTGCCTAATGGGAAAGATGACCAAAAGGTCATACCCCTAAGGTGGATAGAGCCAATGAGATATTGAGCCTTTTTTACACTGATGTGTGTGATCCCTTGTCTACACCAGCTAGAGGGGGTTTTGAGTACTTCATCACTTTCACAGATGATTGTGCAAGGTTTGGTTATATTTACCTGATGAGACGCAAGTCTAACTTTTTTAACAAATTTAAAGAGTTTAAGGCTGAAGTGGAGTATTTGATAGGTAAATTGATAAAGACCTTACGATCGGATCGTGGTGGAGAGTACCTCCTTGGTGAATTCAAGGACTACATGGTACATCATGGGATAATATCCCAGCTTTCTACGTTGGGGACACCCCAGCAGAACGGAGTAGCAGAGAAAAGGAACAGGACATTGATGGAAATGGTCCGAAGCATGATATCTCATGCCACTCTTCCAGTGTCTTTTTGGGGATATGCCCTGGAAACAGCTGCATACATTCTGAACTTGGTGCCTTCCAAGTCAGTACCTAGGACTCCCTATGAGATGTGGATTGGGCATAAGCCAAGTCTGAATCATCTCAGGATATGGGGTTATTCAGCTTATGTACTGGTCAAGGGAGACAAGTTAGAATCAAGATCAGAATTATGCTATTTGTTGGGTATCCAAAAAGGACAAAGGGTGGTTACTTTTATCATCATAAGGAGCAGAAAGTACTGGTAAGTGCCAATGCTAGATACTTAGAGGATAATCAGAGTACCTCCATGAAAAGTTCAACTAGGTTAGAACTTGAGGAGAAGTTATTTTTGGAATCAACTTCTTCTGACCCGATTATGGAACAAGAAGAGGTACGGCCTCAAGAGCCTGTACAAATGGAGCCTCATTGTAGTGGAAGAGTGTCTAGGGTTCCAGAGAGATGGATTGGAGAAGCTTTTGAGCTGGTCTCTGACCATTAGGAACAAGACCCCACTAGATATGAGGAGGCTATTGCTGATGCCGATGCAAATCTATGGCATGAAGCAATGAAAGCCGAGATTGAGTCTATGTATTTCAATCAGGTTTGGAATTTTGTAGTTTCATCTGAAGGGATAAAACCTATTGAGTGTAAGTGGGTATACAAGAGAAAGAGGGGAGTGGATGGAAAGGTGAAAACCTTCAAAGCTAGGCTTGTGGCGAAAGGGTATACTCAGAAAGAGGGAATCGATTATGAGGAGACCTTTTCCCCAATAGCCATACTTAAGTCCATCCGTATCCTTCTTGCCATTGCATGTCATTATGACTATAAGATATGGCAAATAGATGTCAAGACGGCATTTTCAAATGGCCATCTTAGCGAAGACATCTATATGTCCCAACCGGAAGGCTTTATTACTGAAGGCTAAGAACATATGGTTTGCAAACTTAAGAGGTCCATTTATGGACTTAAGCAGGCATCGAGAGCATGGAACATCCGTTTTAACGAAACTGTAAAGTCTTATGGTTTCACTCAAAACCAGGACGAACCATGCGTATACAGGAAACTTGAAGGCATTAATGTGATTTTTCTTGTCTTGTATGTAGATGACATTCTACTCATTAGAAATGATGTAGGGTCGTTGTCATTTACAAAGATTTGGCTATCTAGTCAATTTAGCATGAAGGACTTGGGAGAAGCCAGCTACATTCTCGGGATTAGACTTATTAGAAATAGGAAGTAGAGAATGTTAGGATTATTCCAAACAGCATACATTGACAAGATGCTGGCCAAGTACAGTATGGACTCATGCAAAGGAGTTCTAATTCCTTGCAGACATAGAACACCAAGAACACACACTAGCCTTTTTTTCTCTCTCTTGTTTAATCTCTTTTTCTCTTGGTTTTTTACCTCCTTGTTGCCAAAATTCAGGCTGTATAATAGCCCCTTCTTACCGCCATTCATCATCAAATCTAGGCCAAGAATATTTTAAATCAATTAAGTATATGGTGAGATTCATGTAAGTGTGTTCTAATGAAATTTTTACACACCAACCACCTATTTTCCTCCTAAAAAATTTCCTTCATTTCTTCTTGCATGGCTACCGACTTCCTGGCCAAATTTCAGCCATTCAATCACCTTCTCATAGTCTATGTATTGGTCAATCGCAATGCACAAGACCTTCATTAAAAGGACCCACAAAATTACATCTTGCAAAATTACACATCATTTTTCATTTATTTTGCAATTCTTTAATTCCCTACATCTTGCATGAATTCTTTAGGCAACCACCCTTAAATTGACACATGTCCATGAGCTACTAATCACAAAATGCTACACTTATCATTTTAACCGCGATTTCCTTTTTTCTTCAAAAATGACCAAAAATCGGGTCCGAAACGGAAAAATATTTTTCTCCGCCATTCAACTCCAAAAATTCTACTGAATCCATTGGCAATACTTAAACTCTTCAATTCTTCCTCTATTTGGTCAAATTTACGGTCAAAGTCGCGGGTGTGGTCAAAATAACGAAAATGGCCCTAGTGACCCAGATAGCATAATTTACTCCAAAACGTGCGTTTCATTGCACTGATCAATTTCTTTTCTCAGCGTACCCTCAAATTCTTATTTTATTAATAATAGTAGCCTTTCATAAATTTAGGGTACGGGTAGAACAAATCCGATAATTACATCCAGGTCCTGACAAAATATTATTATACCAAAATATTCGTTTTATTACACCGATCTTCTTTTGTTCTGGTCATTAGTACAAATTCTCATCCTATTACAAATAGTAGCCATTCAAAGATAAAATGCGGGGTATTACATTCTCCCCTCCTTACAAAAAATTTCGTTCTCGAAATTAGCTTCCATATGGAATAATTCTAGGTGCTTTTTCAACATCTTCACTTCCATTTCTCAAGTTGCATTTTGCATCAGATAATAATTCCACAACACTTTCACAAGTGGAATTTTCTAATTTCGTAAATCCTTTTCAATATACTCCAAGATCTTAATAATATTTTTCTTATATTTCAAGCTTGGAGTTATCTCATTAGCCTTTTCATTCAAAATGTGGGTAGGATCAACTACATACTTCTGAAGTTGGTATGCATGAAACATGTCATGAATACATTGAAGTTCTATTGGTAACTCCAACCAATAGGCTACTTTCCCAATCCTCTCAATAATAAGGAATGGTCCAACGTACCTAGGTGCTAATTTCTTTCATTATCCTTTGATTCCCAATTGTCGTTGTGGAGTCAACTTTAAGAATACACAATCTCCTTCAATAAATTCCAAATCCCTCCTATGTCGATCTGCATAACTTTTCTTTCTATTATGAGCTACCTTCAACTTAGTTTTGATCATTTCCACAGTCTGTTGAACTTTTTAAGATCGAAGACATCTTATTCACCTGTCCTTCGTCCTAGACTACATTGCCTTTCATATAGAGCTTCAAATGGCACCATTCCAATTGTTGATTGATAACTATTGGTGTATGTGAAATCTACATACGCTAAATTATCAATCAATTTAGTTCAAAATTCAAAGTGCAAGCCTGCAACATGTCTTTCAAAACCCTATTCACTTGTCCTGTTTGTCCATCAATTTATGGGTGCGTTGTTGTACTGAACTTTAATGTTGTCCCATATCTCTATTGCAATTTAGTTCAGCTCCGAGGTAAGTCTAGGATCTCGTTCTGACACAATCCAAGAGGGTACTCATGTAGTTTGATTACTTCCTCCATATAGATTTCACTTAACTTCTCTAGGGAATTCCGTTAGTGAATGGGGATGAAATGAGCAGACTGGGATAGTCGATCCACTATCACCTATATAGTATTTTGCTGTCCTACTGCCATGGATAATCTCGTAATGAAATCCATAGTAATTTCATCCCATTTCTCTGATAGGGTAGGTAATGGCTGTAGTAACCCTCCAGGTTATTACTAGTCGGCTTTCATTTGTTGAGAAGTTCAGCATTGAGTTACAAAGTCTGAAATATCTTTCTTCATATGAATCCACCAATAATGTCGTTTTAAGTCTTGATACATCTTTACGGCTCCTAGATGGACGGTATACTTACTCCGATGTACTTCTATTTAAATATCTTGTCTTATTGTTGACTGTTTCGAGATACAATAACGATCTTGGTAATAAATAGTTCCATCATTGTCCCTTCGAAATTTATCTCCTCTCTCATTTGCCTCCTTTTGCACTAACCTTTGCAACACTTCATCCTTATCTTGTTCTTCTTTCAATTGTTATAAGAAAGCAGGTTGAATGGAAATATTACTCAGCCTTATTCCTCCGGCTACTGCAAATGTTTCTAATTTTGGAATTCATATCATTTGAAGAGCTGATAAATTTACCTTCCTACTAAGGGCATTTGCTATTGTGTTTGCTTTTCCAGGATGATACGTAATTGGACACTAAAATTCTTCCAAAAATAACATCCATTGATGTTGTCTCATGTCTAAATGCTTTTGGGTAAAACATATTTCAAACTTTTGTGGTCGATGAATACTTCAAATTCAACTCCATACAAATAATGTCTTCACTTCTTAAGAGCAAACATAATAGCTGCCAACTCCAGGTTATGTGTAGGATAATCTTCCTTATAAGGTTTCAATTTCCTAGAGATACAAGCTATCACCTTCCTTTCTTACATTAATACTTCTCTCAATCCCTCCTTTAACGCATCCGTGTGCACTTCATAAGGGTTGTCCATCATTAGTAATGCCAAAACAGGAGTAGAGCTTAACCCCTTCTTCAGTTCCTGAAAACTTTTCTCACACTTCTCGGTCCAAACATAAGGAACTTTTTTTTGGGTGAGTCGAGTCAAAGGTGAAGCTATCGTAGAGAATCCCTTAATAAATCTCTGACAGTACCCTGCTAATCCCAGAAAAGTTTGTATTTTAGTTTGAGTCTCAGGACGTTTCCAATTTGTTACCGCTTTGACTTTTGCACGATCTATTGTAATCCCGTCTTTGGATATAACATGTCCCAAGAATGCTACTTTTTGTAGCAAAAACTCATACTTATTGAACTTTACATACAATTTGGCCTCTCTTAACTTTCCTAAGACTTTCTACAGGTGTTGTTCATGTTCTTGGGTTTCTTTGGAGTACGCCAAGATGTCATTTATGAATATAACCATAAAATTATCTAGGTAAAGCTAAAATGTTTGGTGCATTAAGGCCATACAAATAGCAGGAGCATTAGTAACACCAAAGGGCATCACCACAAACTTAAAATGCTCGTATCAGGTGTTAAATGCTATTTTCGGTATGTCTTCTTCTCGAATCTAAATTTGGTAATATCCTTACCTCAAGTCTAAGTTCAAAAAATATCTTGCTCCCAGCAACTGATCAAATTGTTCATTAACCATAGGCAATGGATATTTATTCTTTACTGTCACTGCATTTAACCCTCGATAATCTATATACATTCGTAATGACCTATCTTTCTTCTTAACGAACAATACGGGTGCTCCCCACAGTGAAGTACTTGGTTGAATAAACCCTTGCTCTATTAATTTCTATAGTTGTTTCTTGAGCTCCTGCAATTCTGTAGGTGTCATTCTATAAGGAGTTCTTGAAATTGGTTCTACCGATGGCACTAAATCAATGCAAAAATCTACATCTCTCTCCGGCGATTAGTTCTTCAATTCCACTGGGAAAACATCTAAATACTCATTCAAAATCGAAACATTTTTGGGTTTCTTAACCTCTCCTGGCTTATTAATTACATAAGCCAAATACCTAGTACACTCTTTCTAATCATCTTTTGGGCCTTAAATCCTAATATAAAAGCATTACTTTTTCTTCTAGCCTCTCACCTATAAATTCTAATATAAGTTTTTGTGGCCGACGAAATTGTTCTACCTTATGTCTACAGTTAACTTGAGCATGTTGCTAAGATAGCCAATCCATGCCTAAGATAGCTTCATAATCCTCTATAGGCAAACATATCAAATCTGCTCCCAATAATTTGTCTTGACCAAAGTCTTACATTCTTTATGTACCTTCTCACTATTTATTTACTTTCCCAATGGGGTATTAACAATCATTCCATAATGAAGTTTCTTACCATTTTATTCCCATAGCATCAAGAAATGAATTGGCAACAAAGGAATGCATAGAACTGGATCTACTAATATTTTAGCATCATGATTCAAAATAAGGAGCGTACCTTCCACTACTGTGGCATGATTATCCATCTTTGCCAATACAACCACTCAAACATTCACTTGTGGTTTAGCAGGTCTAGGTTTAGAGATAGAAACTTGTCCTAGGTTCTTTTTTTCTAGTCCTGACCTCTGCCCCTAGCTATTTCTTT
Organism: Voacanga thouarsii; assembly: GCA_026120185.1. Classification (NCBI taxonomy): domain Eukaryota; kingdom Viridiplantae; phylum Streptophyta; class Magnoliopsida; order Gentianales; family Apocynaceae; genus Voacanga; species Voacanga thouarsii. Next base: position 819,218 of record JANUWF010002085.1, read on the forward strand.
CCCGGTCAACTCCATCCTCCTATCCTTCGAGGGTGAGGTTAATTGGATCTCTTATGTCCTGTCTTCCCACAATTAAAGTATCTAAAAGAGGGTTGTCCTCTAGTCGGGCCTCTTCTACTTTGCCTCTTTCCTTTCTTTTGCCATCGGGGTCTTCAAGTCTTTTCTGACTCATACCCCGAAGTCAACTTCAATTTCTCCTACTTATATTCTCATTTTTTTCCAGCATTCTCATTAACTCTAGTGGTAGTCTTAGTCAACTATTGAATTATATCAGCTATTTTCTTGAAAGTTTAGAACATAAAATTGTCTAAAGTAATAAGGTGAGGACCTTTCACAAGCCGTTCTTCTACCATTGGCTTAGCGTTATTTCGAGTAGTTCACGATGATCATCCAAAAGTTCATAAGATTTTGCCAATATAACAATGTAACATAAATCAAAAGCAATAATAAAATAGTTACAGTGATATATATCCATTCTCATTTATCACAAAGTGAATACAAAATTTGTGTGCCAAGCACACAGTCATATATACTGGTCGCACTGTACATATCCTACTATACATATGTACATTTCATCCTCCTACTCATCATCATCGCTGTCTGAGATAGGAGTCTTGAATCAGTAGAAACTGTATAAGACTCCACTGCATCAACCTTCTTATCTCCATCCACATGTGGGTGCAACCAAGCCAATAGTTCTGAGTCTATCTCTAAATCCTTCTCAGGCTCTTTAACCATAGGTACCTTCGCAGCCTCCAAACCCAGCATCTCTTCCTCAAGTACTCTCGATACATCCCCACTAAACACCCCCTCATCATTCTCAAACAACACTGCACTATCAAGAATACTATCCTCCTCTTCATCATTATCCTGATGGTGTGGCTCAATATCACCGTCAATCTCATCAGAGTCGCCACCTGCCTCCTCATATGGTGACGGTGTCCTCTCGGGGGTAAGTATCTTCTCCATACCAAGGTCTCGTACAAATAGAGTAACAACAAGTACCATTGGGTCAAACGAGCTCCTAATGAAATTGGGTGTATGATGTTTGACAGGACCAGGTCTTGTCAAGATAAAATGTCCCAGCAGGCCTACTTGGTAGATCGCCCTAGTCTTCTTAGATCTTTTCACACCGGAATTCTCACCTATCTTTTTCTTCCCATCATCGCTACACTCATGTATTGGCCATTTTCCCTTATCATTCCTATCCATCATACCTCCACAATGAAAGAGTTCTATCAATCCCTATGACGATACCACAGTTCTATAAAACTAAACTCTGATACCAATTGTAACATCCCTACTAAAGGTAACAACGGAAGCATATCAATGCTGGGTGTTGCCCCATCCAATTTCCCAGACAAGGGGTCTTTATAATGAAAATAACAGAGTACACAAGGTCCAGATCCATACAAAAACTTATACTAATGGTCACACACACATATATAACAAAAAATCTCATACATGAAAATTTCCGCTTCACATCAATAATAAGGTACATTATCAAAAGGGGAATGTTCAGACCTAAACTGTTGCCACTGTGGTATCATTCTTCTATCCATAGGTCTACTCAATTCTAGATCCTATAAAAGGGTAAGATAAAATATACGTGTGAGTGAAAAATCACTTAGTGATCAGTCTCGTGTGTGCTAATACTTTATGAAAGAACAGATTACATAAAACTTTTGTGGGAAAAGTATTTCATTTCTTCACTGGAAACAATTCCAAAACTCTCTAAGAAAGAGTTTGTTCAGAACTCAATCATTTTTGAAAAATTGTATTTCAGATTCCAAATCATTGCCCGATTTTAAAAAAACAAGCACTTCTCCAATAGAAGGTCGGCCTGTATGCAAGTCCCGTAGTCCTTACCTTCGTTGCTACGTATCATTATCTCACAGCCTCTAGTACTCAATCCGTGCATCGCCGAAATAAGTACACCGCAATGTACTTCTACTCAGGTATACCACAGCATACCTAGTGTACCATAGTACACTTTTACCAACCTTACTCACCATAAACCAGGGGTCCCCATACCAACCTTATTCACTATAAGCCCAGGATCTCCATACCAACCTTACTCACCAGGGGTTCCAATACCAACCTTACTCACCAGGGGTCCCCATACCAACCTTACTCACCATAAGCCTAGACGACCCATTTCAATATTCTGTCACCCCGTTTGGAGTAAGATAATCCCTAGAACTAGGCCAAGTTACTAGGGTTGTATAACTCTAACGTAAGCTAGTACAAAGATCAAAATCCTTGCTAAGTGCTTAACGTTACTAATGCTAACCCCTTCTGACTAATCAGGCTAGAGGGTTTTCTGATCCCGTAGGATTTTCAAAACAAACATTTTTGGGGCAAAATAACATTTTTTAGAATTTGATCCTAAGGACTCACAAGTCAGATAATCATTTACATAGGCTCTGCAGGGCCAATCAATTCATTCCATTGGCACATCAGGCCAATAAAACAATTTTCAGGATCAAAATGTTATTTTCCAAAGGTCAATCTCATCTCGCAAGATCATTTTTCCAAAACCATGTTGAAACAGGGTAAAAAGTTCTTTTCACACATCAAAATAAGTTTCCAAGAGTATCCAGATCATTTTACCCATAATCAATCACAATAGTCATTTTCAAGGGCATTCGGGTCATTTTACTCATGCCCAATTCCAAAAGACTTTTTGAGAGTATCTGGGTCATTTTACCTCTACCCGATTTGAAAAGTGTTCACAAGAGTTCCAATAAGGATATTTCGGTCATTTACTGAATACCCGATTCCAAAGGTTTTTCATAAAACATTTCAATAAGGATATTTGGATCATTTTCCAAACACCTGATTCCAAAAGGAACTCATTTTAAGAAATCCAGAATTCTAATCCCAAAAGAAGATTCAAATCGAAATTTCCAAACACATTTTCATAAAATGTTACAATAAGAGTATTCTAGTCAGTTTATGAATACCTAATTCCAAAATTTATCATTTTTCAAAAATCCCAAGTATCTTATCCAAAAATGACTAAATTCACAAAATTCATGCTTTAATCATCTATTAAGGTTTCCAAGTTAAATATGAAGTTCATTCGAGCCTAAAATGGCTCAAAACAAATCTTGCTTAGATAAACCTTAAATATATTCAGGGATTTTCAAAACGGTACAAAATATAGCATTTCAGGGAAAAATGAAGTACACTAGCTTTCGAAAGGTTTTAGAAATCAAGGGGACTTACCTCGTGTCCTAACTAAACTTTTTCGTTCACGGCCATTTGTCTCCCGTTTCTATTGTTTTCAATGAACCGTTGGCCATTTACCGATAAACCTACACCAAACATCATTTTTGTGTCAAATTATGTTTGGCCGAAAAATAGCCGATGGGTAGCCGAGGTCCAACCTATGTTTTGCTGACGGCCTAGGAAAACATTCAACTTTCGTTCACGTCATTTTTTCGTCGTTTGTTCGATTTTTTAGTTTTCCTTTTTCCACATCCTTCCTCCCTTCATATGCAAGAGATTCACTTCATAATTCACATTCATTTCATCCAAAATCACACAATTAATCATCTTTAAGTTCATTCATTTACGGACTAATTTTCTAGAATTTTACTATTTGACATACGATTTTGTTTTGCATATAACTTTCAATCCACAACTCCGATTTGACTCTATGATATACCAAAATGACTGTAAGACTCTTAAATTTAATTCTATATAATCCCTTTTCAAAGTTCTAGTTCCTGTAGCACATTACTGGGCAAAAGAAGCCCGAGTGGTTTTGCTTTAATTCCTCTATTCATGCTTTCCTTTATTTTCCACTAGCCTTTTACATATTGGAACCATTAATTCATTCAATTTTCCTTCAAATCATCTTTAATTCTCTGATTTATAGATTCCAATTGCTCACAAGAGTCACACTTATTTAACACAAATTCATCTTTTCTAATCAAAAGCTAGTATAATCCATTTTTTTGACCAAGTAACTTCCATTTTTATTCTACTTTGATCATCATCTCCTTAATTGGAAACAACCTTTCAAACTCCCATAATTATTCAGTTCTTCTTCACACAAAACATCATTCAAAAACCCTTAGGCAACCGGCACAAACATTAGCATATATAAGATTCATACACAAAAGTCACAAACCTTAGCTTTGATCCAAAATCAAGACATGAAAATCATATTTTCATGTTAAAATTCATATGAACATAATCATCATTCACCCAACAACTTTAATTCTAGCAAGGTGGGATTTTACCTTGTATTTGAGGCTATTTGAAGTGATTTTGCTCCAAGAACTTCTCAAACTCACATAGAACACCAAGAACACACACTAACCTTTTTTTCTCTCTTGTTTAATCTTTTTTTCTCTTGATTTTCTTTCCTCCTTTCTGTCGAAATTCAGGCTATATAATGCCCATTATCACCACCATTCATCATCAAATCTTCGACAAGAATATTTTAAATCAATTAAGTATATGGTGGGATTCATGTAGGTGTGTTCCAATAAAATTTTTACACACCAACCACCTATTTTCCTCCTCAAAAAATTTCCTTCATTTCTTCTTGCATGGCTGCCAACTTCTTGACCAAATTCCAGCCATTCAATCACCTTCTCAAAGTCTATGTATTGGCCAATCACAATGCACAAGACCTTAATTAAAAGGACCCACAAATAATATGTTCCAATTTCAAAATTAAACATCATTCTTCATTTATTTTGTAATTCTTTAATTCCATGCATCTTGCATGAATTCTTCATGCAACCTCTCTTAAATTGACACATGTCCATGAGCTACCAATCATAAATGCCACACCTACCATTTTAATCGGATTTCCTTTTTTCTTCAGAAATGATAAAAAATCAGGTTCAAAACGGAAAAATATTTTATTCCACCATTCAACTACAAAAATTCTACCGAATCTATTGGCAATACTTAAATTCTTCAATTCCTCCTCTATTTGGTCAAATTTTCTGTCAAAGTCACGGGCGCGATCAAATGGACAAAAATGCCCCCGGTGACCTAGATAGCATAATTCACACCAAAACATGCGTTTCATCGCATTGATCAATTTCTCTTTTCAGCATACCCTCAAATTCTTCTTTTATTAATAATAGTAGCCTTCCAAAGATTTAGGGTACGGGTAGAACAAATTCAATAATTACATCTAGGTCTCAACAAAATATTCGTCTTATTATATTGATAATCTTTTGTTCTGGCCATTGGTACAAATTCTCATCCTATTACAAATAGTAACCATTCGAAGATAAAATGTGGGGTATTACATAATATATACTTATTTCATTTCATTTATGTTATAATTGGTTAGTACTAAATAGATGCCTACCCACTTCTCCTATTTTCACCTTATTTTTTTGTAGATTGCATAAGAAAAAAAATTTGTTCAAGGAATAAGGTGAAAGGCAATGAAAAAGTTTCTGAGAACATAACCAGTGCTTTTCAATACATATTAACAGTCACCGATTAAATTTAGAAATCAGAAGACCTAAGCTATTGGGAGTAACCGGCATTGGTCACATTAATTTGACAAGTGCTAATTAAAAGCTGGATATTTAAAAAAAAAGAGTAACCGATGCTAGTAGCACATCTTAACAGGTGCCGGTTCAGTTTGCAGAAAGCCCCTATTATGGAATTTTGAGGGTTTTTGGAAGCACAAGTTATTAATAGCATTTTTAGAACTCATTAGGGCATGATTTTTTAGAGGGAAAGCCTCTAAAACCCTAAAAACACCAAGAAGCCTCCAAGGGAAGATCAAGGCCTTTATTAAAGGAAAAGGAAGTATCTTCAAGAGGGATTACAAGGAAGAAAGGGCATCACTTGTCTAAGAGTTTTTCCTTCTCTCTTCATGTAAATTTTATTTTGATTATGTTATACTTCATGTATTGATATTGTATTTAAAAGGATGAACCCTTATTTTTTTGGATATTAAATTCATTTTTGGTTTATTAAAATCTATTTTTTGCATTCAATTATTTATTTTGATTTATGTGGATTGATTGATTGGATTTTCCCTATTCTAATGATTTTGAGAGATAAGGTTAGGATTTAAGAGCTTGGTTGATTGATTCACTCTATGGGTTTTCCTTTGATTAACTCGAGAGAGGGGTTGAAGGAAGAAAACTTGGTGATTGATGGGTTATTGTTGTTACTTAGAGATAAGGACATCATTTCCCCCTTATTGAATTGGGTAGTTGGCTTTAATGCCTATTGGATTTGATTAGTAGGGTGGAGATACCTATTAGTCAGGCTAAGGGTAGGAGGCTCATGACTTGAGAGAGTAGGTCTTGTATCAGTTTTCCCAATTGGTGCTAGATTTGGATTGTTAATTAGCTAAATTAGATATTTGATGTTTTGCATGATTTTGGGGGATTCCATTTAATTACATGTTTTATTTCCTTTTTCATGTTCTTTGGGTGGTTTTATAATCTTGGGTGATATTTTTTGTATGTGGATTGATGTACTCACTAGACAAATTGTCACATTTATTTATATCTTTAACTTGTTAGCTAAATAATGAAATGAAACAAAGTAGGAGTAGTTGCCATCTTTCCTTAGGATTCTTCGATACTTGCCATTATAACTCTATACTACACGATAGGTATACTTGCCTATATGTGTGTTGTGTGAGAAATTTTGGCATTTTAATATAAAACATGATTATTTTGGGTGATTTTGAGATAATACTTCCTAAGAAACACATATGCACACAAAGCACACATCACAAATACATATTCTAAATTTTGCTTTGGATTTTTTGGATCGAGAATTATAATTGTAAAAAACATCACAACACTTTTCATGCACATCCAGGGTGGTAGATTATATGGTGTTACTGTTACTGGCCAATAAGAATACTACTTCACTAATAGCCCAAATGGCCAAAAACCATATGTACACGATCCAAATCTAACATTTCGAGGCTCTACTGCAAAATCAGAATATGTTCAATCAAAATGCTACCATGGCTCACTGTCCTATGGATGATTAATTTTTCTAATCTTCGACTTGACTTTTTCGCATACCGTCTCATGTGCTCTACTATTGTCTTAGATGCATAAAGCCTCTGTAATAGTAGAGTGAGTGGAAAATAGTACATTTTCGTTAAAGTAGCTCCTTTTATTGATTATTCTTCCTTTTTCTTTTTACGAGCATGCTGAGTATGACCACAAAATTTGCATTCTCTATCACCACTATTTTCTTTCCAATAGAGCACAACAATTAACACATACATCTATTTTCTATACCAGTAACCCAAGTATAACAACTAGCTTCTTTATTCTATGTACATCATCTGGCATATTATTACCAATTGGTATAACCTCTTTCATGAGTTGTGCTACCTCATTGAAGTATTTTCCGACATGTCATTCTCAACTTGATATTTAATAACTGAGCCACCACCAACAATTCTGAATGTTTGTATATCTATCCCACAAAGGAGTATTTGTGACAATCAACAAATCATAAAATTTCTAAGCATCAGGATTAAGTAGTTCCTCAGCAGTCAATTTGTTTGGATTTGATGGAAAGTTAGTGCCTACTACATCAACAACAATATCATGAAATAGATTACTTGACCTTGAATTGTAACCTATCCCTCTGGTACTAAATATTAATGTTAGTTGATTAGTTGGAATAAATAGTTTATGATGACATGTCTAATTATAATAACCTTCCCAACATCATTTACTATATAAATAAACCCTCGCTATATCTAAGGCTTGAAACTTTTTGTTCTTACACTTAGAACAAGACCATCTAATTCCATCACTACAAAGCTATTCTGAATGTGAAAGCATCCACTCAACAAAATGTTTAACTCTACTAATGAATCCTTCAGTAAGTCCTCTTACTCCCAAAACATACATTCCATACATTCAAGTATGGTCTTCCATTTAAATTTTTTCTTTGACAATTTCTGATTTCTCAAATAACATTTAATGCGATTTGAAAATATACATAAGAATAGTGTAGAAGTATATAACATGAAACTGACTTAAAGGTAATCATTCATTATCCATGGGAAGTGATCACCTATCACTGATCACTCACAAGAAATAATCACCCGTCACTCAAAAGGGACAATTATTCAAAGTCAAAGTCACTCATTACTTTTATTTATTTATTTTTTCCCTCTTCTTGAAAATAACCCTAAAGAAGTACAAACCTTCTATCATTGTTGTCACTGCCTCGGACCATCAATCACCAATCAAAGAGTTCAGCTTCCTTTTCTCTATCTCCGATTTGTAAAACACTTAACAACTTCCTCGCATGTTCACTTTCCCTTCCTCTATCTCCGATCCCATCTCAATATCCTTTAGGGTTAGCTTTCCTTCCTCCAACACAGATTTAGAAAGCCTGGCCTAATTCTACTCTTATAAATTTTGCCTTACTTCACCATTAACCTCTTTCCTATCAAGATGAGAGGCTGGTTTTGCAGTGCAATAGTCATAGATCTAGTCAAATAGAGGCGATATAGATACAGAAAGTGAATTGAAAAGTAGATGGAGGTCTAAAAATTAATTGGCCAGTTGAGTATGAGACAATAAATTTAGTTTATATTATATATGAGTGGAGTTAGCAGTTGGACCAAATTTAAATAAGTCAAACCTAATTTAACCTTTTTCTAAAACTTTTTAAATTTAGTCTCTAAAAGTAAAATGGTCACTAAATTTTAGAAAACTTTCACAATTACTAAATATAAATTATTTTTTAAATTTACATCTTTCTTTGTGGGATATATATATGTGTGTATCTGTGTGAGACACATATGCGACACACCCACTTCACTCTTTTTTTTTTTTTTTTGGGTGTACCCTAGGCCTTTAAGCTTAAGCTACAAAGGTTACATTTAGTGACTAAAATGATATATTTAGGGAGGAGAATAAGCTATCAGTAATATACACAACATATATTAACATAATAATGAAAATTTTTTCTTTTCACTTAAAGCAACACAACGACACTAAAAAAATGTTGTCATCGTACATAATAGTATTTAATGACAACATTTTCATTATTGCCCCTAATGTAGCTCCTACCTTTCAAATTAAGTTGGCGGAAATGTTTACTTACAATACCGAATAACAGCTTCTTTACTTTTCGCAAATGTTTAGATTGCCAAACATCTTAGTGACTACAAAAGTTATTTGTCACTAATCTAGTGGCATAGTGACAAAATATTTTGTCGCTATGATTTTAATTTTGTTACTAATCTTCTTCTGTCCCGTAGCGGAAATGGTTTTACTTTAACATTCTTTTTCTTCTATTTGCTTCTTGTCTCAGAAAGCATGCAGCAATTTAAGTATTGAACTTTTATGATAAGAAAATTGGATTTTGATGGTAGAATTTTTTTGGTAGGAGGTATATAAGAAAAAAAAAAATAACGGCAAAAAAAAGAAGATCATGCAAAGAAGAACAAAGGGGGAATGTGGATGACAGGTGCAGGAATAAGAGAGACCGGGTCACAGGGGGATTCTAAAACATCCTGAGGCATCGAGATCATGCAAGAAATGCGAGGATTATAATAGTCAATTACACAAGAATCTTGACTTTGTCAGAACTTATGCTTTTCTAATTATGTAGCAAAAGACTTTTTTTATTCTTTTTCTAATGATACCAATGGGAATATGCTTCCACCTAAAAGAAACAAACAAATCAACATATGTATAATAATATTTGGATCTAAATTTGAATATCTTATGGTAATCGGACACAAAATTTAAAAAATATTAAATTATAAATAAATTATCACATTATCTTTGTTAATCAGAGAGATTAGTGATGAAATATACGAGTTAATTATAATTTATCCACAACAACTTCTCTTTCTCCTAATTAACCCAACTATATTATCAAATAACATCTTCAATATATAATCCTCTATTGTGTGTGACCTATTAGATTTTCCAGTTAATTGGTAGAGAATATGAATTAATCCAAACGTCTTTGAGATTAATAATCCATAATTAAGTAGAATTAATCCTATTAATTCTAATCAGGATTGGTTTATTAATTTATCAATTAATAAACCCATATTCCCAAATCATGAGAGGTATTTAGCAACGCATCATGACCACCCAAGAGTCTAGGAAGTCAAGTGGCTTGACATAAACCCTTCAATAACAAACTTCAGTGCAATTAACTCCTTTCACCATACAATATCTCATTCGGTTTGGAGTACGAAATTAGTGCCAACTCCTTCCAGAATTAATTCTGGCTCGAATACAATAGTACTTGTACCAGGAACCCACTACTCTAGATATGTATCAATTGGAATTATTTTCAATACACAATCGCCTTGGCTAAGGACTTCTCAAGTAGTAATTCCTACAAGTGGCCGTGAGATATTCACTCATACTATTAGGAGTGGTGAATCCTTTATTGACTCTCTCAATTACTTTTGTTTACCTCACAATGTACCCAATATCCATCCCATAGGCGGCCCTCGATCGAGCTCCAAAGATTGGAATCAAAGTACAATGCTCAGCAAACAAAGTACCTTGAAGATCTCAAGTTTAAGGATACTTGCACATTTGCTATATTGAGATTATATCACTGGTACTAAATAGTTATCCATGTGATTATCGCAAAGCTAGGTCATCCAATGAACTTGTTCCATTAACAAGTATCTATGTGTTAACTTTGAGTATCTCAATACTCACGGATATGAGAACCACCGCCTGATCAAATCAGGAAGTCTAACACATGCTAGTCTTAACGCATTAATGATGTCCTGTCTCATTAATACTACGATTAAGGACTATTTAAGTACTAACACTATACAGTGTAGTAGGAATCTCATATCATAATCTCTATTACGATTTCCTTAACACAGTATCGTACTAGGGACTTTATCGAACAGTTATATTACTTAAAAGTAAACAAAAGAAACTGTAAGATAAATAATTTCTTTTATTAAAATAAAATGTGTCATATACAATGTACAAATGATTGCCTCTAGGGCACAATACTAACAACACTAGCAAATATAAGTGTTATAAAATTAGGCACACTTATATAAAAAGCGTCGGAAATTATGCAACAGATAATTTTGGAACGCATAGAAGTAGGGGCACATTTAAAAATGATGAGAATTAATTAAATATTTATTTTAAATAAAATTTAATTATAATATTAAATATTTGCAACGAGCAATAATTGTATTTACAACGAACAAAATCCATTAAAAAAAAAAAGCCTATTTGCAATGGTCATGCAACGGAAAAAGAACCGTTGCATTTAGTTTGGATAGATTTGAGGTTTCTTGCAACGAAAAAAAAAATTGTAAAAAGAGTTATTTTCCGTGGAAAAGAGATCATTGTGACGGTGCTTATGGTTGCAAAAGCAATTGCAACCCCCTTCAATAGCAACAAGCACTTTTCCATTGCAATGTCGTTGCAATTGATCATTTATGACCAATTTCATCCTTTTTCCCACAAAATGTAATGGTTGTAGAAATTTAATTTTCTTGTAGTGAATTCAAATTAATCCTTAAAAATACTACCTGTCTCTTTATTTTATATTTTTAGGTAAAATACCCCAATTACCCTTAAAATTATTCAAAAGTCTTAATTCTAGCCTCAAACTATTTGAAAAAACAAATCTACCCTCTAACTAATTAAATCGATCATCGGTGGCCTTTCTATTAGATTTCTCTATTAATGCTAACAAAATTAAGGCATTTTTATCTTCTATGTTTATGATGTTCTAATATTTTTTCAGCCACCTTTGTCTTCCCCTCATTCCTTGAGCTAGGATATGCTATTGCATGAGGTTCAATTTATGGTCCAAATTGTAATTGTGAGAATTTGATATTTCAATTACAATTAGGGAATCCTAATAGGATTAGAATTCTCAGTTTTAGCAGGATTTTTCGGTTATATATATATATGATATAATCGAACCCCTAGCTGAGGTTGGAAAAACGGACACTCTAGGCAACACAAAACCTTTTCTTCTTCTTCTTCTTTCTCTCTCTCGATTGTTCTTGTGAAGAACCCTAACCGCCATCTTTTTCTGCTAACACTAGAAATTTTGGAGCTTGAGTATTCCTCTGTATGGATTACTGTTAGAGATAATCACATACTGTGATTATAGTGGTTAGACGTTCAACTCTCATGAAGTTGGATCAAGAGGATTGTTGGATCGCGCCTCGACTTGAAGAAGAAATTTTTATTCTTTGGACGATCAAACAAAGGTAAAAAGATGTTACATTTGATCTATTTTTGTCTTGTTTTTCACCCATATGCGGGTCTTGGGATAGTATCTCGTTTTATTTTTCCGTTGCGCCGTATAAGATACGAGTCTGAGATACCTAACAAGTGTCGCCTAATTTACTAATATTTATTATATAGATTTTTTTTTATGACACGCTTTGTATAAGAGTCTCCAAATTAGCGACCAAAGGTTACGCTTCAGTCTCCTTTTTGCTACACTATGAGTGTGTAGCATCCCAAATTTGGCGACACTATGAGTGTGCAGCGTCCCAAATTTGGCGACAGTTTTTTTACATAAATATCCATTTCTTAGTGACAGAATAATCGCTACACTATGATTGTGTAACGTCCCAAATTTGGCGATAGTGTTTTGTACATAAATGTCCCTTTCTTAGTGACGAAATAATCTATAACATCGTAGAAAAGTGTCTTGAAGTTACGACGTATAAGTATGTTGTGTCTCATATTTGGCAACACTTTATTTTTTTTTTTACATAAATGTCCTTAAAATGACGACACATAACTATGAATCTATCCCTTTCTTAGTGACGAAATAATCCATAACATCCCCAAAATGTGTCCCAAGTTACGACGGAATAAGTATGATTGTGTCCCTTTTTTACAACACTAATTTTTCCGTAGTGTTCCAAAATTTAGCATCACCTTTTTCCCCCCAATATTTCTCACAATTTACAACACATGATTACTATTGTGACATTTTTTGGTACACAATTTCTCCACAAATTTTGTACCATTTTTTTATTTCTTGTTTTTTAATACTTTTAAAGCTGAGAAAGCATAAAATATGAAATATAATTTAAATATTCAAAAAATATATAATTCAAATATCCATATAAAAAACAAGTAAAGTAATATTTGATTACGAAATGTTCAACTAATTTTCAACCAGAAACATCTCTTCACATCTTCAAAGTGGATGGATTTTTACAAATAGTTGATTTTTATATTTTAATGTTCCTGTAAATTAAAACAAATCAAATGTTAAATACTCAAAATAATGAAATAATTTTATTGACAAATATTGATATTTTTTCAAAATTCAATTAATAAATGCAATTGAAATAATTTGACTAAATAAGATATTTAAATAAACTTAACCTTGTGTAGATATAAATGTAGATGTGGTAAAATTGTGATCAGCTTGAAAAATTAAATGCTTGCCATAAATTTTAGATGTCATGATACTTTTAGTAATAGTAAATAGAATGATCATGTTAATAGTAACTCGCATCTGAAAATAATATTCTAAAATTGAATACATCACTGCGCATACTGCTTAACTTTTTTTGGAGATCATCAATCTTCATTTCATAATCATTTTGCATGTCTGTAACCTTCCTTTCATACCCTTCCTTCATGTTTGCAATCATCATCTCATAACTTTCATGTCATGTATTTCTTTTTGGAGAATTTCAACCTCATGTTGTTTTCTATTCTTTGGCTTAGAGTTTGGTCCAAAAATCTGTGAAGGAGTAACTTCTAATCCATATCCTCTAACTCGACCATATTGATGTTCTCCCAAAACTTCATTAAGTGCTTCGTCCTCTATTTTATTGGCATTAGAATCTTTATGTGTTGCAGAACGTTCTGCAGCAACATTAGTTGCGTTCTCCTATATTATATTAAAAATAAACAATGGCAGTAACCTTAAATTTCTTCAAACAAGGTACAACTAAAAATTTAGTTTAAATAAGGCAAAAGAAAACTACCACAATAGCTTTGGACTATTCGTTTATGAATTTTTCATCCTTTCTTGTGTGACTAATTTTGTAAAACTTAATTTGCCCTGGCTTTTTTCCATGATTCATCTCTTGTTATAAAATCATTACAAAATTAAAAACTATTAGAAAATACATAAAAGCCATTACAATTTATGCTGGAAATGCACAAAAAAGTACTAAACGTATTAAATTTAAATTTGAACTCACATATTCATGTCTCCCTCTTGCAAAACTCTTTGATCCACTAGTGTGATATGTTTTGTGATAACCTCACGCTACTTTACCCTTTTTGCAAAATTTGAACTGCAATATATCATAGTCATTTCATAAGTCACGAAAAAAATTACTACACCAAAAATGCCAAATAAGGCAACATTTCATCATCTTCATAGATTAAAATCAAAGATACATAAATTTGACTTCACATCTTTAAAGATTAGACAAAGGAATAGTCAATTTATATGCAAATTTCAATATACATATTTATTAGGGAGTCAGATCGGGTTGCAATGAAATAGAAGGCAAAGGCAACAATATACTAATACTACCAACTGCTGCTAAAAGGACACATAATATGCCATTTCTGCTTTTTCTAGTGATATTGGGTTTGAAGAATTGAAAGTAAGAACTTGAGTGCAATGTGAGATAGATGAACAAGAGTGGAAACTTTTTCTAGAGGCCATTACAACTAAAGATGCATCTTTTGTCCTTTCAGATTAGTACTTACTGCTTTCATGAGCTAGAATCTATCTTTCTTTTAGAAACTTTTTTCTAAATTAGATTCTTGCTTTATTAAAAACAAGGACAAAAAAATTGCACGAGAAGCATTCACATTCTCAAATTCTATTACCAGTATTAGCAAAATAAAGCAAGTTAAAGAACTGAAGGAAGCAACTGAAATAATAACAGCTTGCCCAGAAGGAATCAAGTCAAAGAACTAAAGGATGGGCCAGAAGGAAGCAACTGAAATATTAACAACAGCTTAAGTTAATCCATTGAAAATACTAGGATGATGCTTCAAATGTCTAAAACTGAAGAAACAAAATCAAAGCCTTAATAATTACAGGATAGAAAGCACTTTTGTATTCTTTTCCAAGAACTTTTTTAGAGTTGAAGTTCATTGTTTCATCTTGCCTTACATACCACAATTCATTAGACATTTCAACAAATAATCCACATTTTCATGTACTAAATATCTTTTCCATGAAGGCCAACAACTGTGATCTATGCATAACATCTCTCTTTAAAATCCTGGTGTTGAAACATCACGATAAACCAAGAATCATAAAACTATGCATTTAGTATTTGGAGTTTAACCAATTTCCATTGAATTTTACCATGCTTTTTGGTATTTAACCCATTCCCCAACATTGTTTCTTTAACCTTATCGTTAAAATTTGGAGCCCCTCAGTCTAGAATAATTCAGAGTTATATAAAAGACTCAGCCTTTTTGAATTCTTCAGACCATTCTGTTGGCAGAATGATAGGACAGTAAATAAATATTAATTCAACAAACAGGAAACACGATGATACCATTTTGCCTAGAAACTACAAAATCATCAATATATTCGTGAATACAAAGCTAGATTACCAAGATTGCCAAGCCAAATACAAGACCACCAATGATGTCAATCACACTGTGCATGCTAAGGTAAATTCTTCCTAATGAGAAATAAATTTCAAGTTGGATATTTTAGAAGGAAATGAGAATAACTAAAAGCAGCAACAAACTTGGGAGAATAGTTGAAGCTTACCTAGGCCAATTAGGCCCACAAACAAGATTACAGTGGCTAATCCCACCAATTCTGTAGAGACATCTTGAATTTGAGTGTAGGATTAGACATATCTAGTGAAAAATATGCCTGACTAACCCAAAAGAAAACTAAGTTAAAAGACCATTCTAGAAAGCTACAACCTAAACCATGATGAAAATCATTCCATTAAGACATATACTACATTCTGCATTTGTGTCTGCCACTATTCAAGAACCATAAGATGGATAAACTAACTAATTGGTGTGGATTATCCTAGTTGTGTAGGTAGCTTATGCAAGAAGTGCTATCAGTAGTAGTAACTTCAAAAAACTAGAAAGAACAGTTGACATCAGCAGAAGCATAGACAATGCTTTCAATTTTAATCATGATATAGCATTCTTAGTTCTAAAACCTATTGTTAAGAGAGAGCAGAGGGAAGGAGTGATGGAGATTCATAGCCTGTCTCAATTGAAATGCTTATTGTCTGGTGTTCACAGTCAAGAAAATATAAATGCATTTATGGCATTCAAGGAAATCATTTAAGCATCACCATCGAAAGCTTTGGGGCAACAAAAAAAAAAAAAATGCTAGTGCCTTACAAAGCTTATATGGAAATAGAATGTGTTGTAATTCTTTAGTCAACTACATTCAAATTTCCACCCTATTTATGTAGATGATATATGTGTATGACAACATCTCTATACCCTGATAAGCATACAGTATTAAGAGAATGTGAAGAAGGCAACCCAAATTCCATTGCATTTTCTTTCTCATCTTTTCTAGCTGTAATTCTTCTAACAGGTGGTGAATAGGGTCTGGGGGCTAAGACCACATCTTGTTAATCATAAACACCAAGAATTGGAATCACCATCAAATATATACCATATAAGGAATAAACTGTCCCCAATAAGACCTTTTGTCTCCTCAGTCAAACATGTGGTTTGAAAAATGAACAAAATTACCTTTATACAGTTCCCAATATAATCACAAAAGGCCATCAAAAGTGTCATTTGCCTAGACAATTTGCCATGTTCGCTCTAGAATTCAAACACCAGAATCCACTTAATAACAAGAAAAAATAAGAATCAGTGTAGAAAAGCAAAGGAAGAAAAGCAGTGTATAAAGGCATAGAAACAACACAATTCAACCCAAAAAACAAAGCATCTAATTATTTATGCTGATATTTCTGCGACAGCCCACCAAGGTACAAACAAAATCAGGCTATAGAAAACACTACAAAAGAAAATATATATTTCATGAGCAACAAAGTCGCTCAAAAGAATACATACCTGGATCTTGAGAATAATGGGAGTGCTGGAGATGACCTAACAAGAAACCCATAGTTGTGTTAAAGAACTAATTTTTAGGGTCACATTTAGCAATGAAGACAAAACAACCCACAAAGCAATTTCTCCCAAAAACAGGGCTTAGCATCCACTGATGCTTTCCATTTACCCCCAATGAAAAACCCTTCTTTCTCCCCTCTCTCACACTGTGTTTTCCTTTCCGTCGGAGGAAAGAAGAGGGATTGCAATTCAAAGCTTGAACAACTTCCAGAAACCAAAATAGCCTTGAAAGTAATATGGGTTGGACCTGCACTCAGCACCCAGGAGAGGAGAGGAGATGTGTATGATTCGGTCTCAACTAAAATGATTTCTCTATATACACAAGAAGAATATAGCACTTCATAAAAGGAGCGACCAACATTATGTCTATTTGTGTTTATTTTTTTTAAAATTCTTTTTTGTTTATTTTTTTTGCAAGTACTTTTTAGTCCTTTTTAATTTTTTTATTTACTTATTGGATTGAGGACATCTTTTAATACAATTGTTCTTTTTAAGATTTTCTTTTTATACATAGATAAGCCATCGCTATTTGTTGGGTAAGTGTGTAAACATTTTCAGAAATAACATTTTTTAAAAATTAATATTTTAAAACATTTTATGAGGGTAAAAATTTCTTTGAAACCTTTTTAATATATATTCTTATAGTATTCTCCCCCCCCCCAAATAAATAGATAATTACACCACTCAATTAATATTTATTTTTAAATCAATGAGTTAATAAAAATTATTAAATTTAAATTTATTTTTAAATTTTCTTAAGATTTTTTTTAAAAGTTCTTTAAATTAAATAATGAAATAAAATACCAATATCCAAAATTATAATCCCCACCATTTTCTTCGTTTCAAAAAGTTGTCATTTTTGGTCATAAATAAGGATAGTTCATGCAACCACATACTTCGGTTGCAATTGGTTAATTTTCGTTGTATGGTATTAAAGGTTCATAATATTTGCAATGGATATTTTTTTCGTTGTAATTGAGTCATCACTTGCAACCAAAATTCATCCGACGTAAATAATTTGGTTGCGAAAACCCCTTTTTCTTATAGTGATTGGTAAGAAATAATTTTGTATTTTATTTTTAAAATAAAACACAATAAGTATTTAATTATATAAAACAAAACGATCTTTATATTTGATTTTTTATTTTATAAATTTTCTTAAATTTGTCGTGAATGAAATTATATTAGAATATTTATTTTTTCAAAATTATGCCCTATTTATTTTATTACTATTAATATTTTATTTTAATATATTTTACTTATTGTTTGAGATGGCATTTTAGAATTTTATTATTTATTATGAGTTTTTTGAATACTCAAATTGTGAATTTTTTTTTTTTTAGTATAAGTTTTTTTTCCCACAATTAAATAAAGTGTTTAGGTTCCATTAGTGATTTGTTCTTCATTTTGACCCATTAAGCTTCCATGTCCTTGTTAGTTAATAGGATCGACATGCTTATGTTTCAACCAGATTAAACCTTGAGAATACGTGAAAACGGATTATACCTTTGTAAATATCGTCTCCACTAAAACGATTCTTGAAGTCTTTGGCCTTTTGGTAATGCTCCAGACCCTCAAGTCTTCTTCAATGTAATCTCCTTGGACTAGAAAATTGCTAATCGTATTTTGTTTCTCTCTTTGTTGAGGGTAGACTCACACAAAAACTGAGAGAAAAACTCAGAGAACAACAACGGTCTTTCTCACGTATCTCTGAAATAGAGTTATATCCCAATATATATATTGGACTCTATCTTATAATATAAATCTTGATAGAATAAGAAAAGTATAGTTGAATACAACTATTTCCACTTATCCTATTCCATCTAAAATACGATTTTTTTTTTATTTCCTACAATTTTCATTAATAAATTATAAATAAATTATAAATTATTATTGGCCCATAATTAGAAGTCACTGAAGGGACCTGACTAGATACAATTAGACTAAGCTCCAATAAATTATTTTGTCAATAAAAATAATTTATAATTACGTTTCACTCTACTAAAAGAACATAACTGCACTCTTAGTCTAATCGTAATTACTGGAGTAAATAATTATATTCATTAATTGATCGATCTAACAAATTACCCCCGTCGATCAATATAATACTTTGAATAAGGCAGTATGACCACAGTTCCCCTCATTCAAATCCTCAATTCTCATCTTCAATTTGACAGTACCATGTGACCATGTCACACTTACAAATTGAATTCAATAGACACTATTGAATTACTGAGCTCAGATTTAACTGTCCCTTAGAAGAACTCATGAGGAAATGATCTCGCTAATTAAAGGTGACGGATTCCATATTGCATAACAATTATTTCATATTTATTGCATTTTAATTCCCAAGATGCCGAGATATTGATTATTAAGTTAATCTCACTCTTTGGCAACTCAAGGAACTTCAAGTTAGTAAATATAAATAATTGTTCGCTCAGGATTAAGGTATTATGTACGATAATATTTTAATATTTCATTTGTATGGTCTATTCCACAAATAAATATTAATGGTCCATCCAATATATCAAAATATATCCTTAATTTTATTACTAAAGTCAAAGATAGACTTCAATAAAATTAAGACGATCTTCCAAAATAAATTGTCCAAATTTATTTTAGATCGCGGATAATTTATTTCGAATTAAATTATAAATCAAGTCTTTTTGTGTTTAACAAATAAATACTTGATTTATTGTATCTAAATAATTCGTGGACAAAACAGGCTCATACATAATTCATACATACAAATATATAAAAGCATACTTTATTTAATTTCAAAAATACAAACATTGTATTTACTCAATGGGCATATCTAACAAAAATCCTCCCACTTGTCCTAGAGTAAATGGGACATGTCAGAAATACCCATACTTTCTATATGACTTCCAAAAACAGTTACAAGTAAACTTTTAGTAAAAGGATCAGCAAGATTTTTAGCAGAAGAAATCTTGCACACTTCTACATCTCCACGTTGAACGATTTTTCTAAGTAGGTGATATTTACGTTCAATATGTTTACCACACTGATGGCTACGTGGTTCTTTTGCATTTGCCACTACACCATTGTTGTCACAGTATAAACTAAAGGCTTGAGATGCAGAAGGAACCACTTCAAGTTCTATCAAGAACTTCTTCAACCATACCGCCTCTTTAGCTGCTTCACAAGCTGCCACATATTCAGCTTCTATTGTAGAGTCAGCAATACAAGATTGTTTGATACTTCTCCACACAACTGCACCACCACCTAAGGTGAAAACAGAGCCTGAGGTGGACTTGCGAAGATCTCTATCAGTTTGAAAATCAGAATCAGTGTAACCTATAGGTACCAATTTTGGAGTTGAGTAAACTAGCATATATCCTCGAGTTCTGCAAAGATACTTGAATATATGCTTAACTGCTGTCCAATGTTCTGGTCTTGGGTTTGACTGATATCTACTGACCATCCCAACAGCATGACAAATGTCTGGACGACTACAAAGCATAGCATACATGAGACTTCCTACAGCTGATGCATAAGAAACTCGTTTCATGTACTCAACCTCGTTAGGAGTTTTAGGACTATGCTTCTGAGATAACTGAATTTCATGTCTGAAAGGCAATTGACCTTTCTTGGAATTTTGCATAAAAAATCTCGTTAGTATTTTGTCAATATATGAAGCTTGGGATAAAGCTATCTATTTGTTCTTTCTATCCCGAAGGATTTGAATGCCCAGAACATATCTTGCTTCTCCCAAGTCCTTCATATCAAACTGTTTACCTAACCAACTTTTCACCAATGTTAATGTTCTTACATCATTTCCAATGAGAAGGATGTCATCAACATATAGTATGAGAAAAATCACCTTACCATCTATAATTCTCTTATAGACACAAGGTTCATCAGGATGCTGATCAAAACCATAAGTTTTAATGGCTTGATCAAATCTGATATTCCAAGATCTAGACGCTTGTTTAAGCCCATATATGGACCTATTCAACTTACAAACTTTTTATTCTTGACCTTCTTGGATAAAACCATCTGGTTGTACCATGTAGATACATTCGTCAAGATTTCCATTAAGGAAATCTGTCTTGACATCCATTTGCCATACTTCATAGTCGAAGTGAGCTACAATGGATAAGAGGATTCTTATAGACTTTAGCATGGCCACAGGCGAGAAGGTTTCCTCATAGTCAATACCTTCTCGTTGGGTATAACCCTTAGCAACCAATCTAGCTTTGAAAGTTTCTACTTTCCCGTCTACTCCTCTCTTTCTTTTGTAGACCCATTTGCACCCAATAGGTTTTACCCCATTAGGCAGGTCCACAAGTTCCCAGATGGAGTTAGTGTACATGGATTTCATTTCTGAATCCATTGCACTCTTCCAATGGTCTGTGTCTATATCCTCTATAGCTTCTTTATACGTGGTGGGATCCTCTTTTTCCTCAAAAGAGACTGCTTGAAAAGCTTCTCCATAGAGTAAGTATCTAGAGGGACGTCGAATGACTCTCCCACTACGTCTAAGTTGTGGAGGATCTTGGACAATTAGACTTTCCTCCTCCTCGTTGACTGGAACTAGATCTGTTGATTCCTCAACAATTGGATTTTGAATAGGGGCAGGAGGTTCTTCCACTCTATGTGCCGAAGAGCCAGTGGGTATAGAAGGTGTAACATCTATTTCTCTCCCACTGGAATCTGGCATGTTAAGTGGCATAGATACGAATCCTCCACGTGAATCTTGAGTATGGGTTTCAATAACCATTTGCTTGGGATTATCTCCCTTGGTTTCTTCCAAAAATAACCCTACTCTTAGATCTTCGTTCTTCTATGTACTTGTCCTCTAAGAAAAATGCATTTGTACTTACAAATATTTTCTTATCTTGAGGACTATAGAAGTAGTATCCCCTTGTTCCTTTTGGATACCCAACAAACAAACATAAATTTGATCGTAATTCCATCTTATCCATCTTTCCATTTAGCACATATGCAGGACAACCCCAAATACGGATATGTGTCAAATTAGGTTTCCGCCCATTCCACAATTCCAATGGAGTCTTAGGGATAGACTTTGATGGAATCATATTTAATATATATGTCGCAGTTTGTATAGCATATCCCCAAAAGGATGTACTGAGTGTAGAGAAACCTAGCATTGTTCTGACCATATCTAACAAGGTACTGTTTCTCCTTTCTGCCACTCCATTTTGTTGAGGAGTGCCAGGTGCACTTAGTTGGGATAAAATCCCATTTTCTGACAAGTAAGATCTAAAGTCATGGGATAGATATTTTCCACCTCGATCTGATCGAAGTGTCTTAATGTTCTTTCCTAACTGCTTCTCAGTCTCAGCCTTAAATTCCTTGAATTTTTCTAAGGTATCAGACTTATGAGTCATTAGGTAAACATATCCATATCTTGAGTAATCATCCGTAAAAGTAATGAAATACTCATACCCACCTCTAGCTTGGACACTAATTGGTCCACATACGTCAGAGTGCACTAATTCTAAGACTTCCTTTGCTCTATTTCCTTTCGAAGGAAATGATCTTTTGGTCATTTTACCTTCCAAACAAGATTTGCAAACTTGAAGAGGTTCCACCTTTAAGTCACTTAAAGGACCTTCTTTTACAAGTCTTTGAATCCTATTTAGATTAATATGACCAAGTCTAAGATGCCATAGGAGAGTCTCATTAGTAGGAGATAACTTAATGCATTTATTAGTTTCAATATGATATAATAAACTGTTGGTGGGTTTCAAAACATACAGATCATTATTTAAACTTCCACGACATATCAAAGAGTTATTCAAAAATATCTCTACTGAAAATTTATAAAATTTAACAGAATATTTTTTTTTGAATAACAAAGAAACCAAAATCAAATTTCAATAAATGTCGGGAACATAATAAGAATCTTTCAAAACCAAGTGTTTATAATCAAAATAAAGATAAACATCTCCAACAGCTCTTGCAGATATCACTGATCCTGTGCCAACCCTTAGAGTATGCTCTCCTTCATTGAGATGTCTGGTTACTTGGAACCCTTGCAACGAATTGCAAACATGGTTAGTGGCTTCAGAATCTACTATCCAAGTATTTGTAGAATCAACCACTAAACAAGTTTCAATGTAGGATAACTCACCAATACCTTGCTTGCGTTTAGCTAAGTAATCTGGGCACTGTGACTTCCAATGTCCCTTTTGCTTGCAGTGGAAACATTTGCCTTTGGGTTTTTCATCCACTCTTGTTTTCTTAACTTGCTGCTTAGGCCCTTTATTATGCTTCCTCTTATTTCCCCCTTTGCCCTTAGGCTTGGAAGAGGAAGATCCAGCATGAGATAGAATAAGAGCGTTGCCACTTCCCACTTTTAGGGTAGCCTCGGTGCTCTCAAGCTCCTTCATTAACTCTGTAAGAGACATATCCATCTTGTTCATGTTATAATTAACTTTAAACTGTGAAAACATCTCTGGGAGAGTTTCTAGAGCCATGTCAACTTGAGTCTCAGGCTTAATTTCAGCCCCTAAGACCTTTGCCACGTTAAACTGAGTGATCAATTCTAACATATGATCTCTCACGAGTGTTCCAGGTTTCATGCGCATATTCATTATGCGCCTCATTGCTTCTTGACGGGCCTGACGTCCCTTGTGCTCAAACATTTGCTAGAGGCTTCTCATGATGTCTGTAGTAGTTGTCATGTTCTCATGTTTCTGCTGCAACACATTTGAGATAGATCCCAAAATGCAGCAGCGAGCCATCTCATTAGAACTCAACCACTTATCATAATCCTCCTTTTGTTCGTGCGTGGACTTTCAGTAGGCTTAGCAGGACACGGTTCAGTTAGCACATATTTGAACTTCTCAGCAGTAAGTACAATTATGAGGTCCCTTTTCCAATCAATAAAATTTTCTCCAACCAGTTGGTTCTTTGTTAACATTTGGGATAAAGTGTTGGAAGTTATTTTTCTGAAATTATATAAAGTAAAACATATGAGCCATTTATCATATCATGATGCATGATCAATATGATAATATTTTAAGTAGTAATAGAAACTACTATCAAAATATGACAACCTAAAACTCTACAATAACATGTACCTCTATAGGAGATAACAATGTAACTTATAATTAGGTCAAGATCCACAACCTAAAACTCCAAAGTAATATGCACCTCTATAGGAGATAACAATATAACTTATAGTTAGGCTTGGATCATCCCACTAAAATTAATATATCTTGCATCTAAATGCAATATTAGTTTTAGTGTTATTAATATTTTGGCCATCATGGACATTATTTGGATATTCTATGGGAAGTTCTTATAATGTCTTTGATTTAAGTGTAACCCCTATATTCAAAATTTATTATTATTATTTTTAATATAAAGTTTCCAATCCAATCACATCACCTATAGGGTAATTATGAATGAATTAAACTTAAATAATAATAATAATAATAATTAAAGTTTTGATGCCCAATCTAGTAACCAATAAAACATAACCTTCCTATAGGGAGACCATTTAAAATGGCACGAAGCAAACGTCAATTTTACTAATGGGCTTATAGGGGAGGCCAAAGGTTAATTAAAATTAACCATTTCACACTTAATTTTTTTTAATAAATTAATAAAAATATTAATTTATTTATGCATAACTAAATAGTACCTAGAGCAGTGTTAATGCAAATTATATGGTATGTTAACATGAATGATACATAATTCAATCAAAATTGAATAGTAAAAACTATAAAATAAAAATAATTTTATGGCCAACCTAGACTCCAAAATAAAATTGCAAAATTACAATTGAAAATCTAATTGGCTAACAAAATAGCCACCCTTCAATCTTCTGTAATATTAATTTGTTGCAGTAATTTTAAGTCACATGTTCTGCAGTGGTGTAGTGGCTAGAATGTTGCACTTCTAAGTTGGAGGTCTTGGGATCAAATCCCACCTTAACCATTTTCTCCCCTTGTTTTTTTTTTTAAATGAGGAGCATGTTGGATCTGCTGACCCAAATGGGCCAGCCCAGCTGCTGGCCTCGCATGTGCCAGGCCAACCCAGCTGGCCCAGCATGTGCCAGGCCAGGCCAACGCCTAGGCGCTGCTCGCCCAGCGTGCGCTAGGCCAGCGCCAGTGGCGCCGAGCCAGCGCCGAGCACTTGCTCGCCTAGCGGTGCCGAGCCAGGCCGGTGCCCGAGCGTTGCTGCATGTGCCGGCGTCGGCTGTGGCTCAGCACACATGTCGCCGATCTACAAGCTGCAATACGGCGGATGACACCAGGCAATTCGTGCAATTGGTCAACAATCTATCTCGGTCTTCTTCGTCCGCGAGCTCCAGTACATTCTCTTTTTTTAATTTTTTTATAACATAAAAATAAAATAAAATAAACCAAAAGAAAAATCAAAAGGGAAACATGGAGACGTAATTCACCTCTTTTGTTTCAAGACTTGATAATACTTATACATATTCACTGAATAAAAAACTATGACCATAAAATTATTTCGAATAGAATTAATCAAATCATTCACCATGAACATAAATGCATTATTCTCACACCGCTCAACTAAATTTATGCATAAAAGATTTAATCTTAACACCTAAACACATATCAAAACCAGGCTCTGATACCAATTGTTAGTTAATAGGATCGACATGCTTATGTGTCAACCAAATTAAACCTTGAGAATACGTGAAAATGGATCATACCTTTGTAGATATCGTCTCCACTAATACGATTCTTGAAGTCTTTGGCCTTCTGGTAATGCTCCAGACCCCCAAGTCTTTTTCAATGTAATCTCCTTAGACCAGAAAATTACTAATCGTATTTTGTTTCTCTCTTTGTTGAGGGTGGACTCACATAAAAATTGAGAGAAAAACTCAGAGAACAATAACGATCTTTCTCACGTATCTCTGAAATAGAGTTATATCCCAATATGTATATTGGACTCTATCTCATAATACAAATCCTGATAGAATAAGAAAAGTATAGTTAAATACAACTATTTCCACTTATCCTATTCTATCTAAAATACGATTTTTTTATTTCCTACAATTTTCATTAATAAATTTTAAATAAATTATAATTTATTATTGGCCCATAATTAGAAGCCACTGAAGGGACCTGACCGGATACAATTAGACTAAGCTCCAATAAATTATTTTGTCAATAAAAATAATTTATTAATTACGTTTCACTCTACTAAAAGAATGTAACTGTACTCTTAGTCTAATCACAATTACTGAAGTAAATAATTATATTCATTAATTGATCGATCTAACAGTCCTCACTTGAGGATGCGTCAAGAATGGGAATGATTTTGTTCACAGTAGACAAAGGATCTCCTTGCCCTAGTTGCGAAGATGGGTTGGATGGACCAAAACATAGGAAGGTGGGGGCGGGGCTTGGTCTATGTCGCATCCTCTGAAGATATATTTTCTTCTTAACTTTACAAGGTTGATCCGTTTTTGAGGCTTTGTAATATAGGCCTTATTTGAAATGAGATTTTTTAATGTCAATTGTAAAATAAAATTTTATTTTAATTTAAATATTTTATATTTTTTTAAAATTATTGTCTACTCATATAATATTATCGACTAATATTAAATATATTATAATAAATTGAGTAATATTATCTAATATACTATATTAGTCGTTATACATTTATTAAATCAAATTTACTAACGATGGTCCGCGATGCAAGCTAACATTTTCCTCTATATATTCCACATCACCAAATAGCACAGTTGAATATCAACCGAACACAACTTTGTAGCAATCAAGCATGAAGAAATCTTATTCAGAGTTTATTGCCTTGCACTACAAGAAAATAGTGAATCTGTCACGGATTTTTGTCACGGAAAATTTTCTGTGAGAATCAGCGATGGATTTTGTCATGGAACAGCAAAATACAAGTAACTTGCCAGGAAAAAAATACCCTAGCAAATTCGTGGTAATTTGCCACAGAATTGCGATGGAAATAGTAGCAAGTAGCAATGCAAAAATATTCCGTCGCAAATCGATAGTAAAAAAATACTTAACCACGAAGGTTTTTGCCACAGACCTTTCCGTGACAAATTCTAGTTTAGCCACGGATTTGTCATGAATTTGTCCGTGATAAATTGACAAATTTCTTGTAGTGTTGGTTATCCTCTTGCTTATGGTTAACCAGTTTGTTACTCTCTCAATTATTTCTCATATCAAATTTCAAAAACGTGTAACCCATCCGTCTCTACTGTGACAGAATAATCCTTATGGTTTTGCAGCTTTACCATTATTGAATGTTTCAGCAAAGCCACCACCACCACCAACATGTTAGGGAGTAGCTGATTGCGTTGTTTACTGTAATTAAAAGAAACCTCTATATATTGGTGGATTCTGTGTTTGTCTAGGGACCAAAAAAAAAAAAAACTTGTTGAAGGAATTTTGGAAGCCAAAAACTTGTGTGTTAAATTAAGTTTGTAAATGTCATGTATCAAATGAATCTTGGTATTATGTCAAAGCTATTAAAAATAAAAAAGAAAAAGAATGTTCTCTTCAATTATGTGAGGCAGTTGACTTTTAATGGTTTTCAGGATGCAACTTAGGCAAGAAATGCAGTGACAGGTATAAAACCCACAATAATCTGAAATTAGGGAATCACTAAGAAATTCTGAATTATTAGAAGTGAAGAAGATCATATATGTGAACGAATTTAACAAGGATGATAATAGTAATATCCATTCTCGTGACATGGTACTTTTATTATTCCTAAGGCTTGGCTGCAATTCCTTAGGCTGCTTTGTCTTTTGCGTAATAAATTAGGGAATGTGGATATAAATTTAAAACTATAACCTATCTATAGTTAGGCATGTTTCTAATAAATTGTGCCTTTTTGTTATTGTTTGCATTGTATTTGAAGGTCTGTGAAGTGCAAATCTATGTTAAAGTAATTAAAAAATATATATTATTTAATAGATATTAAAATCTCAACAATATGATACTGTGCCTCCACTTGAGCCAAATGCAGCCCCGAAGCATACAAATCTAAGCCTTTTTTACTTGTAGGAAAAAAAATTTCGACCAAAACTAGAAAAACCGAAAAAGAAACTCCCCCCACCCCAAAAAAAAAAAAAAAAAAAAGATTCTATTTCGTGAAAAATCCTCCAGGATACCTTCTGCTTTCCATTTTTGGTGCAAATGTAAAACAATCATTCAATGTACGAAAAAAAAAATACAAATTCACTAGATTTACAATACTAAGAGCATATTTGGATTGAAGGATTTAGAAGAAAGGTGAAGAAAAGGAAATGAAATAAATTTATTTGTTTGGATTGATGTCTAAGGAGAAGGAAAGGAAAGACTGAAGAATGGAGGGGTTAGTTTAGTTAAAAATATCTAATTTAATTTTGGTCTAAGATAAGATGAAACAGATGAAAAGAAAATCAACCTTAATGAATATTTTTGTAATGACTAGAATATCTGTGGTATTTATATTTACATAAACAAATGTGCAAATGTGTGAATTAATATCTTATATATGCACAAATATATAAATTAATATTTTATCTTTCTCTTCCTTTCTATCAAGTATAAAATGCGATAATACTCAATCATCTCTTTCTCTCCTCTCTTTATTTTCCTTTCCTTCTAGCTACTCTCCTTTTCTCTACTCTCGTTTCCCTCAATCCAAATATAGTACTTGAATGGTTGAATTTCAATAACAAAGTATAAGACCATAAGTATGCCAAATATTTGACAAAATATACAAATATGCGCCCCTGAGATCCAATCCAAGAGAAGGGGAATAGCAGACCTTGAATAAACAAGGGAGAAAGAGAGAGATAAGAGTGACAAAAAAGTTCCAACCACGAACCCAACACGGATATCTCAAGCCCTGGATGAGAGATATATGTGAGAATACGTCAACGTTGTTCCTGTTATGTAATTATGCTTTCAATGCGCTCCTTTGCCTTAAATCTTCAAAACTCCAATCCCTTCTCATGCCACTGCTTCTGACCAATCTTGGTGCGCCGGTTCCGTCGAGTGCTAAGGGTCCGCTGCTATGCAACCGACGAGGAGACGTCTTGTACTTCTCTGCTGTAGCCAAACTTGATGCATTTCTCATTTTGTCATAGTCAGGAGGCCTTGGCACAAGATTCCCTGACCAACTTCTTCTCTCAACCATGTTCATCAACTTCTTGATATTCGGCTTTTCTTCACACAAATTCTGTGGCATGTCGGTGTCCGAATCTGTTCTTTTCATTCCTTGACATGTCAAACAATTGAGATTCATGTTAATGGAAAGAGGGTTTCAAATTTAGATTTCTGGTGCAACGATCTGGTAGCCTCAGACCAAATTGATGAAAGAGGTCTAGAGGTTGCTACGAAAGAGAAAAAAATGGTTCGCGCTCCTCGTTGAAGTTCTAGTATGGGTTCTAATGGGTGGATATGAAACGAAAAAAATGCAATTTTTGCTTATTTACAGTTAGTTTCAAGGGGTCGGAAGGCAATAGGATGGTGAATTTTGCCTCATCTTAGCTCTAGACATAGTGGCCTTGTTAATAAGAACCACTCATAGTGACCGTTTGCAAAGGGTATATCCGACAACAAAGGTGAACCAGTAGATTTCGTATGCATAACACGACTTATCCGCCCCTATTCTTCAGTTAGAACTAACTTCTTGTTCAGTTTGCATCAATGACGTAAAATGATGACAGATTGGAGAACAAAAAATCATGTGGGATCATCTTGTGTTGAGCGTTGGTTTTTTAATAATTTATACCGTTAGCTTTATTACAATTATGGAAACATCCACTCTTATTTGAGAAATTACTTTGTCTTTCCCTGCTGTCTATATGTTATTTCCCCATTTGGCAGAAAAATAAACTTTTGTGTTCTCATTCGATTTGTAACCATACCGAAAGATTAGGCTTTTAAGATTCTAAACTAGCAGTGATGTCCAATACCATATCGTATTTGGGTTAAGGGATGAGAAGATTAATAAAAAACTAGCATATGAATTTTAAAACCCAAACAAAATATAATAAATAAATAAATAGATAAGAGAGAGAAGTGGCAGAGCCACGTTAGAGCTATATATATATATATATATATATCATACTCTCTAAATCTGCATCTACTCTTTTTGAAATATGATCCCACTTATTTATTTATTCTCTAGGAAAGTTAACAAGTTAAATTCCTAATAAGTAATAAAGGAAGTAAAAAAAATTTTAATAAAACAAGTATTAAAAAGTTAATTCTTATGTAAGAGAAAGGGTCTTCATAACTCAATTAAGCATTTAAAAATTAAGTAATTAAGTTCTAATTTCATTAAGAGTATTTGATAATGGATAATATTATATATTTAATTAATTAAGTATTCTTGTAAATAGATTTTTGTTATCACTTAATTGATTAAGACGAACTAAAATTTTATTAGAAATTGTAAGTAAATTAAAAGTTTCTTAAATTTGAAGTATGAATATATTAAATACTTATTTAATTATTAATATTTTTATATGTAATCTAAATTACAATAAAATATAATGTAAAAATAAATTATAATTAATTTTAACTCTATATTCAAATATTAAATTTGCGAATTCAATTTTTAGACTTCAAACTTTAATTTTCAGAATTCAGTATTTAAATATTTAGATTTTAATTTTATCAAATAAGCAGAGAGGGAGAGAGAGATCATATCAATTCGGATTGGAAAATATCAAACTGAGAGTCAAATTACAGTAGAGGGGAGGAGTTGATCAATGATTATTTCCCCACAAAATAATGGTCAATTCCAACCTTTGGTCCGGAAGATCGCTAAAACTACTTCATCTTTATTTATTACACAAAGGCTAAAATTAATGTTTGAGAGGAGAATTTGAGAAAAAAAAATGGCAAAAGAAAAACTTTTATTATATAAATTATTGCCTTACAAAAGGGTAGTCGATGGAACTGGTGATTGGCTACTCTTCTGATGAATAGAAACAGTCCGATAGAAAGATGAATGTGCGAGCCGAACCTTTTAAAAGATGTGGGTTTTTTGGACTTACTATAGAAAGGGTCCAAGAAAGTAAAAATATAGCATGTGGAAGCTCATTAGGACTGAAAATAGCACATTTTGATTAATTTTGATAAGGAGAGTGAATACGAAAGTACTGGAGTTTGAAATCAAAGTAATATGAAAAATGGAAAGCTGGTAATAAAGCAATAAAGGAAAATTTTGAAAAAAAAACTAAACAAAACTGTAAACAAAGTTGTATAGAAAGTTGAAGACAAAGAAAAATACAAAAAAAGGAATTGAAAACTGAAAAATTGATAGTCTTGTAGATATGATTGTTGTTGGGTTCTTCTCATTCTGGAACTCCTTGCCCATTTTATGATTGTTGTGGCATGGTTGCCGATTATCTGAACGTGGAGAAAATCTCGCTTCATAGCTTGTCCTTGGCAGTTAGGAACAGTAGTGCTTTACTAATCGTGTCGAGATATGGGGGTGACGACTCATCGACTCCTAATTCCGATGTTGACCAAGTATATCAGTTGAAGAATTTCTTGACGTCATCATCGGTTTGACAAAATTCATATTGGTTTTTGCTCAAAGTTACTGTTGCAACAGATTGACTAAACATGACGTCAACACATGCTCCCTCGAGTCCTATTGCTTTGATGGCATGAACAAGTGAAGCAACAGGAATCGTTCCTCTTTTAATTCATAGCCGTTCTTTTCCAAACAGAGTTGGAACATCCCGATTATTGCAATAGGTTCCCGACTCCTCGGCTTCGAAGCCCGTGAATGGCTAGTCTTTGAATTTTTTTCTTTAAATAGCCATGGTCCTTATTGCTCCTCTTTCACCGATACAAAATCCTTCTTCTGAAACAACTATATCTCGATCATACTTCTATCTCTCCTGTGAAATCCAACAACATTCCCTACATTTCTTTTTATTAACGATCTTCGAGTCTCCATGGCCGCCCTAATTGATTATACTCCCATTGCCCTGATTCAAGCCGAGGCTAACCTGTATGCCTTTAGTACTCAACTACTGTCAATGGAAGCCACTATCGATCACTTACGGTTCGGCCATCTGGAGGGTTTTGTCCTTCCATTGAATCGGGGTGAATTTTCTATGGCCGGTCTAACATTCTCCTTCTGCCATTGGCCGCTTCCCCTAAAGAATTATAGAGAATGGCGCTATCGTTGCCACGCTACTTTTGGCACCCTTTTGGGATCAGTGGGGCATTCATGATGCCATTATGATGTCTGACTTTGACATGGCGTTCGACCACAACCTTTTTGCTGTTGTTATGCCATTCTGGTCTTCGACCATCAACGACTTCATCTTCTCCCACGGCATGTTCTCTCCAACCATCTTGGACATCTGCACCATCTTATGTCTCCGATGCGATGGTGATGAAATACCTAGCCACCATGATGACAAGAATTTACTAGCCATTGAAGCCTATCTAAAAAAATCTACTACCTCCTATGGCAATATCATGGCCGCCCAAAGGGGTGTAGATGGCATTCCATTAGAGAAAGAACAAGCCTCCTTTCTATGGTTGTGGCTTTGCAAATATGTTCTTTGCTCCTATTTAGCGAGGATAAGTAATGAATATTGATACTACGTATCAACTATGTTGAGAAAGAAAAAGTGCTGCGACTTGGCCTCCTTAGTGCTTGCCTTAGTCTATCGGCTGATGAACTAGATGACTTTGGCTTTATCAGCTGGGAATAACCCGACCAACCTTGGTAGCCCCCTCTGAGTCATGCAACTGTGGCTCTATCAGTATATCCCCGAATTCGGCATTAACAACCTCTCTAGGGATTCTGCGGATTCTTCCAACCAAGCCATGGGTTATCGATTGTTGAGGATCCCAATGAATAGATCTTCTACCAGTACCATCATGTCCTATCTCCATCAGAATTGCTTCCCGCACATGCCTCATTTCTTCCCGTATTCTGCTCGGGAGACTGGTCCTCTTTGGCTGACGAAACTTGCGGATGCATCAGAAGGCTCTCAACAAATCATCTGGGTGAAAATGCTGTGCCTAAGAGAGCTCCTGTTAGTGGCCAAACTAGGTACCAAAAATGCCAAAACCTCCTATGAGTGGTACAACCCTCATTGCTTTTCTCAGTAATTTGGGTTGATTTAGGACGTCTCTGCAAATCTTGGTCATATTGTTGGGGATATGCCCTAGAGTCAATTTGTACTTATACAATTGTCATTATGTTTTATATAATAATATGAGGCTTTCCTTTCCATGAATAGTGAGTTTTGTTTTGTTGGTCATCAAGTATGTGACTTGATAGTAAAACCCTACAATGAATACAATGACTATTCTAAAACTGTCCCTGATCGATTATTATTATTGGAATAATAATAAATTAAGATTAGTATGTCTGTGACTTGATGACTATGTTTTACTGGCCATGGATATTTGTGATATCGAGTCAAGACATAAATAAATGTTGGAGAACATTGTATTGGACATGACCCACTATGAGAGTACTTCATGGAATATGTCATAAGTACTTTCTAGCCATAATAATATTGAAAGTCCTTCGACCTAAATTCATCATAGTTTCCTACTTGATAAATTCTATATTTTGATATTGTCTAAAGTTGTCTTTAACCAGATAATAAATTAGACTACTGTTGGATATAAAATAAATCAAGGAGAGGAATATGATTGATTGTGAAGGAATTTGTCCCTCTCAGTTATGGGAGAGATATCCATGGGCCCCTTGATAAGTTAGACTGTTAAAAATGCATGGCCGTGCTCAAATATATCAATCTAAGATATTGATATCATTTGTTTGAACAGTCTACTATGAAATCAAGAAATAATTGATTAAGCTTAATAAGGATGACATGCTCCGTGCCTTATGCTTAATCTGGATGTCGTGTGACAAAAGGACTCAATATAAAATTATGGTTTGGTTCAAAGAGATCACCGATCTTCATTTAACCTGGATAGTTATAATATTTTGCTAGAAACCCCTTATAACTTGTGGGCCATTTAAATATGATTTAGGCACACTGCCGAGTGTTAAATGAACCTATAGGGTTACACAATAAGCGAACTTGTTAGGTTATTTTTACGGTGGCAGGTTCGATGAATCGGATGATATCCAGATTATAAGAATCTGACTCGGTAAATTAATTAGTTAAATTACCGAGATAATGGCAGAATCTTATCATATCAGTTTTAATTTAATTTGAATTTAAATTAGAATATGATAAGATATTATTAGGGTTGGATTCTAAGAGGTTCGGGGGTTTTTTTAAGAAAACCCTAGCCGTCTTTTCAAAAGTCCAATTTTTCGGTTGAGAACATTCGTGCCATTCTCTACCAGAAAAGAAAAAAAAACCCTCTCAAACCCTAGGCACTAGCACTCCCCGGGTATCGAGTGAGTTCGCGGTGTGTATCCGATAGAGAACGTTCGCATACTGCAGCGTCTGGTGATTGTTCGGGTTGAACGTACAACAGCGCAACCAGAATCAAAGGATTTCGATTTACCGCAACCATATGTAATTCTTAAACCTTAGATCATCTTAATCGTTTACTTGGGTCCTCGGGAGGGATTCGTGGATGTTTTTCGCGTTTAGGAGTCCACGAATTCTAACACATATATCATCTTATAATGTCATACATGTCTTATCAGCTCAAGATGTACATACTTTAGCCAATAGGACTCTAACCATTCTTCGATCTTTTGAGTATCGCCACTTTCAGGTCATCCAGGATTGCTTCGCCTATGGAGATGTGACTGTTTCACTTGGTTGGGTTGGCATCAACAGTAGTGGAAACTCTATGCCCAAGAAAAGTAAACAGAGCAAGGTATTTGCTAGTCCTATTGCTGCGCCGTTATTCCGGATGCCACCAGTGAGGAAAACCCCTACTCTTGTACCTACAGATAAGGAAGAAGAAGAGGAAGAAACAATCTTCCCTCTACTTAGGCGATCAAAAAGGCGGTAATTTACCCATACGCCAACAATTGCCAAGGTTTGGATCTGTGTTAAACATTTTTTTTTTCTTTTCGACGTTCTTCAATCCTTAACTCAAAGCTAACCTCATACTTCCTTCCTTTACAGAAACAGAAACCCAGTCAGCTTGTTATATCTGACTTCTCTTCTGAGTCATTGGTAGCCATACCCCCTTGTCACCTGCAAAAATAACAACGGACGAGAAAAGTACTTCAGCTGTTTCACCTTCATCAGCTATTACCCGAACGCTTGAAATGCCTACCTTAGAGTAAGTGGCAGTTGACAAGCCTATTTTGACCCCCTGTGGAAATGGCCTTTGAACCCCTTTCGGTGGAGCCTCCTTATAAGGAACTTGCCCTCTTTCAGCAAAAAACAACTGAGGCCGCTGTGCTAGAGCTTTTGTGTAGCCTAATTGGGGCCATCCTGCCGACTAGCCAGTCCTCCCAAGATGCAATCAACCAAGCCCTCCTGTTGCTTGCGAAATCAGTCGATTTTGATACCCCTGTTGAATAGAAGCGTCTACCGGCTGACTATTTGGGGCACATGAGGTTCACCCAATGCTTCTTCTCTAATACCCAAAACAGGCGGGACAAAGCTTCCCATCAACTCAAAGCTTTGGAGGCACTCTGAGAATAGGAAGCTTTTCTGCAATCACATCACGAGCTGAGATTTCCGAATGGGTTGAAAAAATTGAAGCACTTGAGAAATGGCTGTGACAACTCCAGGAAGAGTTGGATTTCAAAAGGCGGGCTCTGGATGAAAAACTTAAGGCCAAGGGCATCTGTCAGCAAACGGCCTCCTCAGCAGATGAGTCAGTGGCCAAATTCTGAGATGAACGGCTCATGCTGGAAGTAAAGGAAGAGCTACTCCAAATGGAATTCGGACAAATTGCTTACTGGCATGTAGTCTTTGTGGGATAATTTCCAATTTAGCCTGGCCACCATCTTTTGTCGTCTTGATGAGGCTGGTCCTTTGAGTACTTAAATTGGAGATACCGAAACTCGACCGCCTCCAACAGAAGAAATGGCTGTTGAAATAGAAACTGGTAGAATATATGCCTACTAGACTAGTTTTCTGCTGTAATTATCCGTTTTATTAATAAAAGAATTTATTCTCAAAATTTATTTGTGAATTTATATTTTATTTATGTATAATTTACATTTGGATATGACCCATTGTGTTTAAGTAAGTGATCCACGTGAATGGTTGTCTTTCACAGTAAAGTATGGATTACGGGTTACTTAATACATAAACATTTGTTCTTAACCGATTGATGAGAATGAGAATCTCATCATGTTTAGGTTATTGTGTAATGAATTTTAAATGGGGAATGGCTTACCTTTAGCTAGTGAGTAGTTCACTCACTTCATAACATAAGCGTATTTCGAATACGTAGAACAGAACCTATAATAGTGGTTTCTAAAAGTACTATTTAGAAGAAACCTAGACTATTACTGCTATTGCGTGGACTAATACTCTACCGCTTGAGTATGAGTTGGTGGTCTGATGAAGCTGGAAGCATGTACTTTGATATGCTGTAGTTGAGGTTTTTTCCTAGAGCTAACATACTTGTATGTTGGGTATATGTGACTAGTTAGTTAAGACAGACTTTTATAAGATAACTTCTGTGCTATATCGCCTCCTGTGACAGTTCAAATAATCTAATTATCCAGGGCCCTGGGGAACATGATTTGGATGTTTACTTTAGGGGCAACTCCCTTGCAAAGCGGAAACATTCCAGGAGTCGTGGATCATTGGACTAGAGGTCGATAGATGTCTTTTAGAGAGGTGTTAGTACACTCCTCTTCTTTAAATATACGGCGATGCGTCGAGAGATATTTTAGTCATTATATCTGTAGGTCGGAGACTTTGCTAGCACAGTATTGTCCTTGGGATAATATTTCTTTATGGTGATATTAAGAAATATTTAAAATGTAAAATATAGCTATTTATATAGTAAGGGTATTTTGGTCATTTTAGTAGCTAGGGTGATGTGTCTTTTGGTCCCCGAAATAGCCCTTAAGTCCTGACAGATTTGGGTTAAGGAATTGGTTTTGATAATTATGGGTTTTATTTTATTTTATTTAAGTAGTCTAATTTATTATTGGACTAGAATAAAATAAAAGGCGCAAGAGAGAGTACATATTTTATCTAGTTTAGTTGGTTAATTAATTATTCAGGGCCAAAGGCCCAGATTGAATAATTAAAAAATTAATCTAAGTATAAACTAGATAAAAAGTCTGATATTTTATATTAGTCTATTTGGGCTTGTTAATTATTTATTGGGTTATTTTATGAAGCCCAGAAAATAAATAATTGAGGCTTATTATTTATGGGTGTTCAAGTCCAAGAGTAAATAATTTTATTTGGCGCAATGAATAAGACCAAGGGTAAAATAAAAAATAAATAAATAATAAAAAAACATAGGATGTATCCCGTATTGTTTGGCTTGAGAAGACAACAAAAAGCATGATGCTTTTGTTTCACTCTCTTGGTCTTTCTTTGTGATTGTATGAAAAAAAAAAGAAAAAGAACCAAGGCCTTTTGAATTATCCAAGTCTCAGTAAGCTTTCATTGGCAGAGGAAAAGGGTGATATTCTGGAAGCTCAAAAGTTTCGTGTGAATGAGATGAAGCCGGCGTTTACAAGGTCGTGATCCAGAACCAAGCATACCAGGAACAACCAAGAGCATTGCAGGAATCATTAGATCAAGTTTTTCAAAGCCTAAACAACTTAAAGATATAGTTTTTGTTGCTTCCGCTACTACGTGTTACATGCTTATGTTATTCATTTTTGCCATTTCTTCATTTAAGTGGTATCAGAGCCATGGTTTGGCAAATATAGAAAGCATGCTAGGCTTAACTAAAACAAGAAAATATTTATTTTGGATGTTTACTGTGAACTTTCACATTTCTGGTTTGGGATAGTCTTTGTGTAAGCTTCACGAGTGGAAGGATAGGAACACTGTAATTTGCTCCTTTCTTAGATGAAACATGTATGCCCACTATTTTTAAGGCCATAGGAGCTTGTTAAGTGGTTTTATATGTTGTCTGGACGAAACAACCAGAAGAAGAAATGCAAAATTGCAGAAGGAAAATCTGGAGAAGATGAGCCGAGCCGAGCTAAGCTGAGCTGCCTGCCTTAATTTTGTTTGGAGTCGATTGGGCCTTGTCTTGGACCCGCAGCCGAGCTGGTGCGTGAGGAAAGCTTCCTTGTAGAAGCTTCTGGCTTCCTCATGGTGTGTGAGGAAGCCTCTCTTATGCGAGGAAGCAATTTGCAATTGCAAATTGCGCAAAATTTGGTCTTCAATTTTGACCGAGAGCGAGGCTATTAGTGGGCCGAGTCGCAGGCACCCACCCGGATTGCGGTCCATTGGTTTTTCCAATGGGCCATAATCCAGTGTGGTGGGTGCACTGGACCAACAATAAATTATTTTTTTTTTAATTTTTGGTCCCATCCCTGGCGAAGTTATTTTTATTGGAATAGTTAATATTCTTTAAATATTTTGCATGAAAAATAATAGTAAAGAAAATTTAGAATTAAACAAGACCATTAATTAATTAATGTATTTAATTTTATTATTTGGACACTTAAGTTAAAAGAATAGAAAAGCATGAAAACATTTACAGTTTCTAGCATGTTTATTTCTTTTTGTACCCTATGTTCGTGTTTTCTCAAAGACCAAAGTCTTTGGGAATTTTTGACCAAAAAAATATTTTTCTTAAATCAAACGGTTAATTTTAATAAGATCAAAAATTAATTCTTGGTTATTTTCTCAAAGGATTTTGTCATTGACATAGAAAATATTTTGAATTTAGATATTTTTGTGAATTAAAATAGAAAACCATTTTGATTTATTTTTTAAAGAAAAATTATTTTTGTCAAATTAAACTTGAGATCAAAATCTCTCAAAAGTTTTATTGGAAATTTTTGAAATTATTAAGTTTATTAACTTAAATAAAATTAGTCCATGAAAAAATTTCTCAAAGGGTATAAATCTTGACATAAAAATTTTTATGGATTTAGATATTTTATTTTTGAGTTAAAAAAAATTTAATTGAAATTTTCAAAGGATATTTTCCAAGAAAACCCTTATTTTAAAATCCTAAGTGGGAGAGGGGTTCCAACGGCTCCACAGCTTCTATCACGATCCTCATTAGAGATCGTGGGTCCCCATGCGTCACCGTGGGAGTAAACCCGTATAGGATGTGGATACCACAAGGATCTAGAACTAATGGATGGGTGTAATTAACAATTTGGGACAAGTGCTATGATCGGCCAGTACACATTGGAGGTTAAAGTGCGATGAATGTCTATAGGAAATGAGAAGAAACGGTCATCCCACGATGGAGTTATCTTCTAAATCATTACCTAGAAGGAAAATTAATTTGTGGCGGTTAATACACTTAGCTTAAGAAACTATTAATCTTCCCAAGAAGCTATGTCAGTTTTCCAACTAAGAGCCAAATTAATCATATTAAAGATAATAACTGATAGAGTTAACTATTATCAAATTTAATATGAGTATAAAGTCACAAATTATTTTATTTTTCACAAATTGAGTTTTCTTTTATTTTTGATTTTTCAAAAATGGTTAGTGGAGGTTCTTTTAGTCATTTGGCCATTATTCTCCGTGAGAATAAGCTAATAGGTCCAAATTATATGGATTGGAAGAGGAACTTGGATATAATATTTACTGCTGAGGAGTATAAGTATGTCCTCTTCGACACCTGCCCTGTTATCAGGAAGGGTTCTACTACTGAAGAGCGAGAGGTTGATAAAGCATGGAAGAAGGCCAATGAGATGACTAGATGGTACATGTTGGCCTCCATGTTTAATGTGCTCTAGTCTAATACTCACTGTTGAGGAGTATAAGTATGTTTTTTTCGACACCTGCCCTGTTATCGGGGAAGGTTCCACTGCTGAAGAGCGAGAGGTTGAGAAAGTATGAAAGAAGGCCAACAAGATGGCTTGATGCTACATGTTAGCTTTCATGTCTAATGTGCTCCAGTCTATACACGAGCACATGGCACTGCGTACGACATTAGCCAATCACTAGCTATGATATTTGCAGATAAGAGTTGGCCCGCAAGGCAAGAGGCTTTTAGGATGAGCATCAACACTAAGATGATTGAGGGAGCATCAATCAGAGAGCATATGCTCAAGATGATTGTTGCTTTCGAGGAAGTAGAAGTCTTAGGGGCTGTTATTGACCTCGAAAGTCAAGTGGACATGGTTCTCGAATCTCTTCTGAGCTCTTTTACTCAGTTCAACTTAAATTATAATAGGAACAAGTTAAATATGAGTTTAACTGAGTTAATGAAAGAGCTCCAGGTGGCAGAGAAGGTTATGAAGCTACAGCCCAAGGCTATGATTGCTGGGATTTTTTCTTCCAAAACTGGGCTCAAGCCCAGGAAGTTCAAGAAGAAGAAGGGAAACGCACCGGCCCAGCCCAAGAACTAGCCCAAGGGCAAGTGCTTCAAGTGCGGGCAGAAGAGACATTGGAAAAAGGAGTGTCTAGAATTTCAGGCCAAGAAAAACCCTATAGGTATTGTTCTCTATCTAGAGTCAATTTCAATGGTTGGATCAACTTCCACTTGGATTGTTGATTCTGGAGCCACTGATCATATCTATAACTTATTGCAGGGGTTTAGGAAAGATAAGAAGACTCCAGAATGGTGAACATGGACTACGAGTAGGAAATGAAACACAAGTATGGGCCCTTGCAATAGGAGAGCTAGATCTTGTTTTTTATTGTAATAAAGTAGTTATTTTGAAGGATATTTTATATGTACCCGATTTTAGACAGAATTTAATTTCAGTTGCTAAGCTAATAAATTATGGATATTCTGTTTCTTTCTATTCTGGTTTACTATCAGTAAAAATAGAGAAGTTTTATGTACATGGCACATGTATGGAAACTTATTCTTTTTAAATCTTATAAACAATCAAATAAATAACGCTCAATCTGAACCTTTAAGTAAGAAAAGAAAGACTAATGTCAATGACTCATATCTTTGACATCTAAGATTGGGTCATATTAACTCAACTAGAATTCAGAAGTTAATCCATGATGGGCCCTTAAGCTCGTTAAGATTGGAAAGTTGGCCTCAGTGTGAATCCAACCTTATGAGAAAAATGACAAAAATGTTGTTCACCCAAAAGGCTGATAGAGCCAAGGAGAAATTGGGCCTTGTTCATATTGATGTGTGTGGTCCTTTGTCTACACAAGCTAGAGGGGGTTTTGAGTACTTCATCACTTTCATAGATGATTGTACAAGTTTTGGTTATGTCTACTTGATGAGGTGCAAGTCTAACTCTTTTGACAAGTTCAAAGAGTTTAAGGCTGAAGTGGAGCGTCAGACAAGTAAACTGATCAAAACCTTATGATTGAGTCGTGGTGGAGAGTACCTCCTCGATAAGTTCAATGATTACATGGTATATCATGGGATAGTATCCCAACTTTCTACGCCGGGTACACCCTAGTAGAATGGAGTAGCTGAAAGAAGGAACATGACATTATTGGAAATGGTCCGAAGCATGATATCTCATGCTACTCTTCATGTCTCTTTTTAGGGATATGCCTTGGAAACAACGGCATACATTCTGAACTTGGTGCCTTCCAAGTCAGTACCTAGGACGCCACATAAGATGTGGATTGGGCGTAAGCCAAGTTTAACTCATCTCAGGATATGGGGTTGTCCAGCTCATGTACTGATCAAGGGAGACAAGCTAGAACCAAGATCATAATTATGCTACTTTGTTGGGTATCCAAAAGGGACAAAAGGAGGTTACTTTTATCATCCTAATGAGTAAAAAGTATTGGTAAGTACTAATGCTAGATACTTGGAGGACGATTAGAGTATTTCCACTAGAAGTTCAACAAGATTAGAACTCGAGGAGAAGTTATATTTGGAATCAACTTCTTCAGACTCGATTATGGAACAAGAAGAGGCACAGCCTCAAGAACCTGTACAAACGGAGCTTCGTTGTAGTGGGAGGGTATCCAGAGTTCCAGAAAGATGGACAGGAGAACTAGTCTTTATTCATCAGGAACAAGATCTCACTAGATATGAGGAGACTATTGTTGATGTCGATGTTAATCTATGGCATAAAGCAATAAAAGTCGAGATTGAGTTTATGTACTTCAATAAGGTTTGGGATCTTATAGCTTCACTTGAAGGGATAAAACCCATTGGGTGTAAGTGGCTATACAATAGGAAGATGGGAGCGGATGGGAAGGTGGAAATCTTCAAAGCTAGGCTTGTGGCGAAAGGGTATACTCAGAAAGAGGAAATCAATTATGAGGAAACCTTTTCCCCGGTAGCCATGTTTAAGTCCATTCGTATTTTCCTTGCCATTGCATATCATTTCAACTATGAGATATGGCAAATGGATGTTAAGACGGCATTTCTTAATGTTCATCTTAACGAAGACATCTATATGTCCCAACCAAAAGGTTTTATTGCTAAAAGTTAGAAACATATGGTTTTCAAGCTTAAGAAGTCCTTTTATGGACTTAAGCAGGCATCTAGAACATGGAACATTCATTTTGATGAGACTGTAAAGTCTTACGGTTTCATTTAAAATGAGGATGAACCATGCGTGTACAGGAAATTAGAAGGCATTAATGTGATTTTTCTTGTCCTATATGTGGATGACATTCTACTCATTGGAATTGATGTAGGAACATTGTCATCTACTAAGGTTTGGCTGTTTAGTCAATTCAATATGAAGGACTTGGAAGAAATCAGTTACATTCTCGGGATTAAGTTTCTTAGAAATAGGAAATAGAGAGTGTTAAGATTATCCCAGAAGACAATAATTTATAAGACGCTAGCTAAGTTTAGCATAAACTCATGCAAGAGAGCTCTAATCCCTTGCAGACATGGGTTATGTTTTTGTTCTAAGAACTCTCCTAAGCCTCAAGAGGAAAAAGATAGGATGAGTAGGATTCCTTACGCTTTAGCTGTGGAAAGTCTCATGTATGCCATGCTGTGCACTAGGCCAGATATCTGCTTTGCTGTAGGCTGAGTGAGCAGATATCAGTCAAACCTGGGAAGGTTCATTGGCAAGCTATAAAGCATATTCTCAAGTAACTTAGTGGCATGAAAGATTATATATTGGTTTACAGGGCAGACGACTTGGTTCTTACTGGATACACAGACTTAAATTTCCAGGCAGATAAGGATGAGAGAAAATTCACTAGTGGATATGTCTTCACCTTGTTTGGAGGAGCTATTTTATGGAGGAGTATCAAGCAATTTTACATTGCTGACTCAACCATGAAAGTTGAATATGTAGCAGCTTTGAAGGCATCTAAGGAAGCAGTCTAGCTCCAAAAGTTCCTTTCAGAACTTGGAGTTGTGTCACACATGAACAGACCGATTGTGGTGTATTACGACAACTCTGGAGCAGTTTCGCAATTCAAAAAATCCAGGAACCACAAGAAGGAGAATCACATCCATAAGAAGTACCACTTGATTCGAGATCATCTAAAGATGGGAAATTGTGGTGGAACAGCTAGCCTCGGAGAATAACCTAGCAGATACTTTCACTAAGCCTTTGGCTAAGAGAGTTTTCAAAAGACACTTAGACACTACAAGGGTGGGAACCTACGGACTTTCTTAGTCTTAGAGTGCAAGTGATAGACTTTTGGAATATATATATGCCATCTAGACTAGTTTTTTGCTGTAATTATTGATTTTATTAATAAAAAAATTTATTCTCACAATTTGTTTGTGAATTTACATTTTATTTGTGCATAATTTACGTTGGATATGACCCATTATGTTTAAGTAAGTGATCCATGTGAATACTGGTCTTTCATAGTAAGGTATGAATCACGGGTTACTTAACACATAAATGTTTGTTCTTAACCGATTGATGAGAATTGGAATCTCATCATGTTTAGGTTATTGTATTATGAATTCCAAATGGAGAATGGTTTACTTTTAGCTAGTGAGTAGTTCACTCACTTAATAGCATAAGCGTATTTTAAATACGTAGAACATGACCTGTAATAGTGGTTTCTAAAAGTACTATTTAAAATAAACCTAGACTATTACTGCTATTACGTGGACTAATACTTTATCGCTTGCATATGAGTTGGTGGTCTGACGAAGTTGGAAGCATGTACTTTGATATATTGTAGTTGAGGTTCATTCGTAGAGCCGACATACTTGTTTGTTAGGTATATATGACTAGTTAGTTAAGACAGACTTTTACAAGA
The DNA here is from genome assembly GCA_026120185.1 of Voacanga thouarsii. Taxonomy (NCBI): domain Eukaryota; kingdom Viridiplantae; phylum Streptophyta; class Magnoliopsida; order Gentianales; family Apocynaceae; genus Voacanga; species Voacanga thouarsii. The sequence goes on from JANUWF010002085.1 coordinate 863,471, forward strand.
TAACTTTTGCACTATATCGCCTCTTGTGACTGTTCAAATAATCTAAATTTCCAGGGCCTTGGGGAACATAACTTGGATGATTGCTTTAGGGTAGCTCATTTGCAAAGCAAAAACACTTCAAGAGTCGTGGATCATTGGACTAGAGGTCTAAGGATGATAGATGTCTTTTAGAGAGGTGTTAGTACACTTCTCCTCTCTAAATATTCGGTGATGCGTAGAGAGGTATTTTAGTTATTACATCTGTAAGTCGGAGACTTTGCTAACACAACATTATCCTTGGGGTCAATATTTTCTTATGGTGATATTAGAAAATATTTAAATGCAACATATAGCTATTTATATAATAGGGGTATTTTGGTCATTTTAGTAGCCAAGGCGATGTGTCTTTTGATCCCCGGAATAGCCCTTAAGTCTTGACATATTTGGGTTAAGAAATTGGTCTTGATAAATATGGATTTTATTTTATTTTATTTAAGTAGTCTAATTTATTATTGAACTAGAATAAAATAAAAGGCCCAAGAGAAAGTATATACTTCTATTGATGGTTTGTGTCGACTAAGGTTTCCTCGCGTTTATCAGCAAATCTCACCATTCTTTCTTGTAAATCCTTTTGTATTGTGTTCTTGAAAACAACATAACTATTGGTATTATGAGAAAACGAGTTATGCCACTTACAGTATTTCTTACCCTTCAACTCCTCTAGACCTTGTGGCCAAAAGATAGATGAATTTGTTTGTCTTTAACCATCTGATCAAAGATTTGCTTAGCCCTTAATACGTCGAATGTGTTTATGGATGGCCCTACTAGAGAAACTTCCTCCTTCCCTATGCTAGGTTTCAAAAAATGACAAATGTAAGATGTACCTTTCACTAGTTCCACTGCCATCACTTCCAGTGACTATTCCTCCTCATTTTCTATAATGTCATCCACTACTGATATCATGGTTTGCCCTTGAGAAAACTTAACAGACCGTCTCTTCTCTTTCTCCTTGATCATTTCCTCTATTTTGATGGCCTGAGGCAGTAAATGGGATAGGTCAGAAAAGTCCTAGAGAATAAGACGCTCTTTGAGTTGCAGATACATTTTATTGATGGCTATTCTGACACATTTCATTTCCAGCAATTGAGTAGTGCATTGGGCCTTAATTTGTAAAAAATGCTCAATAAACTCTGCTACACCTTCGAATGATTTTTGCTTGACTGCAGAGATCTGCTGTGGAAACCTCATATGCTAGTTTAAAGAAACACTCATGAAAAATTTATTTATATCTGCCCATGAATTCACAGAACTGGGTGTTAGATTTGCATACCAAGTAAACGTCACCCCCTGTTAAGGACAAAGAAAATAATTGCAATTTATGTCAGTCACTATTCCTGAATTCTCCATATTGTGTCGTAAACCTCCCTATATGTTCCATAGTTAACTTGTTGTCCTTATTAGAGAATGTGGAGAACTCAGGCAACTTAAATCCTCGCGGTGGCAAGGCCATAGAATCCACCCATTCGGGATAAGGCTTCTAATACACTGGCCGATCCCTCGCTTGTTGATGCAACGCCTTTGTCATCAAGTTGACATCGACTGATAGTACTGGCTGTTGATTTTGCATGGAGGAACTTACCATAGTCAGTCGAGAACCTTGCCATGGGAATGAAGCCATCTTAGGGTACCCTGCTCCCTACATTGGATAAGCTGTGGCTGTGACATGATACGTAGCAGGGACAGTTCCAATATTGCTCTGTGGACCTCCATATGAGGAACAAACATTCTTGTTAGGAGTTGCATTCTAATCGTAGAATACCTGTGCCCCTATTAGCATTTAGACCCCCGTGACCGAATATAGTGGGGTTCTCACTAGGAAAAGTTCTATAGGAGCTATTCCAAATGTAACCCCAGACTCCCTTGGTGCCCTCCGGGCATTGACATAGGCTGCTCCCAGCGCAACAATTGTACTGACCCATAAGATTGTGCACCAATGGACGAGGCAGGAGGGTACATACCTACTTGAGGCATCCCATTAGCGTTTTACCTTTGATCAAAATTATGGAGTTCATTGTGAAGTAGAGGTTGGGACATTGTGGCAAACTGCAGAATAAGGCTCTAAATGAGTTCACTTATACATTGCTTCATGGCCTGTCGTATGGTAGTTAAGGATATGGGTGTCAATTGAGCCACCTGGGGGGAAGATAGGAGTTGTACTCCTTATTGGTCAGGAAGGGTAACTTGAGCATTACTAGATGTTGTTGTTGTAGGATCAAAAGTTCCCCGTAAGGCTCGAACTATAGGCCGAGGGATAGAATCTGATAGAGGCCCTAAGGATTGCTGCTTAGAATTTGACGTAATGCGTCCTGAACATAATTGTATGTAACAACTACCTTTGGTTCCACTGGGCGTGCCAATTTATGTTGCTTTACAAAAGGAGGGCCGATGGAACTGGTGATCGACTACTCTTCCGATGGACATAAACAGTCCGATGGAAAGATGAATTTGCGAGTCAAACCTTTTAAAAGACATGAGTTCTTTAGACTTACTATAGAAAGGGTTCAAGAAAGCAGAAATATTGCATCCAGAAGCTAATTAGGATTGAAAACAGTGAATTTTGATTGATTTTGATAAGGAAAGTGAATACAAAAGTACTGGAGTTTGAAATCAAAGTAACATGAAAAACAAAAAGCTGGTAATAAAGCAATAAAGGAAAATTTTGAAAAAAACTAAACAAAGCTGAAGATAAAGAAAAATGCAAAAAAAAAAAAAAAAAGGAATTGAAAATTGGAAAATTGATTGTCTTGTAGATGTGATTGTTGTTGGGTTCTTGTCATTTTGGGACTCCTTGCCCATTTTATGCTTGTTGTTGTGTGGTTGTCGACTATCCGAACGTGGAGAAAATCTCGCCATAGCTTGTCCTTGAGGTTAGGAACAGTAGTGCTTTACCAATCGTGTTGTGATATGGGGGTGACAACTCATCGGCTCCTCATTTCAATATTGACCGGGTACATCGACTGAAGAATTTCTTGACGTCATCATTGATTTAGCAAAATTCATATCGGCTTTGGCTCAAAGTTACCGTTGTAACAAATCGGCTAAACGTGACGTTAGCACAAATATAATAATAAATTCATAAATTAACGACATTTTTATTTGTAATTTTATCAGTTTTTTTGAAACCATCAAAGGTGGCTCAAAATTTATTTATATAAATAGGATAACTGCATATGAAATTGTTTGTTCATAAATTAAAATTACACACGCAATCTCCTTACTTTTTGCATGTAAGCATTTCATGCTTAGGAGACGTACGTTTCTCCCTTCCTTTATGAGAACTATGAAAAAATTCCACTTGGCACTCATCTAATTTTTATTCTACTTTTATCATTTAAAACTATCAACTTTAGTTTGTATAAAAATTACATAAAATTTTTGGGATGCAATTGTCATACTAATGCCCGTGCCATTAGGTGATAGGGTGTTCATTTCAATTTCTCAATCAACATGGGATAATGTTACGATTGAAGTGAACCTTGAGCAAGCTTACTTTAATTTATCCTTTTTTTTTAATTTTTAATTCTAGACAAAGGAATATATTTTTTTTCTTTTTATTTAAAGCCCGCAATTGCTACCCAAAAATACGTATAGGGCTTATGTCTTAGGAGATGTTTGAACTAAAGATGTTAGTGTGAAAATTTTAACACCAACCATTTTAATTAACTCAAGAGACATAGAATTGGAGGCTTGGAATTGGAAATGCAACATGAAATTCCACTACTTTTATTTGAGAATAAAGATGAAATTAAAGTAGTATTTATTAGAAAATAGTCGATACCGATGAGCACAGATAAGCAACTCAACTAAATTGAACAAGCACCACCAATAACCGAGAAGGGCTCTAACAAATGCAATTATCAAATATCAATAAAGTTGGCAAGGCTAAATAGTCCAAGTGAAAAGAAACCAGACAAAATTCAAAATTAATAGATAAGTCAGTAATGGACCTGAGAGACTTGCTTGTAGGATAGGAGCACACAGTAGCACTGTTCTACCAGAACGTACTTGGCATCGTCCCTACTAGATGTACCTGGCACCGGCTCTCCTTTAGACAAGCTGCAATGTGACTAATAGAAACGCTAACTGAATCACCAGTTTAATATTGGTTTGCCTTCAATAAGTTATTCACCCCACTCCAGTGCGATGGGTACAGTGACGCTCCTTGCAGAATAAGACGGTTTCAGATCACCATCGATGCACACCAACTGTGATCAACTTGAAAATCTCCTTTGTTCACCGATCCTGTTCATTTAGAAAACTATGGGTTGTGATAGGGAGAACCAGAAAGGTGATTTTTTCTCTCAAGGAAGCAAAACTGAAAAGCCACTTGTGATCACTCTGTTCTTTTTCCCTTTTTAATATTGCCTCTGGAAAACCTAAAACCAATCCGAATTAGGAGACCTAACTCTAATCAATTTAATCTTTCCTTTTATTTTTCAAGTTAGGGTTAATTGGGCCAAATAAATAGAGGGGAACGTGAAAACATGGGCCAAGCCTAAGCCCGACTACCTTGAGCTTTTCTATCAAGTCTATAGAAAAGCCTTTTAGTATATAAAGGCTTGCATACTCCTCAACTTTTCCTATGTGGGACACATGTCTAACATGAGTTCCTAAATGGTTAAACATCCAACTTTAATAACATTTAACTATGGATTCCCACAATGAAAATGGCTTCTATCATAATCAAAACAATCTCTAACATGTCAAGAACAACTCTCATTAATTATTGTAGGAATATCATGAGTAAAAAATTATTAATTCCCAAAGTTTTCATTTTCAACAATCCCCCACAAATCCATAGTTAAAAACTATCTAGGATTTACATAATCTGTTTTCAATAATGGTACCTTCCGATTTGAACCACTGCCTAAGTCATCCAACATATGCCCCCATAGGAACAGATGGACATGAGCCTTGAATCTGAACCTTGAGTATGATGGTGTTTATTGGTAACAACAAATTATCGGCTATGGAGACAATCTTTAGGGTTGACACATTATGGCCGTGTGTCATGATCTTGTCTCATGAATGTATTAAGAGAAAATCCAATTCCTTTTAGTTGCGGCCACACAACACCCCTCACATAGTTAGCGTTCTCCAAGGATGTACTGCTAGCATCTTGTCTAAATGACTTAATCCTATTCAGGGTTAAAATTCTTGCTAATTGCAGTAAACACACCATAGGCTTTCAGGGGAAGGGCCTAGATACAAATGTATCAGAATAGGTGCCAGATTCACTCAAACAGCTTGTTTATATGGTCCCATTTAGTTTGAGTTTCTTCTTAAATATCCATTTGCCACCAATTGTAGTACACTTAGGAGGGAGATCTACTAGCTCCCATGTCCTATTGGGGACAATGGAATCCATCTCACTTTTGACAGCTCATTTCCAATGCCCTACTTCTGAGAAAGTTATGGCTGCTTGAAAAGTTAAAGGTTCGTCCTCAACATTGTAAGTAACAAAGTCATTTCTAAAGTCCTTGATTGCCTTAGCTCTCTTACTCCATATAGGTTCTTCCAATTCCTTAGTTTGAGTGTTGTAGCTATTTGGACCTACTGTGATACCCCAATCCTACATGGGATTAGGATGAGAAGTGTGTATGGTATATAAGGATGGGCCTAAGTACCCATTGTCAACTTGGGATATCCATTTTGGCCCAGCGAGGATGGCGGCTAAGTAGTTGACCGTAGGTGCTGCTAGGCCCATAGTCGCGATCCCTGGTCCGCGAGCACGGGGTGTGACACCTACCCTTACATCTTTCACGCTTTCCACATGATCAAGAATGGAATCAGATGTTAAGGCTAAATCTAAAGTAGAAACATTTTGAGGCAAATCAGTTTTCATGGGAAACACATCCTTAAAGAATGTAGCATCATAGTATTGAATAATTGTGTTAACATCTATGTCAGGTATTTCAAACTTAATTACCAAAAACCTCAGAGCATAGCTTGTTTCCATATAACCAATAAAGATGGTATCAACAGTCTTTGATCTTAACTTTTTCCTCTTATGTTCAAGGATTAGAACTTTTGTAAGATAACCTCACACATGGAAGTATTTTAACTTAGGTTTCCTACCTTTCCAGATTTCAAATGGGGTTACCTCTTTATGTTTGTGAGGAACTCTATTTAGAATATAGCAAGTCGTATTTAAAGCCTCATCCCACATATACTTAGGCAATCCAAAATTCAAAAATAAATTATTGATCATATCTTTAAATGTTCTATTTTTTTGTTCAGTAATCCTATTAGACTGGGGAGAATAAGGGGGTGTCTCCTCATGAATTATGCCATTACTTTGGTAATATTCATCAAATGGATTAGACCCATACTCTCCATCTCTATCAGATCTTAACCTTTTAAGTTTCTTACCAGTTTGAGTTTTAGCTTCATTTTTAAATATGAGAAAATTTTCAAGTGCTTCATCTTTATATTTAAGTAAATAAACATAGCAATATTTATTGTAATCGTCAATAAAAGTAATGACGTATTTCATATGATCCCTAGTCAATAGACTATTGAACTCACAAACGTCTGTGTGAACTAAATCACGTATTTCTGAATCTCTTTCAATTGAATTATAGGGTTTCCTGGTTGTTTTAGCTTCCATACACACTTGACATTTGTTCTTCTTATCAATTGTATGTTTAGGGTTCAAATCTAAATTCATTATTCTTTTAATAGAATCTAATTTAAATGTCCAAGTCTACTATGCCAAATATCAATGGATTTAATAATGTGCACCATAGGATAAACAGAATTCTCAATAGAAGATGCTTTATTCAAATCAAAAGTAAATGGTCCAACTCTTAATTTAAACAAATCATCTGACAAATAACCTTTGCCAACAAAAGAATTGTAGTGCACAATCACTAGTTTATTATATTTGAAAGTAAATTCATAACCCTTTCTAACTAAACATGAACCACTAAGAATATTCTTACGAACTGCTGGAACATGCTACACCATATGAAGAGAAAGAATATGCCATGAAGGAAACTTCAAGTCCACGCGTCCAATCCCCAACACATTGGCTACAGCTGAGTTCCCCATCTTCACAGTTTTTCTTTTAATTGACTGGTAAGACATAAAAAGTAATTTATCAATACAAACATGCATATTTACTCCAGTATTAACCAGCTTTTCAAGTGGCTCATAAATAGTAAAATCTTTTGGGTTAACAGTAACATACCTTTCCACATCATTAGAAGTAGTGATCCCAGTTCTAGCCTCAGGAAGGTGTGTACTCAAATTAGCTTCCAGTTGACTAGTATCCTCTACCAGCCTCAATGGTACAAACCTCAGCAAGGTGTGTACTCAAATTAGCTTCCAGTTGACTAGTATCCTCTTCCACCATATTGACTTGGGCTTTATAATTTGATCATTGTTTGACTTTGGACTTTTTAGATAGATAGTTCTTAGCCTAATGCCCAACCTAACTACAATTCCAGCAAGGTTTATTTGCTTTCAGTTTCTTTTTGGCCTTGCCTTTTATTTTGTTGATGCTTTTAGAGTTTGAATTAACTCGCACATTCATTTGATTATTGCTCTTCTTTCTAGTAGTCACCACATGGAGATTAGACTCCACAGGTACAATATGACTATTCTTCCTATGTTGCTCCTTAATGGATATTGATTTCATCAAATTGTTTAGAGAAATTTTCTCTGTCTTGTGTTTGAGAGACATACCAAAGTCTTCCCAAGACTTAGAAAATTTCTCTATCACTGACATTACTTGGAACTTCTCAGGAAGTTCCAAATCCGTTTCATGAAGAGAGTGAATAAAAAATTGTAGCTCTTGAGTCCGTTCAGTCAGACACTTACCCTCAACCATGTGAAATTTCAAGAATTTAGAGATATAATACCTTTCTAGACCTTGATCTTCATTATTATATTTCTTATCCAACTCATCCCATGTTGGATTGTATGCCTTCTTAGACTAGATTTCTGATGTAAAATCGAATATTTTAATAAAAGAATTTATTTTCAGAAATTGTTTGTGAATTTACTTTTTGTTTGTGCACGATTTTCGTTTGGAACAGACCCATTATGTTTAAATAAGTGATCCATGTGAATTGTGGTCTTTCACAGTAAGGTATGGATCGCGGGTTATTTAACACATAAACTTTTATTCTTAACCTATTGATGAGACTGGGAATCTCATCATGTTTAGGTTATTATGTTATGTTATGAATTCCAAATAGGGAATGGCTTACCTTTAGCCAGTGGGTAGTCCACTCACTTCATGACATAAGCGTATTTCGAATACGTAGAACATGACCTGTAGTAGTGGTTTCTGAAAGTACTATATGGTAGAAACCTAGACCACTACCGTTACAGCGTGGACTTGTACTCTACGACTTGAGTATAAGTTGGTGGTCTAGCGAAGCTGGGAGCATATACTTTGATTTGCTATAGTTGAGGTTCTATCGTAAGGCCAATATACTTGCATGTTGGGTATGTGTGACTAGTTAGTTAAGATAGACTTATACAAGATAGTTTCTGCACTATATCGCCCCTTGTGGTTGTCCGAATAGTCTAAAATGTCCAGAGGCTTGGGAAACATGACTTGGATGTTTGCTTTAGGGTAGCTCCCTTGGAAAGCGGAAACACTCCAGGAAGTCGTGGATCATTGGACTAGAAGTCTAAGGATGGTAGATGTCATTTAGAGGGGTGTTAATACACTTCTTCCTCTTTAAATGTACGGCGATGTGTAGAGAGGTATTTTAGTCATTTCACCTGTAGGTCGGAGACTTTGCTAATGCAGCATTGTCCTTGGGGTCAATATTTCCTTATGGTGATATTAGGAAATATTTAAAATGCAAAATACAGCTAGTTATATAGCAGGGGTATTTTGGTCATTTTAGCAGCCAAGGTGATGTGTCTTTTTGGTCCTCGGAATAGCCCGTAAGTCCTAACTAATTTTGGGTTGAGGAATTGGTCTCAGTTGAAGTGGATTTTATTTTATTTTATTTTATTTTATTTTATTCAGGAAGTCTAATTTATTATTGGACCGGAATAAAATAAATAAATAAATTAAAATAGGAGTTGAGATGAATTAATTATCTAGTTTATTTGGTTAATTAATTATTCAGGGCCTAGGTCCAGTATGAATAATTAAGAAATTAACCTGGGCTTAAATTAGGGAAAATAATTAATGTTTAATTATTTATTGGGTTATTTATATAGGCCCAAGAAATAAATAATTAAATATTAATTATTTTGGTTCATTTGGGCTCATTAATTAGTTATTGTGTTATTTATATAAGCCCAGGAAATAAATAATTATTGTTTATTATTTTGGGCCTTTTGGGTCTAAGAAAAATAATAAATATTTTTCTAGCTAGCTTAGACCTTAGGGTTTTTTCCAGATACGGTTAAGAAGAGTTTAGGGTTAGGCAAAACTTATTCTCAGGAAAACATCCGGGTGTTTTGAAATCTCGGGGATATGTTTTATCAGATAATGAGAGACTCAGTTTGGCTAACTAATAAACAAGTATCTGGGAAAGGAAAACCCTAATCCTCCTAAGCAAAAGAAAGACTCACGTCTCCTCTCTCTCTGCTCTCTCATGTCTCCATCTTCTGGTTTTCTCCTTATTCTTTGCTAACCAATAGCAAGTGAACCAATGAGAATTGAGACCGTTCCTCTTCACCATAGTGTTCACCGACTAGAGGTTAGGCTGAGGAATATTCCGAGAGCTGGAAAGCTTAGCGTTGATGCAAACAAGGCGAAGTAGAAGGCTAGCGGGTGTTCAACCGAAAGCTTCTTCAAGTGGGCAAAGCGAGGCAATTCCAGTCGTTCAATCCGCTCTTACTCAACCTAGAAGGGTTAAGGAGCGCAATGGTATGATCTTCACGCTTCTGTATAGCCTTTAAGGCTTGGTTTTATTTTTCTCTGTGAAATTTTTAACGTACAGTGCATGCTCTCTGTTTTCGGTTCCCTCATCCCATACCATCTTTGCTATGTAGGACTTAAAACAGTAGACATCAAAGAGAGCATTTGTCAAGGTTAACAATATGGCCCCTCTACCTATACTGTTCTGTTTATCTCATGTAAAAATCTCATCTGCTCTAGAATGCCTATCAGTTGGTATGGGCCTGTCTACCTGCACTGCTAACAATAAGCCCCTCATGGTCGACCAAATTTTCATGCGTTATTGCCAATGCTTGAAATTCAGCCCTGGACTAAATTTGTCTAGCAGACCGTTCAAGTTAACTAAAGGCTTATACGTAGCAGAAGCAATACCTGTCGAACTGGCCATTGGACACAGACAGATAATTATAGAATAACTTATTGAAGACTGTCAGAAAATAGTCGGTACCGACGAGTACAGACAGGAAACTCAACTGAATTGAACAAGCACCGCCTATACCCGATTAGGGCTCTAACAAATGTAATTATCAAATATCAATAAAGTCCGCAAGGCTAAATAGCCCAAGAAAAAAGAAATTAGACAGGATTCAAATTTAACAGATAAGTCAGTAATGGATCTGATAGACTTGTTCACGAGACAGGAGCACACAGTAGCACTATTCCACTAGAACGTACCTAGCACCGTCCCCACTAGATGTACCTGGCATCGGGTCTCCTCTGGATAAGTTACGACACGACTAACAGAAATGCTAACAGAATTACCAGTTCAATACTAGTTTGCCTTCAAGAAGTTATTTGCCCCACTCTGGTGCTATGGGTACAATGACTCTCCTTGCAAGATTTGACGGTCTCAGATAGCTATCGACGCACACCAACTATGATCACCTTGAAACTCTCTTCAGTTCACCGGTCCTGTTCAGTCAAAAAATTATGGGTCGTGATAGAGAGAACCGAAAAGGTGATTTTTTCTCTCAAGAAAGCAAAATTGAAAAGCCACTTGTGGCGGTTCTATTCTTTTTCCCTTTTTAATATTGCCCCTGGAAAACCTAAAACCAATCTGAATTAGAAGACCTAACTCTAATCAGTTTTAATCTTTCCTTTTCTTTTTCAAATTAGAGTTAATTGGGTCAAATAAAAAGAGAGGAACGTGAAAACACGGGCTGAGTCCAAGCCCGAGCCGTAGAGGGCGGGCGGCACGCATGTGTGGTAGCCCTACTACCTTGGGCTTTTCTATCAAGTCTATAGAAAAAGCCATTTAGTATATAAAGACTTCCATGCTTCTCAACTTTTTCCATGTGGGACTCATGTCTAACATGAGTTCCCAAATGGTTAAGCACCTAATTTTAATAACATTTAATTATGAATTTCCACCATGAAAATGGCTTTTACCATAATCAAAACAATGTCTAACATGTCAAGAACAACTCCTGTTAATTGTTTTAGCCTAACTATTCATGAGTAAAAAATAATTAACTCCCAAAGTTGCCATTTTCAATAGTATTCAACTCTAATTCTAAATAGGTGAACTACATTAAATTAATTTCATGCCAAAATTGAAGAGCTGCGATTCTAATTTCACATCTCATTCCTGTCTTTAGCCTTGATATGCTAACCTTTTTATTCAATAAAAATTAAGATTACAAAGATAGAAAGTCATTGGCTAACATGGGAAAATTATTACAAAGAATATCCTGTAGTATTTTATCTGATAATCATATTGTGTTTCGAAATAGAAACTTTTTTCCCTTGCCCTTCTTTGATCGAACTGGTGTAAAGACATCTTCGTTGAAATTATCAATGTATAACATAGAGATTGGAATGTTATTATAATAAGAATTCATTACAACGCATTTTGAAGGCGTTTTGCAAGTTTTTCCGTGGCTCTAGACTTCACCTTGCATATTAAATTGCGCTAATTTGTTGCAACTTGGCTTCAAACAGTTACATGCTAACTTACTATCTATTATGGCCTTTTCCAAATGCCCAGGCATGCAAAGTTCTTGAGGGATATGAGTGGAAGAGTGGTTAACAGTGACATTGAATGAGGAATGTTCAACTATTCTTCAAAATAAGCTATCAAAAAGATCAATAATTTAAGGAGTTGTACTCGTTCTTGCACTATTAGTGGTTTGTTTGTTGAAAAACATTAACCACTACAAAGAACAATGCATTTTGTGATGGCTAAATCGATCACTGTTGTATAATCAATGACCGATTAGCAACAACTTAGCAGTCACAATCTAAGTGGTCGCTATAAATACTGACGGTCACTATTTAGTAACCAAAAGGCCATGCTATGTCGTCATTAAAAAAAAATTAGAAATAATTATAATTGGAAATATTAAGCAACCAAGTTGATCACTAATTAGCTGCCAATAATTGTTTGGGTCATTGAAGTTTTGATCAACAATCTGTTGCTGATTAGTGACCGGCATTGTCAGTCGCTGATTAGCAACTTATGTATTCAGTCACTCATTTTTTATTCATTCGCAGCTGGATGGTATCGTGCTAAGGTTTGTGTATTAGTGAGTCAGTTGCTAATGATTCTGGTTTTTTTTAAAAAAAACAAAAAATACATTGGGTTAGCTGCCAATATTAATTTGGTGCCTTTTAGTTTGTTTAAAAAATTGAGATTAGAGGAGCTAAAACCTACTAGGATGAATATACAACTTGCAAATAGATTTATTAAATATCCTTGGGCATAATTATATATATATTGGTATGTTATTCACGGGCGACATTATGGATTTAAAGGCAAGTGCATCAATCATTCTTGCAGTATTATTTGCTAACACGAGTGTCGATCATACAATGACCACAAGGATTGATACTAATCCCCGTTTTATTAACTTGTCAAGAAATTGGGATGATATAATCAATAAAACTGATTTAAACTAAAATTAAATGAATTAAAAATCAACTAGCAATTAACCTAACAATAAGAAGAAGAACAATTAATGGAATCCAAGACCTACATGTAGAATCCACCTAAACTATTAATGTCAAAGTTAATTTTAGAGCTAATGATCAACTAAATTTTAAACCTAATGATCAACTTACTATCTCAGAATAGTATGACTTCCTAATTTAAATTACAACATCTCTTGAATTATGTAATCTTTATCCTTAGATTGATTGATTGTAATATCTTCCTAATTAAAACCCCAAAGAATCCACTTAGCTTTATCAATTTTCTTGATAGGTTTGACCATAACCTAAAAGATTTATATAATTCTATCTAATAAGAATTCATGAATATTTTTCTATTCATAAAATCAATTTCTTAAAACCTTATATGGAATCAAGTAATTGAATCAAATGACTAACAAGAATCCAACTTATAAATATAAATAATGAATAGTTCACATGAACATGAGTCTTTATTAAATAAAAAGAATAAACATAACAATTCAATTTTAGAATTCATCCCTAGCTAGACATCAAAGAAATTATTTTATGATACAAAATTGAAACTCAATAGTAGAAGAAAGAAAATATAAAGATGAAGAACTTATTTTGATAAAACTCTTGAACTATTCGATTCTCTTGGCTTAAGATTGATGAAATTACCCTTCATATTGCCTCTGTTCCCCTTTCTTTATTTATGTTGAAAAGCTATACCTAAGTTGGAATGTTGTTCTTCTTGATGCCTTACAAAATCTTTCCTTTTATAGTTAGAATTTAAGGTTTTAAGGTTGATTTTTGGTTGGACACACATGGTCGTGTGCACTTTAAAAGTTTGTTTCAAAAATACATTAAGGTGATGATGATACACAACCATATTTCTAATTGAGAGCCTCTCAGAAGTTTGATTTTTTCTCACTCTATTTTGCTCTGTTTAGCCTTTGTTCAAACATGGGCACTGTCACAGGCCGACTTGTGACGGTCCACTAGCTTGGGTTAGACCTTACTCATGCCCAGCTTTAGTGCCCAAAGTGCCAACAAAATGCACGTGTGTCTTTGGACTTGTTTAGGAAACCAAAGGGACTGAATGTTCCTAAGCGTACTTGGCCACCTCACATGGTTAGGCCGAGTATATCTAGGAACATCTATGATAAGGGCTAAATTCATCACTATTTTTCTAGTTGTTTGAGGCTAATTTAAGATACTTGTGATGTAATAATTAGGTATATTCCTTCCTATTTGATATTTTGCTTGTGGAAAGTGTTTTGGATGAATTTGAGCAGGATTCAAGAGATTTCGAGCAAAAAGCAAAAAATTCCATAATGTACCTGGTGCTAGGTCTGGATACTGCACTAGGTGCCAAGTCTACTCTGGAAGAATAGAGCAAAAACAAAGTACAAGTGAGGGGCGAACTAGAATGCACCTAGCGCCAGGTGGGTTGAAGTGACCCGGCCCAGGTCCGGTCTGTATAGTGGCAAATTTTGTGCACGAATTTGGTATCTTCTAAAGGATTTTGGTATTTTTCTAATTCTAATGGGCCAAGTGTAATACCCCGTTAAAACCCACATTTATGACTTCTCAAGCTACGAATTTTGGTATCAAGGAAGCTTATAAAGACAAGAAAAACACAAGAGAAAGTAGTGAATCCAAGGTTCAAAACTTCGAATCACTTAAAAGAATGAGAGATTCATCATTCAAGATGGATTATTTAAGAAGGTTTCCAAAGAGAAGAAGAAGGGATTGTTTATTAGTTCTTTCTTTTACCTTTGTTTCCTTTTACTAGAATAATGATGTAATTAATATTATTATTATAATTTGACATTGTTTTGGGATTCATGATTTTTGGATTAATTTAGCTATTTGATCAATTTTTTTTTTTTATTATCATTCTTGGTGTTTGATTACTTTTGATTCTGGAAGAATTGATGAAGCTAGATTTGCGTCTAATTGACTTGAGAAATAATGTTAGGAGTTGATTTAATTTTATTAATTTTATATTTGTTATTTCTTAATGGACTTGGGAAACGAAGTTAAGGCAAAGAACCAAAGTAATCAAATATTAGTTGATTTCGCCTAGAGTATAGGGTTATTAGCTAATTTCATGTTCATTATTACCTAAAGTATAGGGATAATTATTGAAGAATGAGTTTAATGCATCTTTTTAGTTATGTTGGTTTGATTGGAAATCTACCAATTTAATAATGAGAGAGTGAGATTATGACTTGAGAAACGACTGAACTCTATTTTAATTCCTTCATGACGCCAATATGATGATTAATTGAGATAGTTGCTAAATGATTCATTGTAATGTATTCTAGGATAGTTGTTTAAATTTCATATTCCTATATCCTTGAGTTGTACATATTTTTCTTTAATTTTCTTTTTATTATCTTATCACTTTATTTGGGTCGGTTAAATAATGAATGAAAAGTGACTAGTGTGTACTTGTTTTCTTGAGGATTGATACTCATTAATTCCCTATACTATACTTGCAATGTGTATACTTGGTCATATGTGTAATCTGAGATTAATGTTTTAATTAAAACTTGACTAAGGAATGGATTTAAATTTAATAATTTTTATACACCCAAAATTTACGCATCAAGTTTTTGGCGCCATTACAGGGGGAACAATATCATGAAAGCTTGAATTTTATTAATTTAACTATGTTTCTATGTTTATATGTCTATATGTAAATATGTGAATATGTATATATGTTCTTTGTATGAGTAGGTTCCATCTTTTGTTGTTTTTATAATTGTAATTTAATTTCACTACATGTTGTAATTTTCCTAAATTAATTTGTGAATGTACCGTAATTGACTAACTTGTGAATTTTATAATCTCACTATCTTTTTTTCTCTGTAGATCTTACCCTTAGTGTATGATCTAATGATCTAAAGATGACATATTGAGATTGAGAGGACATTAACAAAGATCCGATGGGTGGTTAGACAAAAGGTAAGAGACGATATGGAGATTAACCAACCAAACAATGGCGGTAATGGTGGAAAGAACAAGAGGACTATGGATGGTTTTGTGAAACCCGCAATCCAGGTACAAGATCGAGTATTACGAGACCTAAGATAGAAGTTAATAACTTCGAAATAAATCCAAATATCATCCAAATAATTTAAAACATGGTACAATTTGATGGGCTGCCTAAGAAAGATCCTAATTCCCACCTTACGAGTTTTTTAGAAATTTGTGATACATTTAAAACGAATAGGGTTTTTGGAAATGTTATCAAACTAAGGCCTTTTCCCTTTTCTTTGAGAGATAGAGTGAAATATTGGTTAAAGCCTTTACCAGCTAGATCCATTACCACTTGGAATGTTTTGGCTAAAAAATTCCTAAGAAAATATTTTCCCGTAGCTAGAATATCCGAACTTAGGACCGATATTTTTGCCTTCCAATAGTTAGAATCTGAAAATCTCTATGAGTGTTGAGAAAGGTTTAAGGAGATGCTTAGAAAATGTCCTCATCATGGGTTCGAGCTAGGTATGCAAATGCAAATCTTTCACAGTGGCTGAAGCTTTTCTATAAGGCAATTGGTTGATGCATCTGTATGAGGTTCCATTAATTCTAAGACCCCAGATGAGGTGTTTGATTTTATTGAAAATCTTGCAACAAACAATTATGCTTGGGGTAGTTCATAGTGAATGCAATGGTAGCTTTGGAGGCCGAAGTGGAGGCATTGACACAAAAAATGGAGCCAATAGTGATGTTTCAGTCCCAAGGATAGATAATGAATGTTAGTTGTGATTTTTGTGGGAAAGGGCATCCAAATCATAAGTGCCATAGTATGAGGTCATCACAAGAGCCATTAGAACAAGCTGTGTTTGTGAACAATGGACGACAAGGTAATAATCCCTACAATGCCACTTACAATCTCGGTTGGAGGAACCATCCTAACATTTAATGGAACAACCAAAACCAACCTAGGCATACTTCTTCTAATTTTGGAGGTAATCAAAGGACTCAACCCCCCTTGTCTTACAATGCACCACTGCCTAAGCCATTGGTGGAGGATTTGGTTGACTAGATGGTGAATAGTACGAAAACACGATTTCAATGAGTGGAAGCAACCACGAGGAATCTGGAGGCATCCATGCGTAATCTTGAAAATTAGATTGGGCAATTGGCCAAACTCCTCGGAGACCGTCAAGCGGGATCCTTTTCGGAAAACAATGAGACCAATCCGCGTGATCAAGATCGTGGAAAAAGATGATTGTTACTACTTTGGTTTTTGGGACATATCTTTAATTCTTATGTGCTTTCAATTATTTCTCTGTTCTTTTAATTTTTAATTTTTAGAATGAATTTTCTTCGTGATTTCATAGTTTTAATTATTGTTATTTTTATTAATTAAATTAAATAAAAAAATATTTTTGGTCAGGCCAAAGCTGACCTAGTGCCGAGCTAGCACGGCTAAAAAAATTGCACCGAGATAGCCTAGGCCCAGCGCCTGGCCAATACTTGGACCTAGCACCAGGTCCCTTCGGCCAAAAAGGCTTCTCATGGCCACTTTTGGCCATTTTTTCAAACACTCCTTCATCTCCCTCATGTTTCTCTCAACCCATTGCTGGGTCTGACTTCAAAACAATGTCGGTCACTTTCTATCCTTCTAAAACACCTTCCAAACACAAAATCCTTGCTTTGTTCTTGATGTTTTAGATTGAAATCAAGAAATTTTCAATTTTTATTCACAAAACCCATTTTTCAATCCATCCACTTGGTGCACAAATTCTTTAATCTCTTTGCAATGGATCATTGCCTATACATTGGAGATTATTGTGGTATGATTTTTCTGCATTTTCTACAGTTCAAATTTTCATATTGATTATTGGATATTTTCTTATGAATTATGCTTCGAAAATTCTCATTTTTCTTAATTTGATGGATTGGATGAAAAGTTTTCTTTTTTTGAGGTTTAATTAGCATGGGTACATGATTGACAATAGTATTTGATTGATGCAATTCATGTCTTACATTTTTATTTTTTTTTTTTGGGTAGCTATTGAGCATGCTTGTAATGTGTGTAATTTTGAGCCTGCCAAGACATGTTCTTCATAGATTGAAAGACATTTGTTCATGTTTAACTTCACATTGTGATTATAAGATTTGCATTATGACATGAATGGCATTGCTGATTTGATCATGGGTATTGATATTGTGTTTGGGATTGGACAATGGCTATCTTTTTACAGGTATTGTTGGGGGAGTTTGTGTTGTATTTTGTGGAATATTGAGATGGTGGTTGTGTTGAGTGGGTGTTACAATTGTGAGAATATTGAGGCTTATGTTTGATTGCATAGTGAGGAGTGATCTTGAGGGCATTCTATCTTCCTTTCTTTATCATACCTTTGTCTATCATCACATCTTCATCATGTCTAGGAGACCCAAAGGAATGACACCTGGGGCCAAGAGTGCTAGAGCTTCATCTTCTTCTACACCATCTTTTGAGCCCTTATCTACCTAGCCTACCCAATTCTATGATCTTACATGTCAAATCTAGTACCAAAGTCACCAACATAACAAAATCATAGTAGAGAAGATGTATAAGCCTTCATTTGATAATTCATTACAGTTTTCTACTATATTTAGGAGACTAGATTGGGAGTGTATCATCAGACTTGGGGGAGCTTATTGTCCTATGAGGGTAAGAGAGTTTTATGCTAATATGCAGGACAAGAAGAAACATAATCTCTAGGTCATTTCTACTATGTTAATGAGGTGGCAATTGAGTTTGATAGGGCTAGACTAGCAAGGATCTTGGGTGTACTTGATGATGGTCCATGGATGGTTGTGGACCATAATAATCAAAAGATTCTTTCTAATCTTACTTGGGATGTGAGTGCTGTGAGGACTAGTTTCCAGATGGGGAGAAATGGGTAGATAGGCCAATATCGCTACTACTCCAATAACAATCTTGAGGCTCAATTGTGTGCCCTAGTCTATATTTTCTATTTTAATGTTTATCCTAAGGCTAGTGGCTTTAATGAGTCTAGGGTCTTTGTGTTTACATTCTTGATAAGATGATGCGGAGTGAGCCTATCCCCCTTACTCCTATTATTATTTAGTCCATGTGGGAAGTTATTTACTCTCGCATCTCAACCAAAGCCCTTAAATTTCTCTTGGTCATTATGTGTATCTTATAGGAATTTGGAGTGATTTTGAATGGAGAGATCAGTGAGCCGAGCACTGACTGGGACTTAGTGACCGAGCATTTTTTTCAGTGCTACTATAGCTATGATGAGAGAGAGTGGAGATGGAAGAAGAATTATGAGGTCAAGCTTCCGGGGATGATGGAACTTTACCCTGATGAGAATGAGCCAGAGGAGTAGCCTACTTGACCTCGCACCTATTCCAGTAGTTCACATTCTAGTGCTGATTTCGAGGCACAAGTAGAGGCCCAATTGGAGACCCAAATGACCATCCTCCTCCAACTGTGAGACTCCATTGCTGACCTCCATAGACGTTAAGATGTTTACGAGCAGAAGTTGGTGACTTTGATCCAGCAGTCCATTGGTGCATCCACGAGTGGAGCCACCGGAGATCCTGATGATGGTGATGATAATGATGATGATGATGAGTCTGAGGACTCTTGATTTGTGCCTTGCTCACTTGTATTTTATTTTATTTTCTGTTATTTTTCTTTTTATTTCTTTTTCTTTGAATTTTAATAACCTTTTCTTAGTTTTTAGTTGTATTTTTCTTTATTTTACTTACTTTTTCTTTTTCTAGATTTATGTTTCTTTTGAGTTAGGTACCATTCTCTAATGACTCATTGTGGTGGATTCACACGTGTTGGAACTAATTCTCAATAGAAGTATTTTTTTTTTCTCTATTCTTTCCCTTTATTTATTTTGGTCCTTTGGCTTTGCTTTTATTTTTATATTTTTTGCCATTGAGGACAATATCTAATTTAAGTGAGGAGGAGAGTTTAGCATTCAAGATTTTTTTCCATATACATTGTGTACATTGTGGTATTTATATGGCTACATTTTTCTGAAATCTTTTTTTTTTAATTACAATTTTTGTGGTTTTCTTTGTTTTGCAAGGTTGTAATTATCTTTCTTACTTGGATGTACGTTTTGTCATTCATCTGGAGAATTTTTATCAATAGGTGTATTGGATAGGATATTTTTGAGACTTGAGAAGTTGGATTAATCTTATTTATGCATTACTGTTTGGATATTATTTGACTCATCTAGTTTGAATATGAAAGATTTGATGAATGTGGGGAAAGTTGTTGGCTAACTCTTGTATTATGGCTTTAAACTTTACTTAACTTTGAGTTGTGATAAGGAATGTGAGGAAAAAAATCTGAGTGGAAAGATTGTGGAAAAAAATTTTGTGATTGTGAGTTGAAGATTGAGAAAAATGAGTTGATTGTTGTTTCCTCTATGAAAATGAGAAGAATGTTTTTGATTGATTATGGGGGCCAATACAGAGAGTGAAGATAAATCCACTTTCTTAAGGCTATTAATTCCCAAAAGTAAAAGAAAGAAAAATGTTGGAAAAAAAATGATGAGTGATGACTAAAAGAGGACTAATACGGTGTGTGAAGAGAAATCCATTCACTTGAGGCTATTAATTCCATAAGTCATTAAAAAAATTGAGAGAAAAAAAATGAAGTGTTTTCTTTGAATCACTACTTGAGTTGTGGAATTTGTAGATTTATAATGCTTGTGTTGGTAGGTAGTTTGACTTGTATGGTTCATGTTATCAATGTTTTTACTTGAAGTGTGAAATAATTTTCTTAGACTAATGTATAAACTTGTTTAATTTAACTTCAAGAGTTTTGTAATGTCTTATCAAGTGCTTCAAATTGTGATTGTTTTCAAAGGGTTTGATGAATGGCAAAAGTTCTATCTAAAGTTTAAAGGAAAGTTATGAGCCTTGCTATAATTCAAAATTTTGAAGAATAAAAGCTAATGTTTTCTTGTGATTTTATTCTTTACTTAAATGTCTTGGCTTGGGGATAAGAAAATGTTCAAGTGTGGAGGAATATGATAGGGGCTAGATTCATCACTATTTTCCTAGTTATTTGAGGCTAATTTGAGATACTTTTGATGTAATAACAAGACATATTCCTTCCTATTTTATATTTTACTTATGGAAAGTGTTTTGGATGAATTTGTGTAGGATTTAAGAGATTTCGAGCAAAAAGTGAAAAATTCCAGAACGTACCTGGGGCCAGGTCTGGATACTACACCAGGCACTAGGTCCACTATGGAAGAATAGAGCAAAAACATAGCACAAGTGAGGGGCGAACAAGAATGCACCTAGTGCCAGGTGGGTCGAAATGACTCGGTGCTTGGTCCGTTCTACATAGTAGCAAATTTTGTGCATGAATTTGGTATCTTCCAAATTAAGGATTTTGGTATTTTTCAAATTCTAATGTGCCAAGTCTTCTCAGGCCATGAATTTTGGTATTGAAGGAGCTTATAAAGATAATAAAAACATAAGAGAAAGTATTGAATCCAATGATTAAAACTTCCAATCACTCAAAATGAGAGATTCATCATTCAAGGAAGATTATTTAAGAAGGTTTCCAAAGAGAAGAAGAAAGGCTTGTCTATGAGTTCTTTCTTTTACCTTTGTTTTCTTTTTCTAGAATAACAATGTAATTAATGTTTTCATTGTAATTTGACATTATTTCGGGATTCATAGTTTTTAGATTAATTTAGCTATTTTATCAATTTTCTATCATTCTTGGTGTTTGATAACTTTTGATTATGGAAGAATTGATGAAGTTAGATTTGCTTCTAAATGACTTAGGAAATGATGTTAGGAGTTGATTTAATTTTTTAAATTTATATTTATTATTTCTTAACGGACTTGGGAAACAAAGTTAAGACAAAGAACCGAAGTAATCAAAGATTAGTTAATTTTATCTAGAGTATAGGGTTATTGGCTAATTTCATGTTCATTATCACGTAGAGTATAAGGATAATTGTTGAAGGATGAGTTTAATGCATCTTTTTGGTTATGTTGGTTTGATTGAGAAATCTGCTAATTTAATCTTGAGATAGTGAGTTTATAAGTTGGGAAATGATTGAACTCTATTTTAATTCTTTCATGATGCTAAGATAATGATAATTGAGATAGTTGCTAGATGATTATTTTCATATATTGTAGGAGAGTTGTCTAAATTACATATTCCTACATCCTTGTGTAATACCCCGCCCAAAACCCCCTTTGACTATGGGGAAAAGTCATGCATTGCATAGCATCTTGCATTTTATGTGGTAGCTAGAATAATTTTATTTGCATGGATGCATGTAAATTTTTCCGTTGCTCTTGCATTTGAATTAATTGATGTGAAATAGTTGTGTTGTTAAAGATTTGGATAATGGAGGTTTGGTCGAAGATTTGGAAGGATGAGTATTGGGGTGGTAAGAACTTCTTGTAGAAAAATTAGTATGGGAGTAGTTTTGGAATAGCGGGGAGGTTGGTGACTTCCTTTGGTGATCCGAGTTCGAATCCTACCTTTTGTGAAGTAAGTTTCTCTTCTTGAAATTCTTTTCTTTAGACCGTTTCTTATCTTGGCCGAAAAAGAATCTAGCTATCCTAGAGAAATTTTAGTATTTTTACTCTAAGGAAATAAGTCTCTATATTTATTTCCTAAATTCAAGGACTTTGATGTGAATAAAGTTCACCTTTAATTTTCAGCTTGTATTCCTTAGGATTTTCAAAAAAACCCCTAGCTAGGAGCCACTTTGAAGAATTTCAAGTGGTATAAAACTCTTCTTGATGAATATTAGAGTTAGGGAATATCTTAGGGAAAAATCTTATCTTACCTCTTCAAGAATTCTAGTCATAATCCTTTTATTTATTTAATTGTTTTAGAGAAATATTTTAACTAAAGTCTTAGATATTATCTTTGGGTTTAAACGCCACTTCCATAGGCATAAGACTATATTTAACTCCTAAGTTCAAGGATTTTAGATAAGGATAAAATTTGTTTTATTTTCAGCTTTTGTTCCCTTGAATTTTCGGAAACCATAAGCTGGAAATATTCTGGAAATTTTTCCAGATTTTGTCCGCCACCTTGGAGCACCTTTAGTTCAATCCAAACTCTTCTAGGACTAGGGGAAATCCTATCCAAATCCTTGATAAAATCAGATTTTATTTCAATCCAAATTCAACTAGGATTATCTTCATTTTCCTAGCTGAATTTCGGCAGCTTTGTATCAACATAAGCTGTACGAAAATTCCAGCTTCTTAGCTACAATCCAACTCTGTAAATCCTAGCTCAAAACACCTAAATATTCCTCATCAATTCAGGGTACCTTAGCTGCACAAAACCAGAATTTTATTCACACAAAACACTGAAATTCGTCCAGCATATACACAGAAAATTTCGGTCAGCTTTGTGCAGGATTTTCGGCCAGCTTTGTGTTCCTACTTCAACCGAAATTCTGCACACATAACTCACTGAAAAACCCCATCTGATCAAGCTATTTTCAGCGCCCAAAACCCTCAATTTTCCTCTGGAAATTTTGGTAGAAGTACAGCAGCCAAAACAGTCCAAACCTTGCTACACTTGCACAGGATTTTTCAGTCATCAAAGCTCACTCAAACTCTTCCTTGTTTGGTCAAAATTCTGAACACATTTAGCCTTCCTTTGGGCTGTATTTCGGCCAGTATAAAGGAGCAAAATTGCAGAATCTTTTCCTCCATAAAACTCACCTAAAAATTGGCAGCAAGGAGACGCGCGCAAGCTGAAATTTCGCCTTTGCTGTCCAAGAAACTTAAAGCCATTAGGAGTCTATCTAAACATCACCATCTAACCGTAAACTAATCTTCTCCAATTTTAAATCATAGCAACCATCTATCCTCTCCATTCTACATGAAAATTTCAGCAACATCTCTCTGCAAATTTTCGAAAACACAAGAGTTATTCCAAGCAAAAATCGAACACACCTTAAGGTAAGCACAAATCCTTTCAACCTCTTGATTCCGTTTTCTCTAATGGTTCTTTTTTCTTTCTTCTACCCTTAAAACACGCCCTATAGAGGTTGATTTCCTCTTCTTCCTAAATTTTCGGTCAACTGAAGCAAAGGAGGTAGCTTCTCTCTTCTTCTCAAGTGAACTCAGGACGATCACCATAGGAGCATCGAGACCTCATTACCCGGTAGTTGCAAGGTAAGGGAATACCCTCCCTTGATGTCAAAAGTAAAGTTTAATGGTGTTTATTAGCGAGATAAACATGTGTTCGTAGTATTTGATCTTTGGGGATTGAGTAGTTTACTTGGAATTAAATAGGGGATTGCGAATTGTTATGAAAATAAATGGGATTAGAGCATGTTTGAATTAATTGAGACACTGATCATGATATTATATGGTTTAGATTAGGAGGATAATTGAGGAAAGCCAGCTGTGAATTTATCGCATTTATCTGAGGCATATCAAGTAAGTCCTTGCATAAACTCTTTTATTAAACGTTGTGATGGTAAGTCCTTTTATAAACTGTTTCGTTAAATGTTGTGATGGCAAGTCCATGCTTTGAAGCTTGGTAAAGCTATTTTTAAACTATGTTTGCTTGGGTTGTAAACGTGGATATTTATTCTTTAAACGGTTTTGTCAAACTAACGGTTTTATCAAGAAAACTATCATTTTCCTTAAATTTTTAGAAATCTCTTTTAAGGAAAATCACGTTTTACAAAGCCAAGGTTTGAAAATATTTTGAATCAGGAATTGATGGATATGTTCGTTGAGTACTCAATAAGGGTAGGCTAACAATACTAGTCTTGGAGGGCTAGCGTAAGTCTTCTGGCAGGAGGCCACCTCCAGAAGATGAACTCTGCTTGAAAAGGCGACAGTGTTGGTTGGTCAGGCCAGTCCGAGCTAGCATTATGCCTGAAAGGTATTATTTATATTCCCGGCATGGACACCCAGATGGTTTTGTTGGGTGTAGAGATGGAGGAGTATCTCACCCGGTGGGTTGTACACTCACCTTGATCAGAACGCCCAACGTGTGGTAATCTGGTCCGGACAAGGTGCACAAAGTGTGGTGGCTTGGCCAATTTGTTCTCATGGAGCCCAACGTGTGGTGACATGACTTTTATCCGAGTGGAGGATTTATTGTGATAATGAGGAAAACCCACTCCTTGCGAAAAGAGATTGTTTATGACTTGCCAAATTATTTCTACAAATGTTTTACACTTTGCATACACGTATTATTCAAAACACCATGTGCACACACAGGACTTACTGAGATTTATTCTCACACCGTTTTACATCATGTTTTCAGGAGATAGACTGTGCTGAGTCAGCGGGGCATGTAATAGTTGAAGCTTTTTCTATTTTCTCTATTCGTTCTAGGAGACATTTATTGCTTATGCTTCTAAACAAAATTTTATTTTGCTCCAAGTTGAGTCTGATGTAATAAGAATATTTCTTTATGTATCTAAGTTGATCCTTTTGGAGATTGCCTTTATATTTTATACCTCGTTCTAAAGACCCCTTGTCCTACGGGACGGGGCGACATCCCCGCCCTTTTAGGGTGCGTAGTCGTGGGGTGTTACACTTGAGTTATACATCTTTTACTTTATTCTTCTTTTTATTATCTTATCACTTTATTTGTGTTGGTTAAACAATAAATGAAAAGTGACTAGTGTGTACTTGTTCCCTTGAGGATTGATATTTGTTATTCCCTTTGCTATGCTTTCGGTGAGTATAATTGCTCGTATGTATAATTTGGAATTAATATTTTACGTAAAACTTGGCTAAGAGATGGATTTAAATTTAATGATTTTTATACATCCAAAATTTATGCATCAATCTGCGATCTTGTCAAGGATGTCATAGACAAGTTTAACGACACCTAAGACTCCCTAGTTGAAGGCCCAAGATAGAAGGTTCGAGCTGACTTAGAAACGACCCGGGACTAAGCTAGCCCATTGTGTCCGATGCCCAATCGATGTGCATGAGACTAACCGAAGGTGCCATAGCCATGTGCCAGCCCAGCGTGCTGTGTGCTCGAACCGAGCTCATGCCTAATGACCAGCGTGTGCTATGCCTAGAGACCAACCGGTAATGAGCCGACGGCCAGTCGATAACCAAACTGTCAGCCTGTGAAACCCCACCTAAAGCCAACCCTAGAGTAAGGGGGTCAGGATGCATAATATATTATTTTGTATAAATATATATATTGTTGAATGATTTTATGAGCTTTAGGATTATGGTTTATAGGTTAAAAAGCTTAGTTATGCTTATTGAGTAGGAAGGGTAAAATGGTAATTTTGCTTGAGGTCAAAATAGAAATATTGCTTGAGGATTAGATAAGGAGAATATTTGGGTGAGAAAATAAGAACAAGAGTTGTTGTGGTTTAGTGGTTAGAGCTTTGTGAATTTATCTCTAAGGTCATGAGTTCAAATTCCATCATTTAAGTTTTTATCATGATTATCTTAGTTGAGTTTGAATTTTTATTTTTCTTACATTCCATAAAGATAGGAATGTTGTCCTAGGGGAGACATAAGGAGAATGTCCTAATCCTATCATCATGTCTTAAAAAGAATTCTAGAGGAATTCTTGTCCTTTCATTACCTCTAGCTTGTCCTAACATCTTCATAAATTAAATTTGTTCAAAAATTTATCAAAATTCATCTTTTTAATTCCAGAAAATTCAGCAAGGATTTCTTGTCTTTGAATTTTGAAAATGGATCTTGGAAGTTGGAGAATTGACTGAAAATAGGAGAGGAGTTAGGGAAGGTTTCTAAGGGAAATTAATCACCATGGTTGAACTTTCAAACTCATCTCCATAGTGTTCATATTCTTCATGGAAGAATCTTGGAAATTTTCCAGGTTTTGGGCAGCTTAACTTCCGAAAAACTCAGCCATGTTTCCTGTTCATTTATTGTTAGAAATATGGCCAATTCATTTAGCTTAAAGAACTAAAAATTCTGTGCAATTTGGACTGCACAAAAAACTGCACAAACCAGAAAAAAAAAATTTGAGCAGTTTTCGCTACCTAGCAGCCCAAAATCAAAGCTGTTTCTTCTGCCTTCAAGCCAGCAAAACTCCTCTGCATTTCCTCCATAAAGAAGGCTAGAAACCAGCCTTAAAGGACCCTCAAGCACCTCTCAAAAACCTCTGCAAATCGGGCTGGAATATTGCAGGAAAAATACTGCACAGAAATTGCAGCAACCATTCGAACTTGGGACACAATGAAACCAGAAATTTCCAGCTTTGTTCCCTAAAAGCCTTGGCAAAAAAACCACCCTCAAACCTCTATAAAATAACCCTTGTTCAGCCATGAACTGAACACTATTAACCTCTCCACTTACCTTGAACACTTGAACTCCATAACCACACCTCAAATATCTCCTAAGATCACTCCATTCAAACTGCAATTTGAACTTCAAAAAAATTCCAGCATTTGCTCCATGAAAGCACTCATGTACTAAGCTTCATAACTAGAAATTCCTCTGCCATTGAGCTTTGAATTTCAGCCAGCCTTAGAACAATATTAACCTTCATTCATTTTAGCAAAACCAAATGGTCCAGCCGGCTCCATTTCAGCTCCAAGAAACCTCCATCAATCAAACACCATTAACATATCCTATACTTTTAACCACTCCTCAAATCTGTCCCTTTGAATATCAAACAATCAGATTTTTCTCTTCCTTTCTAAGCTGAAACAAAATCCCTGAACTCCCTAAACCATTCAGCCAGCATTCTCCAGAAATTCGTGCACACTTTTTTCTCAAATTCTCTCCATTTCACAAGAACACCAAGAATACACACTACCTTTCTTCAAGCCAAAACCCACTCTAAACACCTCCAATCCCTCTCAAAAACTCTAGAATACTCCTACATACTCCCTAGATTTCATTTCTGGTATTTATAACACCAAATCTCGAAAACAAGAATTAGTATTCGGATCAAAACCAGTTTTTTTTTCTTGAAGTCTTAAGAACATCATCAAGGTAACCAAGAACAACTCTTTTGTTCATCTTCTTCCATTCAATCTATAATGTATCATGCTAATGCTTTCTCTCTCTCTCGGCCAAAATGGTGGATTGCAACCATGGCTATTTTTCTCCTCTCATGGACGATTAAAGACTCACAATCGCGTGGACCTTCTTGAATCTTCATCGAAGTAAACATCAATCAAGTTTTTCTCCTTAATCCTTCTTTTTAATGCTGAATTCATGTCTCTTAGATATTGATAGGGAGAATAGAATATGAATGGGGGATTGCGTATATACATATGTATGAAGGGGTTGAGGTTAGTACACGAGAATGGATGATCATGATTAAACTATATGGAATTCCTTGAGAATCAATGTGTGTTTATCATGTCTTAAGAAAATTTTGGATGTTTAAAGCATGCTAGATGTTATAACACCTTTGGTGAGTAGGATTTTCATGTTCTTATTTTCATTGAAGCTATGATTATGATTATACTTAGTAGAGATTTGGCCATGTGATAGTATGTATAGATTTAAGCCTATGTTCATGAATGGATTAGTTTGTTGTTTGATGTTGGAGAATATGTTCATGATTCTTGTTGAGCAATAGGTAAACCATGATTTTGTTTTTGTTGATCCTAGATTATTTTAATTAACAAAATTTTGTTGCCTTAATTAAAATTATTATTATATTTATTCTCTAAAGATTTCGAAATTCCTAGGAAGTTTTGGAAATGGAATGTTAAATAAAATATTGATATTTTACTAGTCAAATAAATAATATCTTTTATTAAAAATAATATATATATATATATATATATATGGTTTTTTATATAAGTAATAATAATAAATAAAATATTAGTGACATTGTAGACCATAGTTCAAACTTTTACCTATATTCATAAATATTATTTATATTTAAAATTTATTTGTTATCTATTAACCAAAAATGTAATAAAATTTATTTATTATTAATTAATTTATTAATAATTATTTATTATCTATTGAAAATTAATTAAAAATTAATTGTAATTTATTATAAAACTATTATTAAATTACCATTTACTAATATTAATTATGATTATTCAACATTTAAACCCTAGTTTATTTATTAACAATAGTACTCAAGATTTATTATTTGAACCTATAATTTATTAGTAATTATTTTACAACTCCTAGTTATTTTAACTTATCAAGCTAGACTTATTTTATAAAATTCTTTATCAGCTAGCCTTAAAGCTTAGGACATTAATGTTATGATTGTAATTAGTTGAATTAGGAATTATTTGTGTAAGGCAAGTATAGCTCGAGTATAACTTTATGTCTTGTGTTTACCCCAGGCGAGGTTAGGTCAGCCTTGGAAGATTTTTGAAATTCGATCAAGCAAAGGATCAGATAAGCTCCTGCATGGAATTTTGTGAAGATCAAAACTTATTATGGCAAGCCAAATATGATGTGTATGAACATTCATTTTGTAAAGGCAATTAAGGACTGTTTTCCTTTTTTATTTCAGTTAAGTAAATCATTTGAAAATTAAACAAGTAGTTTTACACAAAATGCTAAACTCTTTCTAAAACCCAACTTTGACAAGAATTTTAGAAACCCTTAATTGCTATTTCCAAGTAAATCAATGTATGATCAGTTTTCTCCCAAGTGGGACAATCAACGTTGAGTACTTAATAAGGGTAGACTACTAGGACTAGTCTTTGAAGGGTTAAGGTAAGCCTCTCAGTAGGTGGCCACCTCTGAGAGGTGAGTCCTTCCTGGATAGGATGCCAATCCGATAGGTCATGCCGGTCCAAGCTAGCAAGTTTCAGTTATGTGGACTGTGTGTTTTCGGAGTGGACAACCGGTAAATTTAGATGTAGAGATGGAGGAGTATCTCACCCGGTAGGCCATACACCTACCTTTTGTTAGTTTGTAGAAAGTGTGGCATTTTGACTGTTATATGGTCATAGGGCCCAACGTGTAGCAACCCATGGCTACCTCATTGAGTGGTTGTATTTATTGCGCACATGTATGGTTTGAAAAGCAAAATGCCACTCTTTATTTTTAACATTTATTTAATGCTTGCTAGCACTTTCTTTTGTGAAAATTTTCAACTTGCATGCATGAACTGTTTTACCTGAAACACTCAAAGCACACACGGGCTTACTGAGATTCTATCTCATCACCTTTTATGCCATGTTTTCAGGTGGATCCTGCTATGGAGGTCAATAGCTAGATTTGTTGCCTATGCTTTGAAGACTTTATTTTATTTTTCTTTATGTGTTGTTTTGAGAGATGGTAGCAAACAATTTATTTTGGATTTGTTCATGTATTTTTGAGTTTTAATAAGTTCAATTTTAAAGTATTGCTTTTATTTTCCTTTATATGACCTAGTTATAAAGACCCCTTGTCCTATGGATAGAGTGACATTCTCGGCCCTATTAGGCCTAGGTAGTGGGGTGTTATACAACCCCTCCTTGTTTATATGTTTGTAAATTTCCTAAGGCCTTGAAAGCTATGCATGTAAATTTTCATAGCTAGATTCTTTGTAGATAAGGCTAGAAATGAGAGGCAAACTTTTCCCACCTTATCGAAAAAGTAGTATCTATTATTGTACCTTAGGAAAAGTTTACCATGTCTACTGTATAGGCAAAGAAAAATGACATGGGGTAGAAGTAAATAAAGTTGGTTGCAAACATTTGTGTTCCTTCCCCCCTCCCAACTAATATTTGTTGTAAATACTTTGTAATCACTTTCAATTCGATGAAATGACTACTTTTGTGTAATTAGGTGCTAGTTAACTTCCGTTTATGTGCCTTTTTTGTCGTTTTCATTCCATTCATTGCTGTTTTCAATCGTTTTCATTGGAATCCATTGTGAAACCACTCAAGTTCACTTGTAAGCATCCGAATGAGATCAAAAGAGGCTGGTGTGATGTTAGCTCGGGCCTAGCAAAGTCAAAAGTATCATGGTTAGTCAGTTTGTGGGAAAATGACTTGTGCAGCACCCACACACCCAAACATATGGCCTTGTGGACTCTATGTCTTTTAACCTAGATTTTTTTTAACCCTTCAATCAACTCAAACTCTTCCAAAATTAGTCCTAAGCTTCCTAATTATTAAATAAGCTCTAAAGCAAAAAATATAAACACAATTAAATACTAAATCAAAGACAAAGATTAAGAAATGAAGTAAAAAAAAAAAACCATAAAATCATCATAAGAATATAGACTATTTAGCTCCTATAAGATTCCTACACAATTAAGTCTTTCCTTGTCTTCAAGTACATCAAACTAAAGTAAAGAAATTTCACAAGTTTTCAACCTTAGGATCTTTCAACAACTCGTTAAGGCCAATTAAATATACCACGTACCAACCAACAATACTACTCAGCAACGATACTCAAATTTCAAGCAACATCTTGGCTTGTATCAGCTAAGGTTGAATATAGACTATTTAGCTCTATAATATTCCTACACAATTAAGTCTTTCCTTGTCTTCAAGTAAATCAAACCAAAGTAAAGAAATTTTACAAGCTTTCAACCTTAGGATCTTTCAACAACTCATCAAGGCTAAT
Source organism: Voacanga thouarsii (assembly GCA_026120185.1). NCBI lineage: Eukaryota > Viridiplantae > Streptophyta > Magnoliopsida > Gentianales > Apocynaceae > Voacanga > Voacanga thouarsii. The sequence goes on from JANUWF010002085.1 coordinate 894,780, forward strand.
TAAGCATACCACGTACCAACCAACAATACTACTCAGCAGCGATACTTAAATTTCAAGAATAATCCCTACACTACTAGAAATTAGGCCTATTACAACATGTATAAATATTATAATAAGCATATATTGTGACACTCACAGGAAACGTCATCTAAAACGGTGTTACTATAGCAATGGAGGACACTAAGAAGTGTCACAATATGTGCATCTATTGTAACATTTAAAAATGTTACACCAAATCCTTTTTTACAACGTTTGGTCATATTATAAAAGGGTTTTCTAAAAGTCAGAATTCAAAATTTATACTAACAATTAGAAATGTCATAATAAGGGTATTCCAATGTTCAAATTCAAACTTTATGTTAACATGTGAAAACGTTATAATAGGTATTTGTAATGACATTTAGCACTGTCAAGTCAAACTTATTCTCACAACAAGTCCTTGTGTTATAACCATTTATTGTTACATTTTTTTTTTTTGGTGTAAATAAGATGATATCTTTGAATACTTGTAAAAAAATTTAATTCTTAAATGTATATAATTTGACATAATAAAAACAAAATCTAACGTCGAATAAAAATATGTCTGCATATATTAGGAAGTACAAAATTCTTTCTACATAAATAGATGTCTAGGAAGTCATGCTAACATCAAAACTATTAAAATTCTTTCAACATAAAATTCTAACATCAATATCAAAACATACCTTTTTGTAATCTAACTTACTTTTCCTTGGCAAAATTCCACTTGGCAAAAATATCTAATGTACTTTTTCCTTAATATGCAGCATCAAAATAACACCTACAACAAAGCATCCTCTCATGATCATTCGTCTCGAATACTACGGACCTGCCATATATAAATTGTATACGTAATTAAGTTAGAAAAAGTAGAATTTTAATATTCAATTGAGTAAAAATATTTAAATCTATGTGGTTACAACAAGTGTCATATATTCTCAAGAAACTCATCTATTGTTAACGACACTCATGAACAAGTATGCATCTTGTTTTGTTCATTAAAAAAAAATAAAAATAGAACCATCGTATAATATAGACATGCAATAGCAAGATCGCAATGAATTGACCAAGATTCCTAAATGGATTGGAGAAATTACAAACCTTAAAATCATGTCAAACCATCGAATATATGCAGTATTTTAATGTCATAGCATGAATTATTAGATGCACAAATCATGTTTTTAGAAGACTATAGATGATGTAGATGTTAAAGCCATTTGTATTATTGAGTTTCATCTCTATTGCAATTTGCCAACCACTAAGAAAAACCCACAAAGAGAGTTTTTGACCTTCTGGCAAGCTGTGTGGATAGTTTATGCTTTGTGATGGCTACACCGTAAGTGCCCATGAGAATAATAAGTGCAAAGCATGACAGGCATCAAAGATACGATGTGTCACTAAGAATTGAATTTCATCTTTCTGATGGCAATTTATTTCTTGATCCTATGAAGATGGAAGATGCAGAGCCCTCTGATAAAACTTCAATTTAAACATTCCAACTGGCGATTATAATTAATATTCATCCTTTATGTTGTTTAGCCCTCACCTCCACACAATCTGCCAAAAGGAATTTTCACATGCTTTTGTTTCCAATGTTTAGTACGTACAGTGTTCTAAATTCTAATTACAATTAGTTGTAACAACAACCAATCATGGGCGCATTATTTATATACACAACTCATTATCATGCGATATATTAATGCTTCAAATGCCCCTCATTGCCTACAAGTACCCCCCAGATTTCAACAAATGATCTATAGAAGGTTTTGTCCCCTACATCTAGTTCTACTTCCATGGATCAAATGTTTCTTTGTCATCTACTCTCAACTTTACTTGCTCAACCTCTTATTCTAATGGCTCAACCACCACAACCCATAGGCTCATTGTTGGTAGCCTTAACTAATCTAAACTTCAAATTATCTTATTCCCTTCCCAATACCACACCATGAAAATCTAGTAAAAAAAATAGTCATTTTTCTCAATTCAAACTCAAACCCAACTCAGACCTAGAAGAAAGAATTTAAGTATTACAAAATCAAACCCAACTCAGACCCAAAAGATAGATTAAGATCAAACCCATCTAGCAAATGTTGCTCAAACTCATATACAAAAAGTTATCTACCTAGAACAAACATAAAAAATAATAGTTTTCTTTAAATCAACTTATCAATTCCCTACATAATACATATATATCCAACATAAAAAAAAACATATATATAAGCACTAGCCTACAGTAGATCAACAAAAAAGTTACATTGTCATAAGAACATAACACCACTAGAGTTAAATGTAAGAACTAAAGCACTTAACGCAGGTGAAAGTTTTTATAAATAAACATTTTCCCCTACTAGAAAGATATTCTCATCTTACAATAGCCTATCTAGGTAATTAGATAGAAATAATTACAATAGCACTGAAAACACACGCTATAAGAATTTAAAAATGTTAATTAAATGCATAAAACCTACATTATCTTTTGTATTATATAAACATTGTAAGTTATAATTACAGAGAAAAGCCATGAGATAGTAGCAACCAATTGTGTGAGAAAGACACAGCATAAGACAAGAAAGCTAGGGGAAGCATATAGTTTAATATTGTTCCCACTAGTATAGACAAAAAGTAAAATTCTATCTCTCTATGAATTGCTGTAAATCCATATTTTAGCATAGATTACTACTAAGAGTATAGAGTTTTGTGTAGAGTTTGTAAATGACAAAGATCATTAAGAGGGCAACTAGAGGGAGAGACATCGCAGAATGGAGAGACTAGTGTTACACTATTAACCTTAAAGGAAGAACAAAATATGGCTTAGCAAAATCATCTGTAAATTCCAGTTTTTACTTATCATGATAGTAGACAACCAGCTCATGTTTGACGCCTAAATTTGTTTTGGTGGATGGCAATTCAACGCAGTTATAGGAAAGTGAATAGCCAATGTTTTGCAACTAGGCATTACTTGATAAATTTTGATGCTGCAACTGCTATACATGGTTAAGCAATATTGAAGAGTAGGACAAGAAATGCTAAGGATTCACATGCATGTGTACAACCTCTGAAGTTTCCTAAGTTGAAAACAGGAAAATTTGGCAAAGCTATAAAGTCTTAAAAGATATGTGCACTTGTTATTGTTCCTTCAATTCCAAAACAAATATCCTCATTTTCTTTGGAGTATGTCCAAAATATAGCACCTCCTTTAAATAATCTATTTCCCAATTTGAAGGTCCTGATTTATATTAAAGTGAGGGACAACTTCCACCTATAAGTTGAGCAGAAAGGGGGTTAAAGCAAATGTATATAAATTTACACCACTACTCTCACTTTAAAAATAAAAGCATGTCAAACGCTTATCATAATGGAGCACATAGTAACTTATTCAAAGTAAGGTATAAATATACTGAGTAGACAAAAGTCTAAATTTTTATGCCAAGCAAAATGTGGACATTTTTTTTTTTTTTTTGGGAAGAAAGGAAGCATTTTAAAACAACTTTAAGAAGACTTTTTAGCATGAAGTGAAAGAGCTAAAGGGTGATGTTAAGATTGTTTTCTTCTTGTTTATGATATTTCAGTAAAAACCAAACAAAAACATATTTATGCTTTTTCCTATCTTCCTTTATGGCAAATAAGAAGCATAAGACAGAATACATTTGCATAGCATAAAAAGGGGTTTTTCCTCTTTCCTTGCTTGTTATTTTAGTCAGGCATACCTTCAATACCTTGTTTCGAACCTTCCTTTCTCCACCATTAAAATCTCCAAACTATATTAAATATAAGAATTGTAGACAACAAAGTAACTTGTACATGCAATAGCAAAAAGAACCGTGACTTTTGTTCATTTTTCTTTGACTCAAGTCTCCATTACCCATCCACTTTTGCTTAATAGCTCACTTCAACTAGTGCTTTACCTGCCACAATCTCTCCCTTTCTCTCTCCATTTGGACCCACCACCAAAATATTTGAACCCAAAATAACAAGAAAGCTCATGAAAAGAGTAGGTCAAACCATGAAATCTCAATACTCTAAAGTTATCTAGAATATCATGTTTGAATTGCTGTTAGAAAAGGAGAGAAAATATTTGAAAAAAAGGTGTATATAGATTACTTCAAGGAAGAAAAAATGAACATCTAAAAAGGAATATTTTCCTTCTTTTAATTAACTAAGTTTTAGTCCTTTGGAACAAACTTGCATTATTATCAAAATATAAAAGAAATCCAATCTTTTTTCTGCTATACTATCCTATTAACTGTATCATCTGCTACTAACTAGATTGCATCAAACCATTGTTTTAATTATTACTCCATAGACTTGAGAAAAAACTTAATGATGCTAAGCAGAAAAATCTATTCTTGCACCTAAGGACTACTTTTATATTCCATATGCCATACACAAGTACCACATGGATTGTACAAGAATGACAAAAAAATAAAGTACAGGGATAATAACATAGGTGCACATCTTTACATATACCTAAGTGATAGCCAACACAAATGTGATATATAATTCCTAATAGAAAATACAAGAATTTTGCCTTAGATTCAAAAAGTGTTTCAATTTGGCTACACAGAAACTCTATGGGCACCTCAAAAAAATGAGAAATCTACTAGAAGAAAAATTAAAATTCTTCCAGGAAAGATGATTAACAATCAAGTTCTAGAAATGCTCTTTCTAAAATAGTTAGATATGGTGTCAAATACATTGAAATTAGAAATAAGAACAACTTCCGCAACATAAGATTCCCAAAGAACAGAACAAAAATATTAACAAACCACATCAAATTCAAAAAAGCTATTAGAAGACAAAGTGTGGAACCAAAAATATTGAATGCCAAGCTAACAACAAATCTCAGAAGATATTGCATTGTTGGAGATCTTTAGAAGGATCAAACCAACAAATCATACACCAACTAAGAAAGGGAAAAATTGGAAATCATACAGTTGCTAAGAAAAAAATGTACCTTTGTTGTGCTCCATCGCTCCATGGCCGGTGCCTTTAAATCTTCTAGATCGATGGCAGCTAAGAAATCACGCAGCAGCTAAGAAAGGGATAAAAGGTTGCAATCGATCTGAGAGGGGGAGAGAGAGAGAGAGAGAGCAGGGACCGATGGGCTCAATGAGAAAATGTGTAAAGTCAAAAGGAAGGCTTAATTTTTTTTAACTCTTACAGAGGGAAGGGATGTTTCACTTGCCGGTTTTTTTTTCACTTCCACCGCGCCTGATGTTTTGCAACTCATTTGTTTTCTTTTTTTTTTAAATAAAAAAACTATTATGACAGCTTAATCATGTCAAAATAGATAACAGAACATCAAAGAACAAAATATATCCCAACACATTTCAGAAAATGTCATAATAGGATTCTAAAAGGATATTAAATTTCATATTATTGATAAATTTGACAAAACGACGTAGTTTTGCTTGTGTCTATTGTGATATTTTCAGCTAAATGTCACATAATTATACTTCTAATGACATTTTTAATAAAATATTGTAATAAATATGTCACAATAAGCCTAATTTCTAGTAATGCTACCTTATAGATTCTTTATAAATTTCAAGCAACATCCTGGCTTGTATCAGCTATTGGCTGGAGATTGTCATTTGCATTTGTTCGATGGTCAAGTATAGATTATCCAATAAAAATAGCTATATGATTGTTGGCTGGGTCCTATAGGAGTTCTAGGTGTTGAAGGCAAAAGGCTAGTAGTTAAGTCAAAGGGGAAGGAATGTCTTCCTCCAAAGTGGATGCTCCTTATCGGAATCCATAGCTTTGTTGAAAAAAATAGGTGTTTTTCATCTTCCTAACCATACGCATATTTCTCATCACATCTATATTGGTATGCTCTATTGAATGATGAGGTTGCACTTAAGAACAATGCTATACAAGTGAAGGGTTTTAACAGGTCTAGTTATGAATGATACCACACAAATAGCTCCACTTTTCTTTGTAGCTATTGAATCTAGATAGAAAGTTAAACAATAATACAAGTTATAATGCAACCCCTCCATAAAAGCATCTTAAGCAGAATAGATCCCTATTAGATACAACCCTTATAGTCTCTTTTCATCTAGACATGATATGAACTATGGATCTATGCAAGTATCACAAGAAATAGGAAGAAATATAGCACTACAAGAAAGTCAGCAAATTGTGACGGATTTTTGCGACGGACAAAAGCCATCGCAAATTTGCGATGGCTTACCGATGGAAAAAGGGTTAAGGGATGTAGTTTACCGACCCTTGCAAATCCGTTACAAAATTAGAGATGGATTTGCAACGGATTTAGAGATTCTGTCACAAATCCCTCTCAACAATTGCGAGGGATTTGTGACGGAAATTATTTTTTAAAAAAAATTGAAGAAAATTTTTTTAAAAAAATTGCTCTAGCTAATTCATCACAAAATTAGAAATGGATTTGCGACGGAAATTATTTGAGACGGATTTGCAACGGATTTAAAGAGGCCGTCACAAATCCCTCGCAAAAATTGCTAGGGATTTGCGACAGAATTCAATTTTTTTTTTAAATGAAGCAAAAAATTAAAAAAAATGCTCTAGCTAATCCATTGCAAAATTAGAGATAGATTTGCGATGGAAATTATTTGAGACGGATTTGCAACGGATTTAGGGATTCCGTCGCAAATCCCTTGCAAAAATTGCGAGGGATTTGCGACAAATTTTTTTTTTAAAAAAATTGAAACAGAAAATTAAAAAGACTTGCTCTAGCTATTTCGTCGCAAACTTAGAGATGAATTTGTGATGGAAAATATTTGAGATAGATTTGCGATGGATTTAAAGAGTCCGTCGCAAATCCCTCGCAACAGTTGTGAGGGATTTGAGACGGAATTCAATTTTTTAAAAAAAATTGGAGCAAATAATAAAAAGACTTGCTCTAGCTAATCCATCGCAAAATTAGAGACAAACTTGTGACGGAAAATATTTGAGACGGAAATATTTTTTTAAAAAAAAATTGAAGCAAAAAAAATTTAAAAAGTTGCTCTAGCTAATCCGTCACAAATTTAAAGACGGATTTGCGATAGAAGTTATTTGAGATGGATTTGTGACGGATTTAATGATTTCATCGCAAATCCCTCGCAAAATTTGCAGTGGATTTGCGACAGATTGGTGTTTTCTTTAATGTTGTGACGAATTTGCTATGGATTGGTGTTTTCTTTAAAGTTGCGATGGATTTGCGACAGATTGGTGTTTTCTTTAAAGTTGCGACGGATTGGTGTTTTCTATAAAATAAAGTTTAAAAAAAATTATCGCTGTAAATAATTTTAATGTAAAACATTTAAAGTTACTTATTAAGGTTTTTTTTTGTAAAATTTTGTATACTATATACACATGAGTGTTCTTATCATAGAATATGTCCATGATTTTCTTACTAATATTGCTTATTGTATAAAATATTCTTACATGTTCTTTATAGATAATTTGATAAGTTGAGTAATAAGGAGTTCCATTAATCACTAAGAAAATTTCATTAATATATATGTATATATATATATATATATATATATATATACGTAAATAAAATATTTTGGTTAAAATGGTCAAATATTTTTTGTACATTATGTTTTTTTATCTCTAACTTAATTATTCTTGAAAAAGAATTGATACGAATTTAAAATAGAATGTAATATTTTTGTATAGACATATATGTGTGTATTAAAAAAAAATTAAAGATATGATATATATTTTTTCTTTTTTTTTTATAACAATATCAGTGCAATTAACTATATTATCGTGACATTAATTAATAAGAAAATTTCATTAATTATGTGTGTGTGTGTGTGTGTGTGTGTGTGTATGTATGTACTTCAATATATATGGTATGTGTGTGTCTATGTATAAAATATGTACATATACATACATACATACATACATACATACATACATACATACATACATACATACATACATACATACATACATACATACATACATACATACATACATACATACATACATACATACATACATACACAACCACACACACACACATTTGTTCATATATATTTGTGATTATGATTGTATATGTGTGTGTGGGTTATATTGTGCATGAATTTATGCACACACACACACACACACATATGCAAAATTATTTAATAAAAAAGATAGTATAATTGATAGTATATAAAATTTTAAAATTATATAAATATACAAAATATTTTTTTTATTTTGAATAATATAGTTTTATATTTACAAATTTTTGTTGTGTATTCCGTAGCTAATCTGTAATTATTTGCCATGAAATCACAAAATTACTATTAATTCCTGACAAATTCGTGACATTTTTTTTTATTTTTTTCCAACTTTTTAAAGATAATCAACCAAAAAAAAAAAAAACAAAAAATCAAACACTTTTCTTCTTCCCCCTCCCTCATTCTTCCCTCCCCTGCCCGCCTTCCCCTACCTAGATATGGCTCACCGCGCACCACCCTCCCCCGCAACCCCCTCCTTTCCTGCTACCACCCCCCTCCACCCCCGCCCGCCCGCACTTCCCCGTGCGACCCCTACCCGCCGCCTCCTGCCCGCGCAACCCCTCCCCCAGTTGTCTCCCTTCCCCCCTGCTCTCCCCTCCGGCCGGCTCTCTCCCCTCCCCGCAGCCGGCCGGCTCCCCTGCCCCCCCTCCCCCGCGGCCCCCTTCTCCTCCCCTCCCCGCCTTCGCTAACTACCCCCCCCTTCTCCTATATTATTTTCAATTTCTGCACACAACACTTAAAACCTTCTTCTTCATACTCCAAATTTGGAGCATTCTCCATGAATTAGAGAATCAAGAAATTCAACCAGAGAAGACTAAGGTTGAATCCTCATACCATATCAGAGGCCTTAGTCATCATTCAACATCAGTTTCCAAAACAAGTAAATATCATTCTTTTTTTAAACTCTTACGTCATCTTTGATTTTTAGAACGCTAGTAGCAGGTGATATTTTGTGATAGAGAATGGAAGAATATATTACATTGATTTGTTTTCGTACAAGGATGGGATAAAAATTGTAATGTGGAGATATATTTAGTATAATAAGTTGTTCAACGTGATATAGGAGATGTTTATGTGCTTAGCAGTGAATTTTTTATGTGGTACGTGATGTATATTACAAGCAGTGAATTTTGTTGATTGTTAACTACTATGCTCACTATTAATAGTATTTACTACTATGATAATTATTAGTTCTTATTACTTATTGACTAATGAAACATGTGGTTGTGGTGGTTGTGTTTATGGTTGTTGGTTTAACATTAATTTTGATTGTTAGTTGGTGGCTGAGTCGGTTGATGCTTCATGGTTTAAATCTAGTTGCGTATTGAGGTATTGTCAGAGAAGTTAATAATTTTAATTATGTGCTAAGTATATTGGGTGTCTATATAAATATGATTGGGAAACTGATTGGTGTTTTGCGATGATGGTTCACCATCACAAGCCCACGTATGATGCACGATAAAGAAGTATATATAAATTACTAAAAAAGTATTTCATGAAACATGTAGTTGGCTATTCAGGTATTTATAATTGTTGTTTAAAGTATAATGAAGATGATTACCCTTAAGCTTTCCTAAACCTTTTACGCAAACATGCATAAACTCACAGTTAAACCTCTTTGTTGCATAATATGTTGAATATATAGATGGAAGATTGCGATTGGATGTATAGAAGGCAGTTGCCCGGTAAAGGGTTTACTACTGAATTTGAGTAGGGGGTGTAGGGATTTATTGCGTTCGCTTTATTGAATTCCAAGTCTGGTAAAATCAGATGTCCTTGCACAAAATGTAAGAATATGAAATTTGACTCTCCGAACCAAGTTGAGATCCATTTGTACAGATATGGGTTTGTTAGCAACTACCATCGGTGGATTTGTCATGGTGAACCTTACTATGTAAATCGAAGCATGTCTACCTTAACATCTAGTACAGTAAAAGTTGATTCAGGTTCTAGAAATCCATATCTGGAAATGATCATTGATGCAGCGGGCCCTAACTTTAATTTGGAAAGACCATTGGATGAGCAAGTTGAAGAACCTCTTAACACGGAAGCACAGAAATTTTATGATATGCTGAGGGCAGTAGACACTCCCACATGGGAATGGTGTACGAATCACTCGGTGCTTTCGTTAGTTTCAAGGTTACTAAATGTTAAGTCTGAAAATAACGTATCTGATAAAGCTTTTAACCAAGTGGTGTAGCTTATGAAAGAGGTGGTTCTAACTAGCAACAAGATACCTGATGACTTTTATCAAATGAAGAAGTTAGTATCTGGGTTGGGGTTGCCTATTCAAAAGATAGATGTATGCAGTAATGGATGCATACTTTATTGGAAGGCCGATATCAATTTGAAAGAATGCAAATTTTGCAGACATGCTCGGTACGTGCCTAGAAAATGCGGGAAAAAAAGAAGGATTAGACTCGAGATCCCTTTGAAAAAAATGTACTACTTTCCGATTACACCAAGGCTATAGAGGTTGTATGCATCTAAAACTATAGCTAAACACACGAGTTAGCATGCAAAGGCTGAGGTCGAAGATGGAAACATGAGCCATCCAAGAGATGGTGAGGCTTGGCAGCCCTTTGACCGGATTCATCCAGATTTTGCAAAAGAAGTTCAGAATGTAAGATTGAGACTTTGTACTGATGGTTTCTCACCATTTGGCATGTCAGGAAAGTAGTATTCATATTGGCCAGTTATTGTCACTCCTTATAACCTCCCACCGTGGTCGTGCATGAAAAATCCTGTGATGTTTTTAACAATCATTGTACCGGAACCAAAGAATCTGAAATATAAAATTGATATTTATCTTCAACTATTACTAGAAGAATTGAATCATTTATGGACTGAAGGTGTTGCTACATATGACATAGCAAAGAAATAAAACTTCCAGATGCATGCTGCACTAATGTGGACTATTAACGACTTTCCTGCCTATGGAATGATGAGTGGATGGAGCACAGCTAGAAGATTAGCGTGTCCATATTGTATGGAGAGGTTAAAGTATTTTCATCTACAACATGGTGGTAAACACTCATGGTTTGACTGCCACCGCCGCTTCTTACCCATGGATCACCTATTTCGATAGGATACAATAACATTTAAGAGAGATAAGGGCTTTGATATGTTACAGCGTATTCTACGTCCCACAGGGGATGACCTGTGGAGCAGTGTTTATCAGTATTCGAAAATAATAGAGTCAGGAAGAGAACTTGGGAGATTGAAAGGTAGATATGTGAGTCATAATTGGGCTAAACAGAGTATTTTTTGGGATTTGCCCTATTGGCGAACGCATTTGGTTCATCATAATGTTGACGTAATGCATAATGAAAAGAATGTGTTCGATAATGTCTTCAATACAGTTATGGATGTGAAAGGCAAGACTAAAGACAATCTGAAGGCCCGTCGTGACATTGAAGTATATTGCAATAGGCCAGAACTACATGTGTGTAACATTGGAGAAGGGAGGATAGCAATACCTAAGGCATGTTACATATTGACGGTAGAACAAAAGAAAAATGTTGCTTGAGTAGTTGAAAGGATTAACTCTTCCAGATGGATACGCATCGAATCTTTGTAGATGTGTTGATTTTAATGAATTGAAGCTGTCTAGCATGAAAAGCCATGATTGCCAGATCTTCATGGAAGGATTACTTCTGATTGCCCTTAGAGAATTCCTTCCAGCCAATGTTTGGGGAACTTTGACAGAATTAAGTCTGTTTTTTCGGGACATTTGTGCTCCTAAATTATCTGTATCTCATATGATAAAGTTGGAGTAAGAGATACCGGTTCTTCTATGTAATTTAGAGAAGATTTTTCCTCCAAATTTTTTCGATGTTATGGAACATCTCTTGGTTCATTTACCTTACGAAGCAAGGGTTTGTGATCCTGTACAATATATATGGATGTATCCTTTTAAGAGGTAGTTGTTATTTTCCAGATTATACTACGGTTAGCTGTAGTCATTGTATAATACTTATTTAGTATCATACTTTGAATTATGCCAGGTTCTTATTTCATGCTTTACTAATTTATTGGATGATCAATTATTATACCATTTTTTGTCCTTTTTATTATTTTAAATATAGTTAAGTACGAGTCAATGCTAACTATTTTCTTTTCCACAAGTGTTCTTTGCCTTTCCATAGGTATGCTTCTTCTTTTTTTTTTTTTAAATACAGTTAAGTGTTAGGGGAGACTCTAACTATTTCCTTTTCCACAGGTATTCTTTGCCTTTCCACAAGTATACTTTTTTTTAAAAAAAAAAAATACAGTTAAGCATGAGTCAATACTAACTATTTTCAGCTCAACAGGTGTTCTTTGCTTTTCCAAAGGTATATTTTTTTGTCTAATATATGAACTGGATCCCCGTGAGTGATGGGTGATCACTCCCCGTGAATGATAGGCTATCATTCCCCATGAGTGATGGGTAATCACTCCTCCTGGGTAATGGGTGATTACCCTTAAGTTAATTGTTGTTGTTGACATTGACTTTTTATTATAGATGTTTTCTTTGTGAGGATATAAAACCTGTATAAAAGAACACACATTTCATTATCTGATGGCTTTGATCCATTGACAAAGGAAGAATTATGCACTCGCCCTTCAAAATGCTTGGAAAAGGTTAGAGACTTATATGCAAGAATGAAGCCATTTTGAAAGAAAAAAAAAATAACAAACCTTTTTTTCTCAAGTTGTATAAATGGCCAAGTTTCTACATATTCCAATTTATCTATTGGTAGTTAATTTTTTGTTATGGAGAATGTGTTCTTTGATATAGGTTTTGTTGTACATGTTTTGTGTGTTTAATGTATTGATGATACTTGGAATATGTTTGAATGTGGCATTAATGCTTGCAAAATGACCATTTTATAGGGGAGACTGTGTCAAATTTTTTTATAAATTTGCATTTATAACTTGTTCTACATATATATTACAAATATGTTTGAAATTTAAATAATTTGATTTCAAAATTAGGATGTCTGGTGATGGACAGTCTTCTGGAGGTGCTGGAATGGACCAACATACCCATCCTCCTGACACCTCATCACCATCACACGCGCGGCCCCTCTCCATAGCATGAACGATTTCTGGTTCACCTTCACAATCAAGAGGTGCTTCTCCAGCAGACGCTCCTACTTCTGCATCACACCATATAGGATCACAGGCCACAGGCGACCGACCTATGATTATTCCTCGAGGAGATGGGTGTGTAATTTATAATTATTGATAAATTTCCAATTCAGTATATCTTCTTTAATAATCATATTACTTTCCTTTCTGGTTATATAAAATAGGTTTGCTGGTTCAGATAAATGTGTGAGAGAGATTCAAGGCATATTCAAGAGACAGTTCAATGGTTCGTACGCTACATACTCACATGTCCCGATACACGTTCGGGACATGTGGTTCGACGAGTGGGGAGTATATTTCTTTTACTTTCTTACAAATTTAATCTCATGTATATGTTATTGAAACTTATATGCTCAAGTGTCATTTGTTGTATTTGCAAACAAAGTTACTTTGAAATGTTAATTTAAACTTTAACGGTGATGGTTTACTATATTTGCAGAAGTTATTTCGTTGGGCTCCTGAGCATGGTCCCCAGATACAGAGAAATTGGGAAAGGAAGTGTGCAAAAAGGCTTTCTGATACTTTGTCGAAGACTCGAAAGAGCACACCTGCTAATTCGTGTCCAACTTAGATTGATCCAACTAATTGGTTGGAGATGAACAAACATTGGTTGGATCCCAAGTATCAATGAGTCGTGCAGTCTACAAAGCAAAATCGGTCTCGTAGTGGTGTACTCACACAGGAGGTTCCATCTCTTTCATTGAGCACGAGGAATGCATAGTAAATTCAATTTTATTAACTTTTGTATATTTCATAATTTTCAGAATCATGCACTCGCATTCGAAATAATATTCTTTTCTATTAATTTAATTGTAGAGGAGACGTGAAGGGGACACATTTAGCTATCTGGACATGTTCAAAAAACTACATATGTTCTAGAATGGGGAAAGATAGGGTCAGTTTGTGGGCGAGCGTCCGTAGAAGATATTGGTAAAAATAATTTATTTTTACATTACTTATTGTAATAGGTCTTCTTTTAATTTTTATAAACTCACGTTATTTCAGGAGGAGGTAAATGTCACTAAGGAGCGCTACTCTCAAATAGAGTCTAGTAGGTCTGTCAACTCCGCTGCTACGCCAAATGACAAGGCCATTATCATTGAGGCAACTGGCGGATTCAACAAGGATCGTGTCTACGGATTGGGATCAGAGGCTACTCGCATTAAGGAGCAGATGCATGCGTCTCATTTATTAGGACCATCTTCATCCACTCCTGTTGATGTTGACCAGATAGTTGAGACTAGGGTTCAGCAAAGGATTCAGGAGGTTGAGGATCGATGGAGGCATCGAGAGAGGAGTCATGAAGATAAGTACAAGCATCGTGAGGAGAGGATTAAGAAGAATTTTGAACATAAAGTTGCAGGAATCACTTCTTAGATGGCAGTTATGTCCAAGAAGATGGGGGTTGCTGTGCCACAGCTGTTTTTGGTATTTGAGGATGAGGACATGGATGAGGATGAGGACGAAGACGATGATTGATTTGTTTCCCCACCTGATCATCACCCAGGTCCTAGTACTGGGTTTGATGGTCCTCCCGCTCCTCCTTCAGCTAGTGCTCCTAATCCTTTAGCTATATGATTGTATTTTGAACATTATTTATCTATTGTGATACTTATGTGTATACACATGTTTGGATTATTGTAGTTTTACTTTATGATTTGGCATGCAATTTATTATTGGTTTCAAAATTTTATTTGTTTTATTAGTTTTACATTACAGATTTGATATTTATGAGAAAATTGCTTAAATATTTGTCACGGGTTTTCCAAAATTAATTTTTACAAATTCGGTCTTAACTTGTAAAGGATTTGTGACGGATTTTTTTAATTTTTTTTAAAATTGTAATTATTCCGTCGCAAATCCATAGCAACTTGCTACGGATTTGCGACGGATTTTTTATTGTTGTTGAAATTGTAATTATTCTGTCGCAAATGCGTAGCAGGATGCTACGGATTTGTGATGAATTTTTTTTTATTTTTTTAAATTGTAATTATTCCGCCACAAATCCGTAGCAAGTTTTACGGATTTGCGATGGATTTTTTCATTGTTGTTGAAATTGTAATTATTCCGTCGCAAATCCGTAACACGTTGTTATGAATTTGCGACGGATTTTTTTTTAAATTTTTTTGAAATTGCAATTACTTGCTACGGATTTTTTTATTTTTTTAAATTGTAATTATTCTGTCGCAAATCTGTAGCAATTTGCTATGGATTTGAGACATATTTTTTAAAATTTTTTAAATTTTAGTTATTATGTAGCAAATTCGTAGCAACTTGCTACGGATTTTTTTTTTTATTGTTGTTGAAATTGTAATTATTCCATTGCAAATCCGTAGCAAGTTGCTACAGATTTGCGACGGATTTTTTTTTATTTTTTTGAAATTGTAATTATTCCATCGCAAATCTGTAGCAAGTTGCTACGGATTTGCGATGAATTTTTAATTTTTTTCAAATTGTAATTAATCCATCGCAAATCCGTAGCTATTTGCTACAGATTTGCGACGACATCTTCCACATTTATTTTAATTTCGAAAAATTCCGTTGCAAATCCCTCTTAAGTTGCAATGGATTTGTGACGGATATTTTTTCATATATTTTAAATATGTAATTATGTCGTCGCAAATCCGTAGCTCTTTGCTAGGGATTTGCGACGGAATTATTTTCCATTGTATATTATCCGTTGCAAATTCGTAGCAATCTGCTACGGATTTGCGAGGGATGTTTTTCCATTTTATTTTTATCCATAAAAATATTCCGTTGCAAATTCGTCGCAACTTGCTATGGTTTTGCGAAGGATTTTTTCACATTTCATTTTATTTTTCAATTATTCCGTCGCAAATTCGTAGCAATTTGTTACGGATTTGCGACGGATTTTAAAATCCGTTGCAATTCCGTAGCAAAATGTAATTTGCTTGACCAGAGATTTGGCCGTCTCAAATGTGTTGTTATTTGCGATGGATTTAGTTTTCCGTCGCTGTTTGCGTCGTTCTTATTTGCGACGGCCAAATCGGTCGCAGCACTGGATTTGCGACGGATTTGGCCGTCTCAAATAGCGGTTTTTTTTTTTTTTTTTTGGTAGTGTAGGGCTCTTATTCTTTGTGGAGTCATACATCTAGCCATGTGGTACTGTACGACTTCACACTATATAAAAGACTACAGTATTAGGAAACTAAACAAAAGAATTTCTATATATCTCAATATTGAGGAAACCTTTGTTATAAAACCACATGCTGCTCCAAATTCATCAACAAATAAACTGATGCAGATTCTAAATAGTCTAAATTCTATCACCTTCCTATGAGTCCAAATAATTTTTTTATTTTTTATTTGCAATTAAGAAGTTTCCAGAAATTTTAAAGTTAATTCTTCGAAAGTAATATCAAAGACCAAGGACCACCTTGCCCTATTAGTGAAAACCCTACATTTCTTGTTCTAACTGAATAGTTCTAAAAGTAGCAAAATCTACACATCTACGAGGCTCAAAGGCTAGCTATAATGCATAGAATGTCATACCGTGCTTGGGGTGAAGCCTTCTCAAACTCCAAAAATGAATAGGAAGAAGTGGTTATAGATCCACATCGAGAACGAGTTGAAGTGCCACCATATTTCACTAGTTCCTTACCTTTCGAAGTCAATGCTTGCTTGCTCCTGGCTCTAAAGAAGTAAGGAACAATTTACAAATTTTTTTATCAGTGAAAAGCTAAGAAAGGTGGCCAAAAATTCTTAAACTTTGGTATTATTGGAAGCCTCAAAATTAAACGGCGAAAATAAGAGTTTTTGGTGTCAACAAGATAAGGAAGTCATGGGAATTAATGGGCAATGCTTGGATTTACGAATATTTAGTGTAGGTGATAGGATTTTGGAAAGAATTTGAGAGAGAAAGCTTTGAAACTTTGAAAGGGTACGAAAGAAATGGGCTAAACCCATCTCACTACAATCTTAAAATGGTCTCGCATGGCTAGCTACACAAGTTTGTTAAAAAATTAGGAGTTGTACACTACATTTCTCGTGTGTAATACAGGAAGTGTACACAGGCAGGTACACACGTGTGTACTTGCCTATGCAGCTCGCAAATTTTTTTAAAGAAGATTTTAGCTTTTGGAATGCCGCAGCAAGTGCAAGTTTGTAGTGTACATGGGAGTGTGCACATGTGGCCTTTGGAATTTAGTTTTTTTTTTCTTTTTCAGCTAGATTTTGAGCTGATGTTTATTCCTTCAACACTTATGAAAATTTCTTGCATAGAAGAATGCTGTGAAAGTTAGGTTCCTTCAAATAGTGAAGCAAAAGTTTAAGAAAAATTTCAAGAGAAATATACAAAACAAAAAGAACACAAAATAAAAAACTCGTTGATTGCCAATGAAAAAAACACTTCTTTATTAGAGTCGTTTAGATAGACTATGTGCTCTTCATGCTTAGTTTGGAGGTTTGAAATGTAATTTCTTCTTCCTCTTTTTCTTGCTGCTCAAGTATGACTTTAGTCTTTGTCCCTTTAAAAATTGCAAAGAAGAAGATACTGCAAAGCTTAGTGATTGAATAGAATGACAAGTATCCCCCTTATTGAGTGTGTGAGTTATAGAATCTGAAACTTAGAGGGTTACTCTTACATCTTCTACCCACAATGTTAGATTACCATTTTTTACATTAATCGCATAATGGTCTACCAAGGACTAAGTGTACGTCATCACTATCTTCTATATTTTGAATTACAAACTCTACGAGGAATAAAATGTCGTTCACTTTAACTAGAACTTGCTCTTTAACACCCCCTAGGATATTTAATTAATTTATTAGCTAATTGAAGGGTTAACTTAGAGGGTTTAAGTTTCCTAATACTAATTTTTTAGATAAAGAACGTGACATCACCTTTACATTTGTACCTAGATCGGTCGATTTCATATTGATAGGCAAACTACCAACAGTACAAGGACTAGTAAAACCCTTTCGATCCTTAAACTTTTGAGGTAGTTTGTCCGTGACTATTGTGGGGCTACCTCATCGAGCTTCTTTTTCTTAGAAAGTCTTACTTTTAGGAATTTTTCATACTTAGAAATCTACAAAAAAAGTATTATCAAAAGGGACACTCAGTTGTTTAAGTAATTTAATAAACTTACCTAACAGTTCATTTAGTTTATCCACCTATAGTTCTGCTGGATGGGCAAAAGGTGATTTGTATTCGTACAGTTTCTTATTGCCATTTTCTTTCCTTGGGCCTGTTTTACCTTCTTCTTTTTTCAATTCGTCAGTTTTATTCTGTCATTGTATTCTCCACATTAAGGTATTTCCCATTTCTGGTAATCAAATCATTAACCTATTCCTTGGGATTTGGCTCACCATTACTACAGGGTGCATCGAGCTACATTTTAGGTATAAATTTAGTGATATGTCCGATTTGGTTTTCTAGGTGGTTATGAATTGATATCTCATAGTTTCTCAATGTAGTCTTAATAGATTGAAAATAATCCTTGGATGTGGTTATGAATTTTGTTATGAGTTCCTTAAGGCTCAGTTTCATATCTTGGGGGATAGAAATGGTTATTGTATTTTGAGTGGTAGTGGTCAAGGTTTGTTTTGGTTTCCTCATGAGAAATTAGGATATTTTCTCTACCATGAGCTATAAGTATTTACATGCACTCCCTGTGTGATCTATGTCTCCACTAGCTTTTCGAAACAACATATAATGTTACATTCCTGGCTCAAGTGACCTCTATTGCATAACTCACACTGTAACAATTGGTTAGGCCGCTTCCCACTGGCTAAATTGTTGGTCTTTTTATTAATGGCCGCTAAGGCTATTACCACATCAACCGATATACACGTGGCCTTCATTGATCTGGCCCAACTATATTAGCATTGATAATTGTTGATGGCTATCTCCTCAATTAGTACTATATATATATATATATATATATATATATATATATATATATATATATATTTTAAAGTTCCCTCTGCAATCACTTTAATAATTTTTTTACTGGTTATATTTAGTCCACATAAAAGTTTGTGCTTGTAACCATACAGGCAAGCCATAATATGGGAAACTTATCAATAAATCCTTGAATATCTCCCATGTTTCATAGAGGGTTTTAGAATCTTACTATGCATAAGCTAAGATATCATTTCGTAGCTTTGCAGTATTTTTATAAGTAGGAAGTATGTAATATTCTATATTTCAATCTTCGATTGGCTACTACTTGTAATATGATGAAAATTTGTATCAATGGCTAGAATAAAAAATGATTAGCATAATGAAATGAATATTTTGCTATAATAACATTTTGTCGGGACCTGAATGTAATTATTGAATTTGTTTCACCCATACCCTAAATCTTCAGAAGGTTACTAATATTAATAAAAATAAGAATTTGATGGTACGCTAACAACAAAAATCGATCAGTGTGATGAAACACACATTTTGGTGTGAATTAAGTTATTCCGGTTATTGGTGGCATTTTTGTCATTTTGATGGCGCCCGTGATTTTGACCACGAATTTGACCAAATTGAAAAAGAATTGAAGAATCTAAGTATTACCAATGGATTCAATGGATTTTTTGGAATTGAAAGGTAAAATAAAATATTTTCCCATTTTTGACCCGAATTTTGATTTTTTTCAGAGAAAAAGTGAAATTGCGGTTAAAAGAAATGGTACGCGTGGCGTTTTGTGATTGGTGGCCAGGGATGTGTCAAATAATTAGAGGATTCATGGAATATTCACACATGAAAAGATTATCAAAGAAGTTTTATAAAATAAAAAAAATAGGTGAAAAAAAAGAGATTTTGACATGTGTAAAGTGGCCACCATGCACTTAATGAAATGAAAGCTAATTGGTCTTCAATTTGACCATTTTGAGGTGGTGAGAAGGCTGAAAAACGGGCAGCCACAATAAGAAGAAGAGAAGAGAAGAAAAAGAGAGAAAATAAGAGAAAAAGGTTGAGAAAACCAAGAAAAATTGGAAAAAGAGAGAGAAAGTGGTGTTCTTGAGAGTTTGGAGATTCTTGGAGCAAACTCAAGCGAGAACATCTCATACATAAGGTAAAATCCTATGCTTCAAGAATTAAAGTTGTAGATTTCATTGCAGTGATCGTTTTGATATGAATTATAACATGAAAACATGATAATTGTGATAATCAAAGTGATTAGTGTACTATGTGAGACCTCGTGTATGCAAGTGTGTGTATCGGTTGAATGGAAGATCTATAAGCTATATTTTATATAGTGAGTAAGGGTAGTCGAATGGTGATTTAAGGGGTTGTTCATAGTTGCGAAGAAACATGGTAGAATTGGAATAAAAACATAGTTAATATTAAAGAAAACAGATTATGATTATTTTTTTAAGTATAGATGTTGATTGTGTGTTATTTGCATAGGAACTTAGTGACTTCTTGAACCTAAAAACCTGAAGAATTAAGATTGTTTAAAGGGTAAATGAAGTGGATTAAGTGTTATATAGGTGTTATATATCAAGAAGAACAAGTAGGTGAAGTTGTTTTGTGAAAATGGGTTAAACACAAAAAACATCTGGGATGTTTATGCCCCAAAATCTTTTGGACGGTTTTGAGATGGTGGAAATGAAGTCCATAGGATTACATTTAAGAGTCTTATGAGTGTTTTGACATAGAATGGAGCCCAATCGGAGTTGTGGATTGAAAATTATGTGTGGAAAAAAATTGTGTGTCAAGAAAGGAATTCTAGAATTTTGGTTAGGAAATGAATGAACTTAAGAGGGATTAATTGTGTGATTTTGGGATGAAATGAATGAGAAACATGAAGATAATTCATTGTTCATTAAGAGAGGAAGGATATGGAAAAATGAAAATGGAAGAATTGAACAAACGATGAAAAAATGATATGAACGATTAGTTGAGCGTTTTCTTAACCGTTGGGCATGTCGGCTGAACATCGGCTAACCGTCGGGCACGTCGGCTAACCTCCGGGCACGTCAGCTGGACGTCAGCTAATCGTCGGGCATGTCGGCTAACCATCGGGCACGTCAGCTGGATATCGGCTAACCGTCGGCTACTTTTCGACCAAACTCAATGAAATATAAAAACGATGTTTGATGTAGGTTTTCTGGTAAACGGCCAATGACACATTGAAAATGGTGAAAACGGTAGTCAAATGGCACTTGAACGATAAAAGCTTATTTAAGACACGAGGCGAGTCCCTTTGACTTCTAAAACCTTTTGAAAGCCAGTATGCTTTATCTTTCCATGAAATGATACATTTTACACCGTTTTTGAAATCCCTGAATATATTTAAGGTTTATCTGAGCAAGATTTATTTTTATGCCATCTTGGGCTCAAATGAACATCATGATTGGCTTGGAAACCTTAACGGATGATTAAAGCACGAATTTTGTGAATTTAGTCTTTTTTGGATTAAATACTTGGGATTTTTGAAAAGTAGAAATTTTGGAATTGGGTATTCGCAAATTGACTAGAATGCCTTTATTAGAACATTTTATGGAAACATGACTGGAAACTTTGAATTGAATCCTCTTTTAGGATTAAATTATGAATTTCTTGAAATAAGTTCCTTTTAAAATTGGATATTTGAAAAATGATCTAAATGTTCTTATTTGAATGTTTTATGGAAACTTTTGGAATTGAATATTCGATAAATGACCGAAATATCCTTACTGAAACTTTTATGAACACTTTTCAAATCGAGTAAGGGTAAAATGACTTGAATACCCTTGGGAAGGTTTTTTTTTGTAATCGGGTATGGGCATAATGATCCAAATACCCTTGGAGATGACTTTTGAGATCAAGTACGGACAAAATGACATGCATACTTTTGGAAACTTGTTTTAATGTGCGAAAAAAAACTTTTTACCCTATTTCAACACGATTTTGGAAAATGATCTCTCAGTATAAGATTGACTTTTGAAAAATGACATTTTGATCACGAAAACTACTTTATTGGCCTGGTGTGCCTATGGAATGAACTGATTAGCTATGTGGATCCTATGGGAATAATTATCTGATTTGCCAGTCAGTGAGATCAATTTTTGAAAAATGATATTTTAGCCCCAAAAATGTTTGATTTGGAAATCCTACGGAAATAAATAACCCTCTAGGCCAATCATTCGGTTGGGATTGGTGTTGGTAACGTTGAGTACTAAGCAAGGACTTTGATCTTTGTACTAGCCTATGTTAGAGTTAGATGACCCTAGTAACATGGCCTACTTCTAGGGATTATCTTACTTCAAACGGGGCGACAGGATATTGAGATGAGTTGTCTTGGCTAGGCATTTAGCACCTAGCATTTACCGCACTTGCGAGCACACCTTACCTTTGAGTCGTTCGCTGAATGTCGAGCGGGGACACTCAGTAGCGTTTGACTCCTTGCCACCTCAATGATGAATGACGTCAAGATTGGGACCCCTTAGCTTATGGTGGCAAGTAAAATATTTATTGTGCTGCGGTACACTTATTCATTCTCGATAGTATGTTGTGGTGTACTTACCCTTCGACAATGCATAGTGGAGTGCTATAGGCTGCGGTCTTAGCACAATAACACATGGCGCCAAAAGTGAAGTCTTATGAGTTTTGCACGCATGCCAATCTTTTTTTGGAGAAGTGCTTGTAATTTATAAATTGGGGCAATGATTTGAAATTGAAACACTTTTCCAAAAAATGATTGAGTTCTGAATAAACTCTTCTTTAGAGAGTTTGAGAATTAATTTGAGTGGCGAAAAAAAAACCTTTCTGTAGTGCCCTTGTGGGGATAAAAACGCAACATAGCTTTACTTTATCTATTTTTGTAAAGCATTGGCATACACGGGACTCACTGAGTGATTTTTCACTTACACATTCTTTTGTCTTACTATTTTGTAGAATCTGGAGTTGAGCAGACCTACAAATAGGGAGACGATACCACAATGGTTGCATACTAGGCTTGTTCTCTTTTAATTATGCACCTTATTACTGATGTAGTATAGAGATTGCATGTACGAGATTAACTGTTATATATGCATATGACCACGTCAGTATGAGTTAGTTGTACCAGTTTGGGCCTTGGTTACTACTTTTGATTCTTTGTTATAAAGACCTCTTGTCAGGGAAACTGGACGGGGTAACACCTGATTTTGGTATGCTTTCGTTGTTACTTTTAGTAGGGGTGTTACAAAGTACCTTGATAGGAATTATTTAGCTAAGTTCCCATGTAGTAATTGACCTTGTAGTAAAGATTTAAGCAAAGTTTTAACCTTTCTTCTTAAATAAAAATTAAATAACCCTAAGAAAATATCTTAAATAATTTCACCATTAATTTTGAGGGTGTTGCATATTTCCAAAAAACTGTCTATGCATTCATTGAGATCCTATCGAACTGAGCAAACTATTGCCCCATTTGTATGATATTAGGCTTGAACTCAAAATTGTTGGTTCCTATAGTTGGCCAAATAATACTGGATTGCATCCCAGTCAATAAAATTTTTGCATGACCTACCATAGTTCTACAGGGTTCCTTCATGTCTGTTTAAGGTTTTGTGTCAAAATCCTCTACGTGTAGCTTTAGTCGTACCCTAAGGTTCCTAAGAATAGTTCTTTCTATCTTTAGATCTAACTTAAGTAGATTAGAGGGATCACTTCTAGTTATATATCAAGACTAATAAAAAAGATTAGATTAATTAAAAAATTAACATTTCTAATCTTACAGTACACAACAACGGTGCCAAATTTTTGGTATCCAAGAGCTACAGTATGAACTTAAAAATAAGTGCATCTATAGTTCATGTAGTATAGTTTAGCAAATAAGATTGTCAATCCCACGAGTACTATAAATACTAGTACTATTTTTTTAAAAAAATAAAAAATCTAATTGACAAGCTTGAGTAATTCATTAATACAACTAATATATATATATATATATATATATATATATATATATTAACTAACTTAAACTAAGACATAACTAACTAAAAATCAACCAACAAATGGAAAAGAACAATTAACTGAAAGTAAGACCTAGATGTATATTCCCCATAAACTATCAATGTCAAGCTTAATTATAGACTTAATGATCAATCTAATATGTTAGACCAGTAGGAATTCATATGTTAAATTGTATCTTCGTTAAATTTATATAATTTCTATCTCTAGGTTGATTGATTGGAATATTTTTCTAACTAAAAACTCTAGGAACACATCAAACTCTATAATTTCTCTTGATGAGTTTGATCCTAACCTGGAAATTAAAGGTACTAATTGGGTATATTATAGACTTTGGGAAAGAATAAGTGTAATAAAGATAAGATTTGTTCCTCATATATAACATGAGTAATATCTTGGACCCCTTGATTGAGTGAGATTAATCTATATGGCCATGAACAAATAAATCAATATGGGGATACCGATGTTATGTTAATTACTCCACTTGGGAATTAAGAAATATGTAGATTGAAAAATGTAAGTACGACATGCTCCATGACTTGTGTTCGATCTAGATATCAAGGACAAAAGGATCAATTACTCAATCAATATAGTGATTATGCCGAATCAAAATTTACTTGTAATTTAGAAATAATGATATGTTGCATGATATCTCTCATAGTTTTTGACAAAAAGTTGTCACAAACAACATTAAAAGTATCATTTGGGTTGCGCTCTAATTTAGATTGGGCTTCAAAAAGTGTTTTCGGGTTGGTCTAGATATTTTGATTAATTATGCCAAATTAGTTTGAGCTGCCCAATTAAATAAATTCAGTTTAGAACTGAATTAGAATGAATAAAAGAGATATTTCTATGTTAGAGTAGAATTCTAATTAGGTTGAAATCGTGACTCAGAAATGGAATCCAAATATGATAATATCTAGGATTTATTTCAAGATCTAGGAATATGTCTTTAGATATCTTTAAAAGTATATTATAAGCTGTCTCAAACTCTTCAGAATTGATCACTCCATTTTAGAGTTAAAAGAAAAACCTATATAAAAAAAAAAAAAAAACTCTCTTTCTGAGTAAGAAACCTCGAAAATCAAGATAGCACTATATCAATCTGAATTGGTTGATAAATTGAAATAATCCAATTGTCTTGTTTCTCCTCAAGGAAATTTTTTTACAGACAAGAACCTCTTCCAGTCACACGACCTTTGGTCTAGTTCTTTATCATTATTCATGAATTTCCAGGATAAAAGTGTGCTAAGATGCACAGTTATATCAAGAAACCGATATCTCACCACATTGCTGTTGGGGATATGCCCTAGAGTCAATTTGTACTTATACTATTGTCATTATGTTTTATATAATAATATGAGGCTTTCCTTTCCATGAATAGTGAGTTTTATTTTGTTAGTCATCAAATACGTGACTTGATAGTAAAACCCTACAATGAATACAATGACTATTCTAAAACTGTCCTTGATCGATTATTATTATTGGAATAATAATAAATTAAGATTAGTATGTTTGTGACTTGATGGCTATGTTTTACTGGCCATGGATATTTGTGATATCGAGTCAAGACATAAATAAATGTTAGAGAACATTGTATTGGACATGACCCACTGTGAGAGTACTTCATGGAATATGTCATAAGTACTTTCTAGCCATAATAATATTGAAAGTCCTTCGACATAAATTCATCATAGTTTCCTACTTGATAAATTCTATATTTTGACATTATCTAAAGTTGTCTTTAACCAGATAATAAATTAGACTACTGTTGGATATAGAATAAATCAATGAGAGGAATATGATTGATTGTGAAGCAATTTGTCCCTCTCAGTTACGGGAGAGATATCCATGGGCCCCTTGATAAGTTAGACTGTTAAAAATGCATGGCCGTGCTCAAATATATCAATCTAAGATATTGATATCATTTGTTTGAACAGTCTACTATGAAATCAAGAAATAATTGATTAAGCTTAATAAGGATGACATGCTCCGTGCCTTATGCTTAATCTGGATATCGTGTGACAAAAGGACTAAATATAAAATTATGGTTTGGTTCAAAGAGATCACCGATCTTCATTTAACCTGGATAGTTATAATGTTTTGCTAGAAACTGCTTATAACTTGTGGGCCATTTAAATATGATTTAGGCACACTGCCAGTGTTAAATGAACCTATAGGGTCACACAATAAGCGAACTTGTTAGGTTATTTTTCTGGTGACCAGGTTCGATGAATCTGGAAATATGTCTAAGTTAATCGTACTTAGAAAATTTACCAGATACAATGAATCTGGAAATATGTCCACATTCGATGTATCTGGATGATGTCCAGATTATAAGAATCTGACTCGATAAATTAATTAGTTAAATTACCGAGATAATGGCAGAATCTTCTCATATCAGTTTTAATTTAATTTGAATTTAAATTAGAATATGATAAGATATTATTAGGGTTGGACTCTAAGAGTTCGGGAGTTTTTAAGAAAACCTTAGCCGTCTTTTCAATAGTCCAATTTTTCGGTTGAGAACATTCGTGCCATTCTCTACCAGAAAAGAAAAAAAAAAACCTCTCAAACCCTAGGCGCTAGCACTTCCCGGGTATCGAGTGAGTTCGCAGTGTGTATCCGATAGAGGACGTTCGCATACTGCAGCGTCTGGTGATTGTTTGGGTTGAACGTACAACAGTGCAATCAGAATCGAAGGATTTCGATTACAGCAACCAGATGTAATTTTTAAACCTTAGATCTTCTTAATCGTTTACTTGGGTCCTCGGGAGGGATTCGTGGATGTTTTCCGCGTTTATGAGTCCAAGAATTCTAACAATTGCAACTGGCTTCAATAAAGAGTTGCAGAACAAATGACAAACCCATTATAATACAATGTTAAATCCCAATAATGATCTTAGTAGGGATTTCTTGTGATTGTGAAACTACATCAAACATGGAAAATCAATTAACTGTATCTCCCTATACAAGTATTAATCAAGCAGGATAATGTAATTCCTTCCACATCATTGTTACCAGACATACAGATATAAACCAATCATAGAGAGGCACAAGTAATAGACATCAAAATAAATACAAAAAGCAGTAGATGGAATGTTATATTGATACTCTCAAACAAAATATGTATGAGTCATTAAAAAGAGAATAGAGAATCCAAAACATGGAAAAATAGGCATTGATGATGAACCTGAGGAGACGAAACCCTTGTGAAGAAGCGAAAAAGAAAAGTTTACAATTTTTGAGTGTACAAATTTTAGTTGAGAAAAGAGAAAAGAAGAAAAAATGAAAAAAAGGAGAATCGATATTGTGAAGCAACGAAGAAATGGAAGGGTTATAAAGTCTTCAAAATTCTAATTACACATATTTTTTGTTTTAAAATCTTGAGGAAAATAATTAGAATACCATTTTTATATTTGGATTATCTTTCCCAATATTTTAAACCTACTTTCCTTAATTTTAGAAGTCACTTGTCTTTCCCTCAACAAAAATAAATACCCAAATGCTAGAATTTAATAAATAGGAATCAGATTACTTTCCCAGATGCAGAATCCTTGGCAATCAAAATAGAGCCTAAGGCCTTTATATGTGTTTGGAAAGTTCAAAAAATATTGAAGGAATGTAATACAAGGTATTTTCTTAATATTTTGAAAATAAAACATTGAACATATAAAAATAATTAAAATTATTTTTAAATATCTCTCATACTATTGTACAATTTAATTATATATATATATTTCTATCAAGCAGTTATAATAAATGAAAATCATATAAATAATGTTATCACAATTTTAAATACAAATTTTATTTTATTTTATTTAATATTCTAATTATTCTCGATGTTGAGTTTAATTCTAATATTGATAAAAAAATAACATTCGATTATTAGTTATCAAATTAAAATATCTATAGAAAATTCAACAAATTTTCTTCTCATATAATTAATATAATGATGATATGACTTTCAAATTGAAAGTTTATAATCATTTTAATTTAAGTGTGGAGTCTTTTAAAATTTTGAGAAAAAAATTATAGTTAGGAATATAGAAATTTTAATACACTACTAGGTTGGAAGAAGTGTGAGGGGAGTAAGAAGTAATAAGGAGAGGTGATAGATTTAAATCGGAATAAGTCTTTTTGTTTATCTTTTTAAATTTTGAATAATTTATTATTAAAATCTTTAAAAATAATGAATCATAATAATAGTTCTCTATAATGATTCATTTTTAGTATTTTGTATTTATTTTCCTAGATATAAGGAATTGAATTCCTTTCTCATAAAATAAATAATAAACTAAACATTGAATTTTAAAAATGGGAAATGTGATTACTTTCTCACCCCACTTCCTCAAACAATCAAATGGAACCTATGGATAATCATTCATGCATTTATACGTTATAATGTAGCTGCTCACTTTAAAACTTCTTCAGCATCTTCATTTGAGAAAAGGGTTGTATGATGGGAGGATTCCTCAACTTTTCTTATTACTACCTTAGTATTTTATGGTATATAAAATTTCTATGTCCAACATTTCGATGCCAAAAACACTTATCAAGAAATCAACATGTACGATGTTCCATTTCATATATTTATAGTCTGGCTTACCACTTTTCTGTGAAATCAATAGCAAATGCATCAAACATTTAATTGGAGCGAACAAGTGTTTATAAAAAATGCTCTATACTTTCAAAGGCAGGAACAATGAGCCCTAAACACCGATCGATGTGAAGAATTCTACATATATTGCCTTTTGTTGGAATGGAATATGTAAGTTTGTTAAAGTACAACATAAGTATATATTTGACCGAAAATTCTAACATGTACCTGATCTATGTGAACTGCATGCATTAGTAAGTTGTATTACATGTAGTGCCAGTTACACGATACAACTTGTTAATACATGCAGTTTACGAATTCACGGTCCAAATAAGAACTCCCCATCCTCAACACTTTCAATCAGAACCATTCATAGACAACCATAAAAATTGAGTTAATGATAGCAGAATGTCCTCAAGGCCCTACACAATTGGAGTTCATTAATTGCTTCCCAAAACATTCTTTGTCTCTCCTTTTAGTCATTGTTATTATGTTTTGTTCATCAAATTTTTGGTCTTGGCGATTACCCCAAGACATAAATCTTATGATCTTCGCCAATTATATTGCTTGATTTAGATATTTATCTTCTTCAACAAAGTAAAAATATATGTCCAGGACACGGTGATTTTAGTTTTAAAAAAAATGGAAGTTATCAATTAGATACTTCATTTATTTATAAGAAAGAAGGAATTTACATTATGCTAGCAAGAAATCGTATTCCATCCCTTACTGATGATAATGGGGAATTAGGGTACAAAAGATAATAATAGCACTAATTAACGATGGAACTCCTTGATTTCTTCTCTAGTGAAGGGTCACTTCATAGGTGGACTAGCACAACCACAAAGTCCATTGCATCAGGTTTTGACATCCTCAGGAAGATAAACATAACCTACATAGTCTACAACACTTCTGCACTTTTGGTTGGCTAAAAAAATTGAGCTTGGGCAACCTGTTGGAAAGAATATATAAATAATTCACATATATAGTCCAGAAATGTTTAAAAAAGCAAAAAAAAATGTTTTTTTTGGGGGGGGGGGAGGGGGGAGAGGGTTCTATCCATTGTTTGCTTTGATAAAAATGAGAGTTGTTGATGGTGAGATGTGAAACCCCAGTCGGAACCAACCTTAGAGTAAGGGGTTGGGATGCATATCATATTTTATTACACGTTTAAATATATTTTTATATGATTTTATGTGCTTTAGATTAGTGTTTTATAGCCTCGAGGGCTTGATTATGCTTATTGGGTAAGAAGGGCAAAATGGTAATTTTTGCTTGAGGAGAAAATAGGGAGATAGCTTGAGGATTAAATAGAAAAAATATTTTTTGGAGAGAAAATAAGAACAAGAGTTGTTGTGGTGTAGTGGTTAGAACTTTGGAATTAATTCTTGAGGTCTTGTGTTCGAATTCCATCATTAGAGCTTTAGCATGATTAAATTTTATTTTTGCTTGGGAAGGGGTATTTTCGGCCTTAAGTACCTTAGCATAGGGTAGAGGTGTTGTCCTAGGGGAGACATGATAGGAGAACTCTAACCCTATTCTTGTGCCTACTCAAAATTTCCTAAGAGAATTCATTTCTTCTTGATCTTTAATTTCTCTTAATTCTCAATTTATTAGATTGGTCAAATTTGTTCTAGCCAATTTCATTCCAGAAATTTCAGTAAAATGCTGTGGCTTTGAAGGTTCAAAATGTCTTAGTGAAAGACATCTTATGGTCTGAAAATGCGGTAGAGATGTGGGAGATTCTAAGAGAATAAATCCCTCTAGTGAACCTTCTAAAATTTCACTTTAGCTAGGTTCATTTTCCTTCATGGCATGAACTGAAATTTTTCCAGCTTCTTGTGCCTTCAAGATGTCGAAATTCTTAGCCATTATTACCTCCCAAATGCTGCCAGAAAATGGCCTTTTGATCAGCTTGAGATCTAAATTTTTCTGGCCATTTTCGGACTGCACAAATGCTGTGCAAAACTAGAGAAATTTATAGTTGAATTCGCAGCTTTGGAGGTCCGAAACCAAGCCGTTTTCTTTCAGTTTTTGCTCAGCATCTTAGCCACGTTTTTCCTCCATAAAGAAGGATGGAAACCAGACTTGAAAGACCCTTGAAATCTCCTCCAAACCCTCTACAATTTGATTGGGAAATGGCAGAAAAAGCTGCTTAGAAAAATTCTAGCAATGGCAAAATTCTGTGCAGTAAATTTTCCAGGCTTGTTTCCTTTTCCTGCCCTGGCCGAAACTCCATTCTTCTTCTGCACAAACCACCCTTAAACAACCATGAATTGAACTCCATTGTCCTCCCCAAGCTTCTGCATGAAAATCCAATCATAGCTTCCCTAAAAGATTTCTAAAAAAATTACTGCAATCATACCTTGATTGGATACCAAAATTCCAGCCACCATAATTTAGCAACCTTCCATAAAATATCCCTCAAACAACCAGACCTTTCCTTCACCATTATACTCCTTATTTTTGGCCACCTTAGCCTTCTTCAACCAGCTTTCATCCAGCCAAAATACTGCACAAGCAGTCAGCCATGGCAGCTTCCCAAAAACTCTCCAATAATCAAAGATATTCTTGTTATATTTAGTTTCCAAATTTGCTTCCCAAAAATATTCTTTAAGGATTTCAACAACTAGCCTTTTCTTTTCCCTTCCAAACCAGAAAATCATCTACCAAAACCCTACAAACAATTCAGCCAGCCTAATCCTTCAGAATTTCGGCAGCTTCAAATCAAAACCTTTCTACTCTCTTCAACCTTCAAGAACACATAGCACACCAAGAACACCTACTCATTCCTTTCACCTAATACCCCTCCAAATCACTTCAAACTTCTTCTAAAAACTCCAGAATTCATCTACTCACTATCGTGAGTCCATCCATACCATTTTTAACTTCAAACTCCAAAATCCAACTTGCTCTTTTGGATAAAAAATCAGAATTTTTGTGAAGGATCAAGAACACCTTCAAGGTAGGTTTGTTCTAACAACTTCATTTTCTCTAATCTTTGATTTCTAATGAATATGTATATGAATAAACATACTAATGGACTCTCTCTTTCTTTCTCTCTCTCTCTCTCTTGGCTGAACCTCTCTCCCTCTTGGCCGAATGACTTCTTCACTAATAGCCATGCTTTCTTCATCTCCCTTGGACGGATTTAGACATCTAGAAGTTGAGATCCATTCAAAACTCCTTCAAGGTACTCATCAATCAAGTAAGTCCCTTCAACCCTCTTTTTAGTCTCTAGATTCATATCTCTAGGATGATATTGGAAGGAGATGGGCTATGAGTGTGGTTTAAGCATGTGTTGTTGTGATGAGTTGAGATTGAAGCATGAATATATATATATATATATATATATATATATATATAATGGAGATGGGGTTTATGCATGAGTTGATTATCTTGGTTGAATGTATGTTGTTTTAGGGTTTAATGCATGCCTCCATGATTAAGTATGCTAGAGATTATGTCATCTATGATGAATAGGATTTGTATTCTTGTGTGATTATTAAAGCTATGGTTTTATTTATGCTAGTAAAGGTTAGATCATGCCTTAATAAATTTGGATCTATGCTTATATTCATGATTTGGATGATTTGATGATGTAAAGGGGTGAATATGTTCACGATTGTGGTTAGCAATAGAATTATGATTATGACTTAGTTGTCCCTAAGCTAATTTTATTTCTTCAATAAATATTTAATATTATAATTTTTGGCTAGTAAATTTGACAAAACCCTAGGAAGGTAGATTTGGACTATTATATATATAATAAGGATATTTTAGTCAATTAAATAGTGGTTTTGAAAGAAATAAAATATATAGGTATTATATGATCAAATAAAGCCTTTTATGGAAATAATCATAATAAGTAAAATATTTATTACTAAAATTTAATTATTGTCTTTTAATCAAAACCTATTAAAATTTATTTATTATTTTTCAAGCAAGACTCATTAAAATTTATTTTCAACTAATTTTAGTTATCAATTATTTTTTAACAACTAAATTATTAATAAATCATTATTTTGCCTAATACCGCCTAGGGCTCTTCATCAAATAAACTCTAAATTATTTTAGCAAGATTTAACCCTTCAACTTATTAGTACCTATTTCCCAAAATACTAATTATTTTAAATATCAAAATTAACCTTGGCTTATAAACCTTTTTATTTATTATTTGGTATTAAAGCTTGGGACACTAGGATCATAGTTGTAGTAGTGAGTTGAGTTAGTTTTATTTGTGAAAGTGGATTTTGGCTTGAGTTTGATTATGGTTTGTATTTACCCCATGTGGGGTTAGGTCACCTGTTGGAGACCTTTATTGTGAGTAAGGATCAGGTAAGCTCCTGCATAAAACCTGTTTGATGCAAAAATGATTTTTTTTTTAATGGCAAGCCAAATGTAGAGTGCAAGGACACTCATTTCTGTAAATGCAATTGAGGATTGACTCCTTTCTTATTTTGGTCAAATGAATTATTTGGAAATCAATAAGCAGATTTACTCAAACTTAAAACTCTTTCTAAAACTGATTTTGACAAAGACTTTGGAAACCCTTAATTGCCATTTTCAAGTGGAACTATGTTTTGTTCATTTTTTTTCCCAAGTGGGATAAGTTACGTTGAGTACTCAATAGGGGTAGGCTAGTAATACTAGTTTTGAAGAGCAAGAATGAGTCTTCTGGTAGGAGACCACCTCCAGAAGATAAGCTCAACTTAGAGAAACGTCAGTACTACTTAGTCATGCCGGTCCGAGCTAGCAGTTTTTATTTCAGTCAAATGACTGTGTTTTGCCGGAATGGACACCCGGTTGTTGTTTGGGTATAGAGAAGGAGGAGTATCTTACCCAGTAGGCCGATCACCTACCGTTTGTCAGTCTACACAAAATGTCGGCATTCTGACCGGTTATGAGGCCCAATGTGTGGTAACCCATGACCCTTTCTTTTGAGTGGTTGATTTTAATTATTATGTATGGTGGGAAAAGCCAAAACGCCACTCTTAGTTTTAACTAATATTTATTGCTTGCCAGTATTTCTCTTATAAAGATTTTATACTTTGCATTCACGAACTGTTTTCACTCGACACTCAAAGCACATACGGACTTACTGAGATTTTTATCTCATCACCCTTTTTACAATGATTTCAAGTTGATTCTACTATGGGGATGAGTAGCTAGATATTGCCTGCTTTGGAAGATTTTCTGATAATTCATTTTATGTAATGCTTTGGGGAGATGAGAGTGGATAAATTTTATTATGGATTTGTTTTTGGTATTCTTGGGTTTATTCTTGGATTTATTCTTGGGTTGTAATAAATTTTAAGTTAAGATATCATTTTTTATTTCGCTATTTTGGTTGTGTGACCTAGTTATAAAGACCCCTTGTCTTTTGGATGGGGCGACATCCAAGAATGAAAAAGGAGAAGAGGGTGAAGCAATACCCCCCCCCCCTCCACAAAGCTGGAAATAGAGAAAATGGCTAGTCTAAGAAGACTTTATTCCTACCTGCAAAAGAAAACACAAATAGAAGCACAAAGAAAATAATAACAAAATAAAGACACACTTAAATAAAAGAAAACAAACTAAAGAAAAATAAAAATCATAACAAAGAAAGTAAAGATACGACTCACTCCCCCACATTTAAGATAGAAAATATTTTTCTTATGTGGAGGAAATAACACCTAACAACTTCAAATACAAAATAAAGATACAAACTCTTTCTACCCATCATACTTCCTCATCAAACCTTTGGAAAAGACATGTATATGCATTGAAAAATGTAGGCATGATGAATGTAGAAATAAGAGAGGGTTTTGAAAAATAGAGGGTTCATAGAAACTAGTAGTTGTAATGAATGTACATGCATGAACCCTCACTTGTAACACTTTTTTAGACATACAAATCCAGTTTCCAACACAAAGATGTAAATTATGTCTAAATAGTGTGTACACATTATAATCACCACTTATCCCGTCAAAAGATTTGTCACAATGAAAACTCCCCTTTGAACCTAGTAGTGTAGATCTTAAATATGGGAACAAGAAATCCATACTTGCCAAGGCATAATCTACAATAACTAAGTTACCTCTCTTTAAATGGGGTGAAGGATAGAAATTATCACCATCCTCTAAGGACTTTTAAGGATGTAGCTTTGAAAAATCCAACTCCTTGAGGTATGTTAAACTTAACACATCATCACTAGCATCCTTATGATTGATGTATTGAGAAGTACTGGAATGCATCCCCTATTTTTCTGCAATTTTCAATGCCTTGTTTGGAGTCTCCTCAACCAATTTTGGTAGATGTATTCATTTAGAGTGCAATCATTGAGATGATACTTCGTACCCCCTAATGGATGTGTTTGTATCAGCAGCAAAGGAAATTATTGAAATGGCAAGTAGCATCTCACTAAAAGCATTAATGGGAGCTGGCAAACTTGCCAACGTATCATCATTATATCTCTTTTGATTTCTTGCCCATGAATGATTCTTCATGACAATATTGTAAACCTCATACAAAAATCAAATAAAAGATAATAAAAACAAAAGGGAAAAACAAATAGTAGAAAAATAAAGAAAAGAAAAACACAAATATGAGATATATTCACAAACTATCTAAACACAAAAATTTGTGGTATTTATAAGTAGAACAAGAACTAAGCTAGTCAATTAAGTCATACAATGTTACAAACAACAAGATATAGCACCTATTTACACAAAGAACATATATACATATTTACATATAGATATATAAACATGGTTATATCAATGAAATCCAAACTTTTATGATATTGTTCCCTGGCGATGGCACCAAAAACTTGATGCGAAAATTTTGGTTGTATAAAAATCATTAAATTTAAATCCACCGCTATTCATGTTTTAATTAAAACATTAATCTCGAATTACACATACGAGCAAATATACTCATTGCAAGCATAGAATAGGGAATTAACAAGTATCAAACGTCAAAGGAACAAGTGCACACTAATTACTTTTCATTCATTATTTAACCGACCCAATAAAGTGATAAAATAATGAAAAAGAAAAAAAAGAAAAATAAAGTGATACAATCATTAAATTTCAATCCATTCCTAGTCAAGTTTTAATTAAAACATTAGTCCCAAATTACACAAACGAGCAAATATACTCATCGCAAGCATAGTATAGGGAATTAACGAGTATTAATCCTCAAAGGAAGAAGCACACACTAGTCACTTTTCATTCATTGTTTAACCAACCCAATAAAGTGATAAAATAATGAAAAAGAAAAAATAAGCATAAATATACATATATAACTCAAGGATGCTATTTCATGTAACTTGATAATTATCTTGAGAACATAATATTGAATCACTTAGCATTCATCACAATCAATTGTCATCTTGACATCATGAAGGAACTTAAGTAAAATTCATTGTTTTCCAAGTCATGAACTCACTTATGTAGACTCTACTTCTTTCCCAATCCATAGAACCACTATCTATTGATTAATCTAGCAGATTTTCCAATAGCACTAAAATATCCAAAAGATGCATTAAATTATTCCTTCAATATTTACCCA
Organism: Voacanga thouarsii; assembly: GCA_026120185.1. Lineage (NCBI taxonomy): Eukaryota > Viridiplantae > Streptophyta > Magnoliopsida > Gentianales > Apocynaceae > Voacanga > Voacanga thouarsii. The sequence goes on from JANUWF010002085.1 coordinate 930,961, forward strand.
TATACTTTATGTGATAATAAATATGAAATCAATTAATAACCCTATGCTCTAGGTGAAATCAACCAATCTTTGATTACTTTAGGCCTTTAATCTTAACTTCGTTTCCTAAGTCTATTAAGATTTAACAAATATTAAATCAATGTAATGAACATCTAACATCGTTTCCCAAACTAATTAGAAGAAAACACAACAATAAATCAATGATAACAAGTAATCAAATACCAAGGATAACAATATATTGAGTAAAATCCCAATTAATTCAAAATCATAATCTCCAAAATAATATCTAATTACAATCAAAACATTAATCACATTATTGCTTTAGAAAAGTAAACAAACGATAAAAGATAGAACTCATAGACAAGCCCTTATTCTTCTCTTGAAAACCTCCTTTAAACAATGCTATTTTAAGGGTGAATTTGTGTTTGAACAATAAGTAGCTAGCTTGGATCCTTGAATTCACACATTTCTTTTGTGTTTTTCTTGTATTTATAAGACTCCTTGATACCAAAATTTATGGCTTGAGAAGTATAATCCGAGTAGAATTTAGAAAATACCAAAATCCTTTCGAAGATACCAAATTCGCATGAAAATAGAGTTACACAGACTCTAAACAGAATGGACCCGAGGCTTGGTCACTTTGACCAGCCTAGCGCCAGGTTGCTTTTGGTTTGCTCTCATTTTTTTTTTTTTTTTTTTTTTTTGCTCTGCTTTTCTAGAGCAGACCTAGCGTCGAGTTGGGTAGCTTCACTTGGCACTGGGTTGGCACTTGAATTGCACACTTTTGCTGGAAATCTTCTAATTCCTACACAAGTTCATCAAGAATACTTTCTACAATCAAAATATCAAATAGAAAGGAATATGTCAAATTATTACATCAAAAGTATCTCGAATTAGCCTTAAATAACTAGGAAATCATTGATTAATTTAGCCCCTATCACATCCCAAATGAAGTTCAACTTAACATCAATGTACTTTAATCTTTCATGATAAACTGGATTTTTGGCCAAGTCTAATGCACTTTGACTATCACAATAAATGGTAGGTCTCTGAACATTTAAACCCAAACTATTAATAAGACCATGCAACCACATACCTGTTAGAATATATGCCCTCTAGACTAGTTTATCTGATATCATTATCGAATTTATTAATAAAAGAATTTATTCTCAAAATTTGTTTGGCTTACCTGTAGGTAGTGAGTAGTCCACTCACGTCATAGCATGAGCGTATTTTGAATATGTAGAACATGACTTGTAATAGTGGTTTCTAAAAGTACTATTTAAAATAAACCTAGACTATTACTGCTACAGTGTTGACTAATACTCTACCACTTGAGTATGAGTTGGTAGTTTGACAAAGCTAGAAGTATATACTTTGATATACTGTAGTTGAGGTTCTTTCATAGAACCAATATATACTTGTATGTTGGGTATATGTGACTAGTTAGTTAGGACAGACTTGTACAAGATAGCTTCTACGCTATATCGCCCCTTGTGACTGTTCAAATGATCTAATTATCCAGGGCCTTGGGGAACATAAATTGGATGTTTATTTTAGGGTAGCTTCCTTGGAAAATGGAAGCATTCCAGGAGTCCTGGATTATTGGACTAGAGGTCTAAGGATGGTAAATATCTTTTATAGAGGTGTTAGTATACTTTCTCTCTCTAAATGCACGGCGATGCGTAGAGGGGTATTTTAGTCATTACACTTGTAGGTCGAAGACTTTGCTAACACATCATTGTCCTTGGGGTCAAAATTTTTTTATGGTGATATTAGAAAATATTTAAAATACAAAATATAACTATTTATTTAGCAAGGGTATTTTGGTCATTTTAGTAGCCAAGGTGATGTGTCTTTTGGTCCCCGGAATGGCCCTTAAGTAATGAAAGATTTGGGTTAAGGAATTGGTCTTGATATTTATGGGTTTTATTTTATTAGTCTAATTTATTATTGGACTACAATAAAATAAAAGGTCCGAAAGAGAGTATTTATCTAATTTAATTTAATTGGTTAATTAATTATTCAGGGCCCAAGGCCTAGATTGAATAATTAGAAAATTAATCTGGATATAAACTAGATAAAATGTATAAGATTTTATATTAGTCTATTTGGGCTTGTTAATTATTTATTGGGCTGTTTAATATAGCACAGAAAATAAATAATTGAGATTTATTATTTATGGGTGTTCAAGCCTAAGAATGAATAATTTTATCTGGCCCAATGTATAAGACCAAGGGTAAAAAAAATTAAATTAATTAATAGAAAGCATGGAAGCTTTCTGTTTGCACGCGAATGGATTACTTTCTCTAGGTGTGGAAATGAAATAGGAAATGAAGCTATGATTGTTTCATTGGGCAATCACAGAGAAAACCATACTATTGATATAAGAGACCCAATTCATAGAAACGAGAGTCTATGAAAATTTCACAGAGAAGAAAAACATATTGCAAATCCACTTCTTTAAGCCTTCACCGGTTGTGCTACAGGCACCATTTCAAAAGATCAAAGGCTTTGCGTGAATAGACGCAGTAGACGTTTGCAAGGACATAGTCCAATAGCCTCATGTATCCTTGTACAGACATCTATACCAGTACGAAGAGGGCCATTCAATCACAGAGGTAAATTTTTCATTTTTTCTAGCATGCTTTTGTTTTGATGATTTTTGCCATTTTAAGCCTTCAATACCTTCCTTAAGCACTTTTGTCACTGACATCTACACTGCTTTAGTTGTAGACAAAGTAATTGAATGTTGAATTGTTGCTTTACAACTAATAGCCCATCTATAGAGGGTAAAGATACAACACGACAAGAATCTTCTTTTAATAAGTAATAAGGGCTAAAATCACCATTATTTTTTTAGTTACTTAAGGTTATTTTGAGATACTTTTGTTGTAATAACTAGGCATATTCCTTCCTATTTGACATTTCGCTTGTAAAAAGTATTTTTGATAAATTTGTGCAGAATTAAGTAGATTTCAAGTAAAAAGTGAAAAGTTTCCAAATTGTACCTAATACCAGGTCTAGCTAAGGCACTAGGCACCAGGTCTGTTCTGGAAAAATGCAAATTTCGGGAGAAAACAGATTGGACCCGCTCCAGGTGGGTCGAATGGACCCGGTGCCAAGTCTATTCTAATCAATGTGAGTTTTCCTTTTCAGAGCAGATTTTGGCAAGTTCAGTTTGATTCTTTTGGGAACTCTTTCAACCACGAAAAATGACTATTGTACACACTTTTTACCAATTAGAACTCTTATAAATATAAGAGAATAGCATTGTACAAGGAATTTTTTTCATAGATTTCAATCCTTCAATGTAATATCTTTAGAAAACTCATAGAGAAATACCAAGATTTAGAAAGATCAAGAAGAATTCTTGGAGAAGAAGAGGAGGTTGCTCAAAAAGGTGTCAAGGAAGAAGAAGAAGGCTTACTTGTCTATAAGTTGTTTTTGTTTCTTTTTTTTGTAATTTATTGACAATTCGATAGTAATTTTTTAATTGTCTTTAGCTGATATTCTTTTGAATTCATGATTTTGTATTGATTTTAGTTCTTTGATCAATTTATTGCTATTCTCGGCATTTTTTTACTTGAGCATAATATCTTGTTGGATTGATTGGTTCTCTTCTAATTAACTTGAAAAATGATGTTAGGAGAGAATGACCAACTAATTAATTCAATACTAGTTATTCTTAACTTGCTTGAAAAAAGAGATTAGGGGTTAAGACTAAGTAATCAAAGATTGGTTGATGATTGCTAGAATATAGATTCATTGGATAATTTCATGCTTAAATCACCTAGAATATAGAGATTTGCATCTTTAGGTAAAGGAATGTTAGAGAATGAGGTTTATGCGTTTTGCTTTGTTAAGAAAAATTATTTTCACAAACCTTCTATCTTACCAAAACCTCTCTTTTTTCTACTTTCATCATACCTACCTTTTTCAATGAGCTTTAATGTCTTTTCAAAAGGTTTGATAAGGAAGCAAGATGAGTGGAAAGAGTTTGTCTCTTTGTCTTGGGTTTAATTTTCTTTAGTCGGTTAAGTGTTTTGTTTTTCCTGTCCCAAATAAGGAAAATATTTTCCATCTTAAGTGTGGGGAAGTAAGTTGTGTCTTTATTGTCTTTCTTAGGATTTTTTAGTATTTGTCTTTAGTTTGTTTTCTTTTATTTAGGTGTGTTTTTATTTTGTTATTATTTTCCTTGTGCATTTATTTGTGTTGTGTTTTGTAGGTAGGAATAAATTCCTCTTGAACAAGCCCTTCCCTATATTTTCGGTTTTGATATCTATTGGCACTTTATTTCACTTGGGAAGTACTGCTTAAACTCTCTACCCGTTTATAAGATTTTTGGCCCTTCCATTTGGAGATGCTTTCTTAAGTTAATTTTTGGCCAATATGGACATTGTTCAGTTTATGTGTGGGGGAGTGGTTTAGTAATATTCTTTGTCCAAGTTTTTAATCAATTATCTTGGTGTTTTCTTGGTGAAATTTTGAAAATTTTGAAGATTTGGAGCTAAATTGAGCATATCTGTCTATAATGGAGTTCTAATTTTTCTTTTTTATCTTTGGATATAGATTTGTCATTCATTATAGTTTGATTTTTTTTTTTTAAAAAAAAATTGAACTTAGGTATTAAGTTGGATTTTGCTAAGTCTTTGAGAATTTAAGTTAACCTTGGTTATATTTGATATTTGAGTTTTGTTTTATTCTTTAAGTTTGAATGTGGATGATATGATGAAATATGGGAAGAGTTTTGATTAATTCTTTTATTATAGATTTAAAATTTGCTTGACTTTGAGTTGTGAATAAGGAATCTGAGAAAAAAAAAATTTTTGAGTGAAAAGACAAAAAGGTGAATTGGAGAAAAACAATGAGTGAAAAACAAGCATTGTTATTAGATAAAAAGAATTGAGTTGAAAAAAATTTTACTTTCATCTTTTGTTGAAAAAAAAAAAAAGAGAAACCTTTTGCTGAAAATGGGGCCAATACGGTGAGTGGAAGGGAAGAAACAAAGAGGCATCACATTCTTTTGAGGCTATCCCGAAAGCAAGAATATAAGGAAAGAAAAAAGGCAAGAAAGAGAAAAGAGAAGAAAATTGCTGAAAAAATGATAAATGATAACTATAAGGGGGCCAATACGGTGTGTGAAGAGAAATCCATGCACTTAAGGCTATCAATTATCTAAGTCGTTGAAAAAAATTGAGAGGAAAAAAAAAAGAGTGGAGTGTTTCCTTGTTTTGTTACTTGTGTTGTGTAAATTTGAGTTTATAATACTTGAATTGGTTAAATGGCTTGATTTATATGATTTATGTTAATTACATTTTTGCTTGAGGAGTAGGATGATTTTCTTGTACTAGATATAAGCTTGTTTAACTTAACTTTGATGACCTTGGAATTGTTTAATTTAATACATGAGTTTGCAAAGGTTTTGAAAGGGTTAAATGAATGACGAATTTATGTTTAAGGTTGGAAGAAGGTTATGTCTTCATTGTGGATGGATATGCTAAGGAAAATTTTGCTAAATTGTTTTGTCTTAAGCCATATGCTTAGTGTTTTAAATCTTATTTGCTTGAGGACTAGTAAATGTTCAAGTGTGGGGGTATGTGATAGGGGCTAAAATCCTCATTATTTTCCTAGTTATTTGAGGTTGTTTTGTGATACTTTTGTTGTAATAACTAGGCATATTCCTTCTTATTTGACATTTTGCTTGTAAAAAGTGTTTTCAACAAATTTGTGTAGAATTCAATGGATTTCGAGCAAAAAGTGAAAAGTTTCCAGATTATACTCAGCACCAGGTCCAACTAAGGCACCAGACACTAGGTCTGTTCTAGAACAGTGCAAATTGCTGGAGAAAATATGTTGGACTGGGCGCCAGGTGAGTCGAATGGACATGGTGCCAGGTCTATTCCGATCAATGTCGGTGGGTTTTTCATTTTAGAGCAGATTTTGGCAATTTCAATTTGATTCTTTTGGGAACTCTTTCAACCATGGAAAAGGACTCTTGTACACACTTTTTGTCAATTAGAACTCCTATAAATACAAAAGAATAACATTGTACAAGGGAGTTTTTCATAGTTTTCAATCCTTCAATGTAATATCTTTAGAAAACTCCTAGAGAAACACTAAGATTTAGAAGGATCAAGGAGAATTCCTAGAGAAAAAGAGGAGGTTGCTCAAGAAGGTTTCAAGAAAGAAGATGAAGGCTTACTTTTGTATGAGTGGTTTCTTTTTCTCTTCTTTGTAATTTATTGACAATTTGATATTAATGTTTTAATTGTTTTTAGATGATATTCTTTTGGATTCATGATTTTGTATTGATTTTAGTTCTTTAATCAATTTATTGCTATTCTTGGTATTTGATTACTTTAGTATAATATTTTGTTGGATTGATTAGTTCTCTTCTAATTAAGTTGAAATACAATGTTAGACGAGAATGGACAACTAATTAATTCAATACTAGTTATTCTTAACTTGCTTGAAAAAAAGGTCAGAGGTTAAGACTAAGTAATCAAAGATTAGTTGATGATTGCTAGAATATAGATTCATTAGCTAATTTCAAGCTTAAATCACCTAAAATATAGGGATTTGTGTGAGGATTGATTTTAATGCACCTTTTGGGTAAATTGGTTGAGACATAATACGTTCACTAATTTTACTAGAGGATAGTGATTCCAAGGATTGTAAACGGAGTGAGTCTACTTTAATCCCTCATGATGCCAAGATAATAATGAATTGAGAGAATTACTAGTCAATCACTATTTTGTATTCAAGGATTTCTTTCTATTTACATGTCTTTTCTCATTGTTCTCACTCCTTAATTATCCTTGTGACTTTTCTTGTGTAACTTGATTTTTTCTAGTATATTAGGTTAGTAGGTTATTTATTTCTATTCCTTTATTTTGCTGGCTAAATAATAAAGATTTGGATAAAGTAATGTGGGAGCCTAAGTTCTCATAGATTCTATATTTGCTATTCCTTATACTATACGATGGATATACTTGCTCGTATGTGTGGATTTAGTGGTTGGCATTTTAATTAAAACTTGAGTAATTGTGTTATTTGTTGGTAATATTTTCTACACTAAAAAACACGCATCAATAATTCTCTTAAGGAATGTGGAAAAATAAAAACGCAGAGGAAATTTACAATTTAAAATTTTTTTCTTGAGATAAAGTCTAAGAATACTTACTTTTACATCTCTTAGATTGAGTAATCAGTGTCAAATTTGAATTTGACAAAGCTTCTTGGATTGGAATTACTATTTGTTCCGTAGGAATTCTAGCTAGTCATTAACTCATTCGCATCAAATGTGCACCAACTTTCCTTGCTCTTAATCTTTCAAAATATTCTTCAACCTTTTATTGACTACTACCACTAAAAGTAGAACAAAGAATGAAAAAAAAATATGAAAAGTCTATTGGGTGAGCTCTGACAGAGCCTATATATATATATATATATATATATATATATATATATATATTCCTAGTTATTTGAGTATATTTTATGACACTTTTAATACAATAACTAGTCATATTCCTTTCTAATTGATATTTCACTTATAAAAATATCTTTGTATGGTTTTATGCAAAAATAAGTGAATTTGGAGGAAAATTAGATAATTTTCGAGTTCAAACCAAGCACCAGTCCAAGAAGATGGACCTAGTATCGGGTTAAGTTTGGAGAAGGATAGAGTAGAAGAGAGAAAAAGAAGAGATGAAACAAAGGAGCTAAATTGGAGAAAGAAAAGAAAATAGCATGTGAAATCTTGGGAGGATTAATTGAATCATGAAAGGCTTCAAGAAAGAAAGCCATGGCTCGATGGCTTGAGGCTTCACAAGAAGACAAAATGGAAAAGAAAAGGATAAGAAAAGCTCGTGGGCCACTAAAAGAAAAACAAACAAAAGCATGCATCATGTGGAGGATGTAGAGCATCTTGGGGAGTATGCAATTCAAGAAGAAAAGCAATTTTGGCTGCTCGGCTAAAAATGCAAGAAGTATGCTTCATGGCTCGGGCAACTTGGCTTCAGAAGAAAGGAAATTTCATTAGCTTGGGAAAAGGGAATTCGGCTCGAGTGAGCCAAATTCTATAAAAGTGCAAATTTTCTTATTTCTTCAGAGGCTCTGATGAAGAGAAATTTGGCTTCAACAAGAATAAGACTTCAGGGCAAAATGTCAAAATAGAGTTGCCAATTCTTTCACAATTTAAGTCGATAGACTTCTTTAATTTTTATTTAGAATTCTATAAGGAAACTACTTCTTTTGGTTTTGGATTTTTAGGAAACTTGTAAGCCTAAAAATAGGCTATTTACATTAGAAATAGGTGTGCCCAATGTGAAGACTTAGAAATTTTTTTTAGAGTGCACCGTTAATATTTTCTCTAGAGAAATTACTCAAGAAGCATATATTTTGGAAGGAGTTTTCATTGGAAAATGAAAAGCTTTACTATGAGTATTTATCTCTTTCCTTTGTTTTCTTTTTCTTGAACAATAATGAGTTTAATTCTTTAATTATATTTGGATATTATTCTTGTATTTATGATTTTGAATTTATTTAATCTTTGATTAATTAATTATTTTCCTTGATATTTGATTACTTGTTATTATTGGTTATTGATGTGTTTTCTTCTAATTAACTTGGGAAATGATGTTAGAAGTTCATTGAATTGATTTCATATTTGCTAGATCTTAATGGACTTGGGTAAGTTAAGATTAAAGAACCTGAGTAATCAATGATTAGTTAATTTTGCCTAGAATGTAGGGTTATTGACAGATTTTGTGTTTATTATCACCTAGAGTATAGGGATAATTTATGAGGAATTGAGTTTAATACATCTTTTTGTTGTTTTAGTGTAATTGAAAAATCTAATAATTTAATTAAGAGATAGTGATTCCATGGATTGGAAAAGAAGTGGAGTCTATATAAGTGGATTCATGACTTGGAAAACAATTGAATTTTACTTTATATTCCTTCATGATGTTAAGAAAATAATTGGTTGTGATAAGTGTTAAATGATTCATGTCATACTTTTGAGAATAACTATCTAAATACATATTTTTCTCTCCATGAGTTGTATATATATTTTGTTTTTACTTTACTTTTGAGAATAACTATTTAATTCATGTTGTATAATTACATGCCATACTTTTATTTTGATTTCTTTATCAATCTAGTTTTTGGATTAAACAATAAACGAAAAGTGAATAATGTGTACTTATTCCTTTGAGGATCAATACTCGTTAATTTCCTATATTATGTTTGCAATGAGTATACTTTTTCATATGTGTAATTTGAGATTAATGTTTTAATTAAAACTTGATTAAGGGATAGATTTAAATTTAATAATTTTTATACACCTAAATTTTACGCATCAAACTCTCGGGTAGAAAACAAAGAAGAAAAAGACCAGCGTCTACTCAAAACGATAAACAAGCTATTGTTCATTTTAGTTTCCTACGTGAATCTATAGTCCACAATAGTATTCACAAAGTCCAAATGAACAACAGCTTTCCTTTCCTATTTCAACACAACCACCGACATTCTTTAGTTATTTCTTTTTCCTTTTTCTTTGTTTTTGTGTGGTGGCTCCCAAGGTTTCCCAAATCCTTTGCTGTCTTACATAAAACCCTGGCAGGCAAGTATTTTTTCTAATTAGTCCAAGACCAATTAAATAACTTTTTTTATTACTTTATTGATCCACTTGGGTTCAATAAAAATTTATCCAAGACAATTAATTAATAAAGTAATTTAATTAAATTGGCCCAATAAATTATTCTAACCTAAATACATAAATAATTAGACTCTTAGAATAATTCTTCCAGTATTAGTTTCATCCATTAAGCCTATATAGTAAATAAATTTATTAAGGTTGCTTGAGCTACTCTAAGGACTAAAAGATATACTATTCTTGGCCACTAAAATGACCAAAATACTCCTAGTAACAAATAGATTTATTTTATCATTTTAAATATTTAATTAATCGCCATATGAAATTATTGACCCCAAGAATAATATTGCAAGTGTAGTATCTATGGCCTACATGTGTAATGATAAAAGCACTACAAGAAAAAACTAAATTAGCGACGGCCATATCTGTCGCTAATCATGTTTAGTGACGGATTATGTCCGTCACTAAAAAGGGCATTGCAATTTGCGACGGAAAGAAATTCACTTGCGATGGTCATTTAATTGATGACATTATAATAAAATTTATAATCAACATAGTGACAAATTTGCATCAGCAAAAAATTTAATTAATTTAGCAATGAATTTGCGACGGCGAAAAAATTTTTATTTATAAAAAATTAATTAATTGAACAACAGATTTGCGATGGCCAAAAACTTTTATTTAAAAAAAATAATTAATTTAGCAGCGGATTTGCGACAGAAAATTTTTTTTAATTACAAAAAATCAATTAATTTAACAACAGATTTGCGATGGCCAAAAATTTTTTTATTTACAAAAATTAAAATAATTTAGCCACTGAAAAAAATTATTTTTAAAAAATTAATTAATTTAATTTGCGGTAGCGAAAAAAATTTATTTAAAAAATTAATTAATTTTGTGATGGATTTGCAATGGCTAAAAATTTTTATTAAAAAATTAATTAATTAGCTACTCAGCCCGCCCGTCCATTGACGCGACCCGGCCCACCAAGAACTCGATCTGCAACCCGACCCGCCAAGAATATTATGAGATTATGTTGGACTTGGGGCTCGAACCTGCATCCTTGTTGTGGGGGAACACGTGTTCCACCACTAAGCTATTGAAGTTCTTGTGGTATATTGTAGTATATATTAATTATATAGTAAATTTTTTTTTTTGTGAATTAGCGACGGATTTGCAAGGGCTTTGGATGGATCTGCGACGATAGAATTTTCCATCGCAAATCTGTTGCTAATTAGCCATGGATTTGCGACGACTTGTTTTTTTAATTTTAAAAAAAATAAATTTATTTTTTAATTTTAGATGGCCGTCGCAAATTGCGATGGATTTGCGACGGCTTGTTTTTTTAATTTTAAAAAAATAAATTTATTTTTAAATTTTGAATTGCCATTGTAAATCCCTAGCAAATTTGTAACAGATTTGCAAGGGATTTTTTTTAAATTTTAAAAAATTAATTTATTTTTAAAATTTGAATGGCTGTCGCAAATTGCGACGGATTTGCGACGGCTTTTTTTTTTTTATTTTACAAAAATAAATTTATTTTTTATTTTTAGATGGTCGTCACAAATCTCTTGCAAATTTGCGACGAATTTGTGAGGGCATTTTTTTTAATTTTAAAAAAGTTAATTTATTTTTAAAATTTGGATACCCGTCACAAATCCGTCGCAAATTTGCGAGGGCTAGATTTCCATCGCTAATCTATTGCAATTACCGATGGATTAGCAACGAAAATTTTAAAAAATAACTTTATTTTCAAAATTTTTGCTTCCGTTGCTGTTCCGTCACAAATTAGTTACGGCCTAGAAGCCATCACATAAATCCGTCGCTAATTTGATGTTTTTCTTGTAGTGAAATACCCCTATATATAACACCAATTATACTAACATCTTTTGCAATGACATCTATCTTCCTTTGATACTTAGTCTAATGATTCATCACTTCCAGTATATATCCACTTATCTCAGTGTGTTATCCAAAGCATACATACTTAGTCACGTTGGATTATTTAGATTGTCGTGGACAATCACAAGGGAGTTATATCTTCACTAAATGAAGTATAAAAATTATATTGCACAAGTCTGTCTTAATTGACTAGAGTCATACATCTAATATACAAGATTTTTGACCATGTGTTAAGACCTCACCAATCATATATCAAAGTGTATAAGTCCAACTCTTCCAAACCACAAACTTATACTCAAGTTTAAGGTACTTATCCATGTAGTAGTAGCGATAGACCAATCTTTATTTATTGTGATACTTCCATAAAGATTGCTATGCTTCCTAATTATCAAATAAGCTCTAAAGTAAAAAATATAAACACAAATAAATACTAAAGCAAAGATGAAGATTAAGAAATGAAGTGAAAAAAGCCATAAAATAATGTTATGAATGTATACTATTTAGCTCACATAAGATTCCCACACAATTAAGTCGTTCCTTGTCTTCAAGTAAATCAAACCAATGTAAAGAAATTTTACAAGTTTTCAATCTTAGGTTATTTTAACAACTCATCAAATTCAATTAAACATACCACTTGCCAACCAACCATACTACTCAACAACCATACTTAAATTTCAAGAATAATCCCTACCTTATAGATTCTTTATAAATTTCAAGGAACATCCTGGCTTGTATCAGCTATTGCTTGAAGATTGTCATTTGCATTTGTTCGATGGTCAAGTATAGGTTATGTAATAAAAGCAACAATATGATTTTTGGCTGGGTCCTACAGGAGTTCAAGATGCTAAAGGGAAAAGGCTAGTTGGTAAGTTAAAGGGGGCAAAGTGGAATGTGTTCCTCCTAAGTGGGTGCTCCTTATTGGAATCCATAGCTTTGCTGAAAGAAACAGGTGTTTCCCATCTTCCTAACCATATACATATTTCTCATCACATCTAAATTCGTATGCTCTATTAAAAGGTTAGGTAGCACTTAAGTACAATGCTATACATGTTAAGGGTTTTAACAAGTCTAGTTATGAATGACACCCCATAAATAGCTCTACTTTTCCTTATAGCTATTGATTCTAGATAGAAAGTTAAGCTATGATGCAAGTTACTATGCAACCCCTTTATAAAAGCATCATAAGTAGAATAGATCCTTATTAGATACCACCTTTGTAATCTCTTTTCATCTCAACATGATATGAACTATAGATCAATGCAAGTATCACAAGAAATGGGAAGAAATATAGGTGCTCTTATTCTTTGTGGAGTCATTCATCTAGCCATATGGTACTATACGACTTCACACTATATAAAAGACTACAGTACTAGAAAACTAAACAAAAGAATTTCAATAGATCTCAACATTGAGGAAATCTTTGTTGTAAAACCACATGCTACTCAAAAGTCATCAACAAATAAAGTAATACAGATTCTAAATAGCCTAAATTCTATCACCTTCCTGTCAGTTCAAATATATATATATATATATATATATATATTTATATATATATTGCGATTAAGAAGTTGCAAGAAATTTGAAAATGAATTCTTCAAAAGTATCCTCATGAATATTAAAGAACAAGGACCGCCATGCCCTATTGGTGAAAACCCTACATTTCTTGTTCTAACCAAATAGTTCTAAAAGTAGCAAAATCTACATATCTATGAGGCTCAAAGGCTAGCTATAATGCACAATATATCATACTGTGCTTGGGGTGAAGCCTCCTCAAACTCCAAAAATGGATAGGAAGAAGTGGATACAGATCCACATCTAGAATGAGTTGAAGTGCCAACCTATTTCACTATTTCCTTGCCTTTCGAAGTCAATGCTTGCTTGATCATGGCTCTGAAGAAGTATGGAACAATTTACAAATTTTTTTATCAGTGAAAAGCTAAGAAAGGTGGCAAAAATTTCTTGAAAATCAAGAAACTTTGGTACTATTAGAAGCCTCAAAATTAAACAGTGAAAATAAGAGTTTTTGATGTTAAGATGGTAAGGAAGTCATGGGAATTAAGGGGCAATACTTGGATTTAAGAATTTTTAGTGTAAGAGATAGGATTTTGGAAATAATCTAAGAGAGAAAGTATTGAAAATTTGAAAGGGTATGAAAAAAATGGGCTAAACCCATCTCACTACAATCTTAAAATGGCCTCACATGGCTAGCTACACAAGTTTGTTAAAAAATTAGGAGTTGAACACGGGAAGTGTACACTTTGCGTGTGTAACACAGGAAGTGTACACAGGTAGGTAAACACATGTGTACTTGCCTATGTTGCTCTAAAAATTTTTTAAAAGAAAATTTTAGCTTTTCGAATGCCACAGCATGTGCATGTTTGTACTGCACATAGGAGTGCGCACATGTGGCCTTTGGAATTTAGATTTTACCTTTTTTAGTAAGATTTTGAGCTAATGTTTATTCCTTCAACACTTATGAAAATTTCTTGCATAGAAGAATGCTTTGAAAGTTTGGCTCCAAATAGCGAAGCAACGGTTCAAGTAAAATTTCAAGAGAAACATACAAAGCAAAAAGAACACAAAATAAAGAACTCATTGATTGCCTCTGGGAAAAAAAAAAATACTTCTTTAGAGTCATTTAGATAGGCTATATATGTCCTCTTCATACTTAGTTTCATGGTTTGAAATGTAATTTCTCCTTCTGCTTTTTCTTGTTGCCCAAGTATGACTTTAGTCTTTATCTCTTTAAAAGCTGCAAAGAACAAGATACTGTAGAGCTTAGTGATTTAATAGAATGACAAGTATCACCCTTATTGAGAGTGTGCATTATTGAATCTAAAACATAGAGGGTTACACTAACATCTTCTACCCATAAGGTTAGATTACCATTCTTTACATTAATCACATCATGGTCTACCAAGGACTAAGTATACATCTTCACTATCTTCCATATTTAGAATTAAAATCTACGAGGAATACAAAGTTATTCACTTTAACTAGAACTTGCTCTTTAACACCCCTAGGATATTTAATTAATTTATTAGCTAATTGAAGGGTTAACTTAGAGGGTTTAAGTTTCATAATTCCAATTTTTTAGATAAAGAATATGACATCACTTTTATAGTTGAACCTAGATCAATCAATGCCATATTGATAAGCAAACTACCAACGGTACAAGGACTAGTGGAACTCTTTATATCCGTAAACTTTTGAGGTAGTTTGCCCGTGACTGTTGTGGGGCTATTTCATCGAGATTTATTTTCTTAGAAAGTATTACTTTTAGGAATTTTTCATACTTTTAAATCTACCAAATAGCATTATCAAAAGGGACACTCAATTGTTTAAGTAATTTAACAAACTTACTCAATAGTTCATTTTGTTTATCCACCCATAGTTGTGCTAGATAGGCAATAGGTGGTTTGTATTCGTACAATTTCTTATTGCCATTTTCTTCCTTTGGGCCTATTTTGCCTTCTTCTTTTTTCAATTCGTCATTTTTATTCAGTCATTATTGTATTCTCCATATTGAGGTCTTTCCCATTTCTGGTAATCAAATCATTAACCTATTCCTTGGGATTTTGCTCACCATTACCACAGGATGCATCGAGCTACATTTTAGATATAAATTTAGTGATATATCTGATTTAGTTTTCTGGGTTATGAATTGATACCCCATGGTTTCTCAATGTAGTCTTAATAGATTGAAAATAATCCTTGGATGTGGTTATGAATTTTGTTATGAGTTCCTGATGGCCCAGTTTCATATCTTGGGGGATAGAAATAGTTGTTGTATTTTGGGTGGGAGTGGTCGCCCATTTTGGTTTCTTCATGAGAAATTGGGATAATTTCTCCACCATGGGCTATAAGTATTAACATGCATTCTATCTGTGATCTATGTCTGTACTAGCTTTTTGAAACCACTAATAATATTACATTCTTGGCTCAAGTTGCCTCTATTGCATAACTCACACTATATTAATTAGTTTGGCTGCTTCCCAGTGGCTAAGTTGTTAATCTTTTTATTAATGGCTGCCAAGGCTATGACCTCATTAACTGATGTACACATGCAGCTTTCATATGTTTTTTTTTTTTTTATCAAGATTTAAATGTATATATTGATCAAAAGGTATGTACATAGGAACTTACTAGTTAATAGCAATGCAACTATTAACTAGTTGTGATAGATAGAATCCTCAAAATGGGTTAAAATATGAGGGTACAAGGTAAAAAGAACAGAGTAGACATGTGTTTTGATCCTCTTCGTAGTTTTCATAGGTTGACAGGCAACTCCTTCGAAAAGTGCGTGATTGCGTGCTAGCCAGATGTAGTAAACTGTGGCAGCCATTGCAAATAGTTTGGCTTTGGTAAGCAATGAGGACCATCGAGTAGCCCGGTTGAACCAATTGAGGCAAGTGTCGATCGAATTCATATCCTGTGGTAAGGCTAACCATGCCTTAATATCCGTCCATTCTTGTTTCGATATTACACAATTGAAGAATAGGTGTCTAGTCGTCTCTGGATGCATTTGGCATAAAGGACATGACATGTCATTTAGACGAAACACCAGAACATCTTTAGTTTTCAACTGGCCCTTAGCACACAACCAAACCATGAATGAATGCCTTGGTATGAGCCCCTGCTTCCAGATCGTTTTGGCCCATTGTACCTTCAATAGTGATAGTCTGAGATAGTTATATGCCTGTGTAGTGAATCCCGTGGTCCCTATTGCCTAAGACTGCAAAAGCATTGCTACTCGATTTGCATCTTTTTCTTTTTCTAGAATGGAATCCCTGATTGATAGCATTCTTCGAAATAAAGGAGAATGGTCCTTATGTTGCGGTATTTCCCAAATTGAACGGCCCTCTGTGTAACAGTAATTAAGCCATTTAACCCAAAGTGACTGTTTCTCTATTTGGATATCCCATAAGATTTGGAACAATAGTGCCCCATTCCAAGTGCTCACATTTCTAAGTCCCAAGCCACCTTCTTCCTTGGGTAGGCAAATATCTCTCTAGGCCATAAGTGTATGCTTTGAGTCCCATAGGAAGTCCCTGGCCAATCTGTCTAACTGATTGATAACCACAACTGGTGTTGGAAGTATAGAAAGCCAAAAGTAATTAACACCTTGAAGGATAGTTTGGATCAGCTGTAGTCGCCCTGTATATAATAATGACCGTGCCAACCATCTTCCTATGTAAGACCCAATCCTGTCTAGTAAAGGCTGAAAGTATGAAACTCTCATTTTACCTGTCATGATTGGTATGCCAAGGTAACAAAACAGGAAACTACCCATAGGGATGCTAGTATCATCCAGTATAGTATTCTGGTCCGTCCTTCCCAACCCAACTAGGTAGATATTGGATTTGTCCCTGTTAGTTTCCAAGCCAAATCATCTTTTTAGTTCTTCCAGACATCCCAGCAAGATGCATACTCATGATCTGTCACCTTTAGCAAATAACATTAAGTCATCCGCAAAGCAAGGTAAGTAATCCCCAAGTAGTCATACTTGGGGTGGTAGTTAAAAGCAGTTCCAAGTGTGTAACTTTAACAACCCTAGAAAAGTATTCCAAACAGAGAATGAACAACAACAGAGATTTGGGGTCTTCCTGACGAAGTCCCTTTGCTCCTTTAAAGAACCCATGTACTTCCCATTCATAGCAACAGAGAATGAGGCAGTGGTAACACACTGCTCAATCCAACCAACAAACTGTTGCGAGAATCCAATTTCATCTAATAAGTCTAGCAAGAAATCCCAACAAACCGAGTGGTATACTTTTCGCAAATCCACATTAACAGTGCAGCATGGTGACAGTCGCTTCCTGCTGTAGGCTTGCATTAGTTCCTGAACCAGTAGAATATTGTCCGCCATAAGTCTATCATTCATAAATGCTGACTAAAGAGGATCCACCAGAATATGTAGAATGGTTTTGAGCCTGGCTACCAGAATTTTTGAGATAATCTTATAAACCACATTGCAATATGAAATCGGTCTATAGTCCCTCATCCTCTCGACATGGTCAGATTTAGGCACTAGAGTAATAACTGAGTGATTGATCTACTTTAGCATCCTGCCATAATGGAAAAATTCCCGAACCGCCACATACAAACCTTGTTGAACCATTCCCCAGGCTTTTTTGAAAAAATAGGCAAAGTACTCGTCAGGTCTTGGGGCTTTGTAGTCACTAATATCCCACAAGGCCAGCTTAATTTCCTAATCTAAAACCTCTGCTACTAGGTCTGCCATATGATGATGTGGCACGAATGGACCAGCCCTAACGTAGTCCACATTGAGTTTCTGGCATTGAACCAAAGTACCAAGCAGTCTGCAGTAGTAGTCAACAAATTCTGCCGAAAGTGCCTTTTGACTGTCTATCCTCGTTCCATCCTCTTTTTAATGGATGCAATGAAGTTTCATTTCTTATTCCTGTTCACTATGGCATGGAAGTATTTGGTGCATTTGTCTACCTGCGCAACATATTTTCTCTTTGCTAGCTACTGATAAAACTTCATTTCTGTCTCTGCTAACCTCCAAGCAATCAGTTTCCGATCCTTGTACTGGGCAATCAAGGTGCTGCCTAAGGGATAATCTAACAATAGCTATTTTGCCCTCTGTAGCTCCTGGTTGGCCTGCTCTACACGAGTTAAAATATGGGAAAATTCTTTTCTGTTCAGTCCACGCAAATCCGGTTTGAGTGCCTTCAACTTTTGACACAGTAAAAACTGATGATAACCTTCGAAACTTTGATCCCACACCCCATTAACCAAATTAAAGAATCTTTTATGGTCAGCCCAAATATTTAAAAATCTAAAGAGAGGACCCCCCCTTTGATAATCTACCTGCATCCAAAGGTGTGGGCTGTGGTCCGAAAGGCATGTAATGGGGAAAAACTCCACAGATGCTTGGCTTTGACCCCGGAACCAGGCGTTATTACCCATGACTTTGTCCAGCTTGGACTATACCCAAGAGTTTGTCCACGTGAATCATGTGCCAACAGATGGGAGGTCCGCTAGGCCAGTCTCCACACAAAGAGAGGAGAAGTCATTTAGCTCATAGGTTGTAGGGATTGTCACTCTCAAATTTTCATCCACTTGTAAATAAGTGTTGAAGTCTCCTATTAGAATCCATGGGGTCGAAAATTGATTAGAGAATTGCTTCAAATCATTCCATAGTCTGGCAACCACTGTATTATAAGCATACACGAAGGTGAAAAAATAGGAGATATGAGTAACTTTGCAAGTGATGCAACAAGATAGTGCTTGTGCTGAGCTATGCCAAACATGCCCATCAACCTTAGCCTCATTCCATAGGACGGCTACCCTACCCCATTCCGAGTCATCAAAATTGTGTTTTGTAGCCCAATTAGGAAAATAGGTCCTTAGGATGTTATCTAACCCTTCCGCATTGAGTTTCGTTTCCAAAATACCATAAACATCTACACGGTGCTTTGAGATGAAGTCCCTAACCCCGTGCTGCTTGAGGGTTTTATTAAACCCTTTTATGTTCCAGTATGCGACTCTCATTGTTGACCAATTAGTGCCTGTTGTGCACCAACCAAGTCAATGTTGCGGTCGATGAATTTCTTCCACACAGTGCAAATAATCCTAGAAGCTTGCATGGATGCTCTTCTAGCTTTAACCACCACATTTGGTAAATCCTCCACACTTCCTTCTTCGCCCGCTTTTGGCACAATGTTACTGACCTGAAATTGTACCCTACCCCGGGACTTGGATTGAGTTCAGTTATGTCCCCTACATTTGCCCCTTAATCGACCCCTGCTTGCCCTTCGCCCATTCTATTGTACCTATTTAGGAGGTACAGTAGTCATAGTTTGTTTCATAGGATCTTCGGTAGTAGCCGGAGCAATCTTGGCCTGTGAAGTTGATGCCCCAGAATCATGCCCCATAGTGCCTGTGATAGGTCTGGCTTGGCCACTGATTTCCCAGTGCACAACAATGATTGGCTCCTTGCCTTTGTCCTTCATTGGGGCCGTAGTTGCAGCGCCTATTGGAAGGTTTGTTGGGCCAGCTGGGGCAGACTTAGGCCTAGAATTAGACCTCGACTTTGCCCGGTTAGACTTAGAGGCTACCTGAGTAGACAATATCTGTTCTCGATTTTTCACTTTGTCCCCCATGCAAGTATTCGTGGCATGACCAAACTTACAACAAGTCTTGCAGAACAATGGCTCAAACTCATATCGAACTTCTTACATTGATCTGGCCCAACTAAATTAGCATTGGTAATTGTTGATGGCTATATCTTAAGTTAGTACTACGTAGCTTCTCGTATTTTATTTTTTAAAGTTCCCTCTACAATTACATTAATAATTTGTTTACTGGTTATATTAATTCCACATAAAAGTTTGTGCTTGTAACCATGTAAGCAAGCTATAATATGGGAAACTTTTTGTAAATCCTTGAATAGGTCCCATGTTTCATAGAGGGCTTTAGAATCTGACTATGCATAAGCTAAGATATCATTTCACTACTTTGCAGTATTTTTATAAGTAGAAAGTACCTTGATAGGAATCATTTAGCTAAATTCCCATGCAGTAATTGACCTTGTAGTATAGATTTAAGTAAAGTTTTATCTTTTCTTTTTAAATAAAAATTAAATAACCCTAAGCAAATATATTCAATAATTGCACCATTAATTTTGAATAATTGCATATTTCCAGAAAACTATCCGTATACGCATTAAGATCCTAATTTGGCAATTTTATTGAACTGAGCAAACTATTGCCCCATTTGTATGATATTAGGCTTGAACTCAAAATTGTTGGTTACAATAGTTGGCCAAATAATACTAGATGCATCCCAATCAATAATAGTTTTGCATGACCCATCATAGTTCTATAGTGTTCCTTAATGTCTGTTTTTGGTTTTGTGTCAAAATCCTCTACGTGTAGCTATAGTCATACCCTAAGTTTCCTAAGAATAGTTCTTTCACCTTTAGATCTAACTTAAGTAGATTAGAGGGATTGCTTCTAGTAATATACCAAGACTAATAAAAAAAGATTAGATTAATAAAAAATTAACATTTATAATTTTATAGTCCAGAACAACGGTGGCAAAAATTTGGTATCCATGAGCTACAATATGGAATTAAAAATACGTGCGTCTGTAGTTCATGTAGTATAGTTTAGCAAATATGATTGTCGATGCCACGAGTACTATAAATACTAGTACCACCTTTCTTTAAAGAAAAAAAAAAAGCTAATTGACAAGGTGGGGTGCTTCATTAATACAACTAATTTTACAATATATATATGTGTGTGTGTGTGTGTGTGTGTGTGTGTGTGTGTGTGTGTGTGTGTGTGTGTGTGTGTGTGTGTGTGCGTGTGTGTGTATTAACTTACTTAAACTAAGATATAACTAACTAAAAATCAACCAACAAATGGAAAAGAACAATTAATTGAAAGTAAGACCTAGATGTATATTCCCCCTAAACTATCAATGTTAAGCTTAAATATAGACCTAATGATCAATCTAGTATGTTAGACCGGTAGGAATTCCTATGTTAAATTGTATCTTCTCTAAAGTTATATAATTTCTATCTCTAGATTGATTGATTGTAATATTTTCCTAACTAAAAACTCTAGGAATGCATCAAACTCTATAAGTTATCTTGATAAGTTTGATCCTAACCTAGAAAGTAAAGGTACTAAATGGGTATATTACAAACTCTGGGAAAGGATAAATGTAATCAAGATAAGATTTGTCCCCCATATATAACATGAGTAATATCTTAGACCCCTTAATTGAGCGAGATTAATCTATATGGCCATGAACAAATTAATCAATATTAGGATACTGATGTTCTGTTAACCACTCCACTTAGGAATTAAGAAATATATAGGTTGAATAATGTAACTATGATATGCTCCAAGACTTGTGTTCTATCTAGATATCAAGGATAAAAGGATCAATTACTTGATTAATATAGTGATTATATCGAATCACCATTTACTTGTAATATAGAAATAATGATATGTTGCATGATATTGCTCATTGTTCGTGACAAAAAGTTGTTAGAACCAACATTAAAACACTACAAAAAAGCCTCTATATATGACTCCTTTATTTTTTTTTTTTTGGTTGCAATGGTCTGATGGCTGTCACTAATACCTATTATGAATGACAAGCCATCACATTTAACAAATATATACTATGCTAAACAAGACTGTCGAAATTAGTGTAGTATTTGCAATAGGCCGTTGTTTATAACTAGTTAAATATGGCAATTCATCTTAAAAAAGATACTATACACGACATATCCTAGAAATCCATCGTTTTAAATATTATATATGGTAGTTTAAAGACCTTCGTATAAAGCGTGACATATGCGACGGTCGTTTAGATATTTATGGTGGTTTTGGACCGTCGTAAATATTCAATATATAGGACGGTTCAGTTACGGCAGTTTTGTAGCCGCAACAAAAGAACAGCTTTTATGCGATGGTCCGAGAACTATTGTATTTGGGAAAGGTTATTTTTTCTCTTGTATTTGTAGTGGCATTTATGTGTTGAGAATACTACAAGAAAAGGGTCTTTGGTGACAAAACAATTTCCTCGCTAAAAGCCAAAGTTTCCTAGCTAAAGGCCTTTTAGCGAGGAAAAATCTTCCTCAAGGCTTTCTAGCTGTAGTGCCCTACTTCTTGGCGAAGTTTTGTCAACAAAGGGTCCACTTTAGCGAGGAATATTATTTTCTCACTAATTCCATTAGTTTTAGCGAGGAAACATTTTCTTGCTAAAACAAAGTAATTTTGTTGCCAATGACGATTAGTTGCAGTAAAAAGTTTTGTCGCTAAAATTTTGTCACCAAAACTATAATTTTATTTAACAAATTAAATTCCATGTTGAAAATTATTGATTGTCACCAATACAAAAATATTTTCATCGCCGTTGATGCTCTTTGGAGAAGAATTTTTTCCTTGTCAATGCAAAAATATTTTTTCACCAAAAGTGGTCAACGGTGACAAAATTCTTTGGCAATTGTGAGAAAATATTTCAATTTTATTTTTTAAAACTTTTAAATACTCTTTGACGAGGAAAAATTTCTCTCCAAAAATAAAATATTTTGTTTTACATATATGGATATAAGCATTAGGTTTCGTATTTAATTTGATGTTATAATTAATGTTCATAGTAAATTTATTCCACCTTAACATTCTAATTTATTTCTATTTTTTGCACAAATTGGTATACATAGCTTATTCAACTTATTTGTTAAATCTAACTGTTGGATTTTGAATTTGTGAGCCGAAGTAAAAATATTGATTAGGTTTTTAGTTCTTATAATTATAAGAATAAGAATAGTGTAAAGTTTTTTTATAAGTAATTGAATTACATCCGATTGCCTTCATATTTGGTTTTCATGTATTTTTGTTTGTCTTTAACAGATCGAACGGTTAGATCACTAATATGTTATCTAGAATATATGCTTCATATATAATTGATGCGTAAATTTTGGGTATATAAAAATCATCAATTTTAAATCCATCCCTTAATCAAATTTTACTTAAAACATTAATCCCAAAATACACATGTGAGCAAGCATACTCATCGCAAGCACAGTATAAGAGATTAACGAGTAACGATTCTCAAAGGAATAAGTACACACTAGTCACTTTTCATTCATTGTTTAATTGACACAAATAAAGTAGAAAGATAATAAAAAGAAAAATAAATAAATATATACAACTTAAGGATGAGAGAGTATGTAGTTAGACAAATATTCTTGAAAACTTAACCATGAAACACTTAGCAATTATCACAATCAATTATTATCTTGGCATTCTGAAGGATTTAAGATAGACCCACTTCATTTGCAATTCATGGAATCACTATCTTCTAGTTAAATTAGTGAGTAAATTCTGTCTCGAATCCATATTGTAGGTGATTTAAAACATGAAATTAGTCAACGAATCCATATTGTAGAAA
The DNA here is from genome assembly GCA_026120185.1 of Voacanga thouarsii. NCBI lineage: Eukaryota > Viridiplantae > Streptophyta > Magnoliopsida > Gentianales > Apocynaceae > Voacanga > Voacanga thouarsii. The sequence goes on from JANUWF010002085.1 coordinate 954,464, forward strand.
TCAGTAACCAACCTTTGATCACAAATGTTCTAAACAATTAACCCCCTTTTTCATGTAAGTTAAGAGATAACAAATATGAAACTAATTAATTGAAGTTATTACCAACCTCTTTTTCAAGCTAGTTAATAACAAAACTCAATCAACTAACTCCGTAAGGAAAACAAGTAATCAAATACCAAGAAGAATAATCAACTGATCAAAAGACTAAGTTAATCAATAAATCATGAATCACAAGAACAATGTTAAATTACAATGGACATATTGAATACACGACTGTTTAAGGGGAAAAAAACAAAGGTAAAAGTAATCACTCATAAACAAGCATTTTTCTTCCTCCTTGAAGACTCTCTTGAACAACTTTCATTCATTTGGGTGAACTCCTCCTTCAACGAGAGATTAAGAATTTTTGCTCTTTAATTCACCTCTCTCTATTATATATCTCCAACCTTTGTGGTCTCTTGTGCATTTATAGGCTTCTTGGATGCCAATTTTATGGCTGAGGAAGTCTTCGCCGAGTAGGAGTAGGAAAATACCAACATCATTGGATAAGCCCTAATTCCACGTACAGAATATTTGCCTCCAGAGCGTACCTGGCGTCGGGTACTTTTGACCGACTTGGTGCTAGGTGCATTCTATTCTTCCTCTATTTTTGCTCTGTTTTTGGACATTTCTCCTTGGCAGACAGAATGGACCCGGTGCTAGGTGCACTTACCTGACCTGGTGCCAGGTCTGTTCTAGAAATCCCCTGAAGCTTGCTCAATTTCTGCTGCTGGAGCAGAATAGACCCGGTGCCTAGTCTACTGGCTGGGCCTGGTGCCAGGTCAATTCTGGTTTTGTGCATTTTATGCTCAATTTTAACTTAAATATGCACATATTTACCAAAAATACCTTTTACAAGAAAAATGTCAAATATGAAGGAATATGCCTAGTTATTACAACAAATGTATCTCAAAACACCCTAAAAAAACTAGAAAAAATCATGGTGATTTCAACCCCCAATTCTCCCACACTTGAACATTTGCTTGTCCTCAAGCAAAACACTTTAGTCCAAGAAAAATTATCAAGAAAACACAAGATCTTTCTCATTCAAAAAATTTCTTCACCATAGCAAAGATCATGTCTTTCTTTCAAACTTTAGATACAACCCTTGTCATTAATACCTTTTGAAAATAATACAAACTTTGAAATATTGGACAAAACATCACAGAACCCATGAAGTCAAATTAATCAAGTGCATACCTTGGTCTAAGAAAATTATTTCACTCTTCAAGTCAAGCCATCTACCAACTTAAGCATTATAAATCCAAAAATTGCACAACTTAAGTTATGATGTAAGGAAAGCACTCCAATTTTTTTTCTCTAAAAAATTTTCAATGACTTAGGTAATTGATTGTCTCAAGTGCATGGATTTCTCTTCACACACAGTATTGGCCCCCTTTACATTCATCCCGCATCATTTTTTTTCAACAATTCTTTCTTTCTATCTTTTGCTCTTTCTTGCCTTGTTGCCTTCGGGATAGCCTCAAGAGAGTGCACTGAATTAACTTGCTAATTCTTCCCATATTGACCCCCTTTTTCAGCTAAAGGTCTTCAATGATCATCAACCAGAGCATTTTTTTTTTCTCAATTCACACCAACAATAGTGTTGTTTTCACTTATTGTTTTTTTTTTTTCAACTTAAGTCAAAAATTTTTTCAGCATTCTCCACAATCTTTCCTCTCAAAGATCATTTTACAACTCATAATTTTTTTTTTATTGTAACTCAAAGCTAGTAAAATTTAAACTCATAATACAATAGTTAGCCAATAAACTCTTCCCATATTCCTCATATCTTCTATATTTTACTAGATAAGTTAAATCACATTCAAACACCAATGCATAAACAAGATTAATCAAAATTCTCAAGTCTGGACAAATATCTTATCCAATAAAACCAATTTCATCAAAATCCACCTAATGAATGACAAAACTCATATCCAAGTAAGAAAAAGAATTACAACCTTGCTTAACCATGAAAACACTGAAATTTTTGAAAATTTCATCACAAAATAATATGAAAAAGCACTTCTTCAACCTTATTCCCCCCCCCCCCACATACTTAAAATGGATATTGTCCTCAATGGCTAAAGATAGAATAATAAACTTACAGCCAAGAAGACCAAGATGAATTAAGAAGAATAATAAAGTAAAGAATATACTTCCATTACATTGTCGTGCCACAATATTTGAATCCACCCCAAATTTTCATATCCAAGTAAGAAAAAGAATTACAGCCTTGCTTAACCATGAAAACACTGAAATTTTTGAAAATTTTATCACAAAATATATTCACAAAATAATATGAAAAAGCACTTCTTCAACCTTATTCTCCCCATCCCCCCCCCCTCCACACACACACACACACATACTTAAACTGGATATTGTCCTTAGTGGCCAATGATAGAATAATAAACTTACAGCCAAGAAGACCAAGATGAATAAAGAAGACGAATAAAGTAAAGAATATACTTCCATTACATTGTCGTGCCACCATATTTGAATCCACCTCAAGGAAGGGTCATTACAAGAGTACCTAGTAAAAGAAAAGAAATAAAACAAAGAAAAAAACATAAATCTAGAAAAAGAAAGTAAAAAATAAAATAAAATAAACAAAAAAGAAAAGAAAAGACACCTATAAGCTAGTAAAGGTCATTAAAATTCATAAGAAAAAGGAATAACAGAAAATAAAATACAAAAGAGTGAGTCAAGAGTCATCATCATCATCATCGTTGTCATTATTGTTAGCTCCAAGATGGGACAATGCTCCAGTAACTTGTTGGATCAAAGTAGCCAGCTTCTGATCTTGAACATCCTGGCAGTAACAAATATCGACAATGGAATTGCGGAGCTGGAGGAGGATAGTCATTTGGCTCTGCATCTGTACCTCAAAATCAGTGCGTGAATATGAGCTACTGGCATAAGCAGCTAGTCTAGCAGGTGGCGCCTTTTCCTCCTTCTCATTAGGGGAAGTTCCTCCCTTCCGGGGTACTGCATCTCATACGGCCTCTTCCAGCTCTTGGCCCTCTCATCATAGCAATACCCACATTGAACCAAGGTATGTTCCATCACTAGGTCACGATTAGTAGTAGGCTTGCTCAACTTTCCATCCAGTCGTACTCCAAAGTCTCTCAAAATATGCATAATAACCAAAGAAAATTTGAGGGCTTTGGCTACAATGTTAGAGGCATCAACCTTTCTCATAGAGTTAATCATAATTGTAGTAAGGGGAATAGGCTCACGGTTACTTATCTTATCTAGAATATAAAGGTCAAGGATCCTAGACTCATTGAAGCCACTAATCTTGGGATAGACAATGAAAGCAAAGATATAGACTAGGGCACGCCACTGAGCCTCAAGGTTAATATTGGAATAAAACTGATATTGACCTATTTCCCTTTTTCTCCTCATACGAAAACTAGCCCTTATAGCCTCCACATCCCAAGTAAGCTGAGAGATGATCTTTTCGTTATTATGGTCCATAGCTATTCACTATCCTTCATCCAGGACTCCTAAAATTGTAGTTAGTCTAGCCCTATCAAACTTAATGGGAATCCCTTTGACCATGGTGGAGATGACTTGGAGAGTTTTTTTTTTTTTTGTCCTACATGTTAGCATAAAACTCTCTCACGCGCACAGGATAACGGGGACTTTCCATTCTAATGATGGGCTCCCACCCTAGGCACCTAAACATAGTAGAAAGCTATAGGGAATTGTCTAAAGACGACTTGTATCACTTTTCTACTATACTCTTATTGTGTTGGTGCCTGTCATACCAGATTTGGCACATAGGATCAGAAAATTGGGTAGTTAGGTAGGTACAGGCTCAAAGGAAGGTCTGGATGAAGATGCCTCTTGAGCTCTCTTAGCCCCTGGTGCTAACCCTCTAGGTTGTCTAGACATAATGGGAGGATGAAGAAATATGGTAGAACAGAAAAATATGAAGCTCTCAACTCGCTTTTGACAACAAATGCTCAACTCTCAACTATCTCACAACCACAATGCCATACAACACCACCACCACTCAACACAAAACACCACAAGATAATCAATAAACACCACTCAACGGCCTCCAAAAAACCTGCAAGAAAATAAGACATATGAAAATCCAAAACACCATATCAACAAACTAGATCAAATCCACAATGTTCAATAGTGCTCAATGAAACCATATTCAACTTAGAATTATAATGCAAAACTTATCAGCATAAGACTAAGTGAAACATTGAGCAAGTATCCTTTTCCCCAAAAATTAATCACAAAGCATGCATGCTCAATCACTTCCAAAAAGGTGTAAAATATCAATAGAATTAATCATAAAGAAGTATTAATGGTATTCTCATGCCAAAGAATGCTTAAAGTAAACAATCTTAACAATCAAGTCCTTTACAAGAAACTATTCAAGAATTTTTGCCCAAAAATGCATAGAAAACTACCCAAAATTTATAAGGAAAAATTTAACTGTAGAAAGTGTAGAAAATTCAACTATAATGATCTCCAATGCATAGGCAATAATTCTATGCAAAAAGTTTAAAGAAATCGCGCTCCCAATGGAAGGATTGAAAAATGGATTTTCGGTGAAAAGATTAGATTTTTCCTTGTTTTGATCCAAACTTTCAAGAACAAAAAGAAGATTTTGTGTTTTGAAAGTGTTTTAGAGGTATAGAAAGTGATCCAGCGGTATTTTGAAGATGAACCCAGCGATGGGTTGAGAGAAATTTAAGAGGGATGAGAGTTTTTTGAACAAAAATTGCCAAAAAAGATGGCTTTAAGTGTGGCGACCGAACGGGTCTGGCACCGGGCCCATGGATTATCATTAGAGGGAGTTCTTTCTTGGACTTTAGTTGAGTTGCTGTGAACCGGTTTTGTGATCTGGATCGCGCCTGCGTTCTTGGAACAAGAAAAATTTAAATTCCAGCTTCAAGAGGTAATAAGCGTGATCTTCTCTTTTTCCCGTTTCTACTGCAAACCCGTGATCCATGGCTTGGATTTCTTGCTATTTTCCGCTGCGTTTAATCCGTTTAATTAATTTAGAAATCCTACAGGATGAAAGTCATGATCTCACTTACAATATCTTCTAAACAGATTGTATTGTGTTCACCCAATACCTGACATGAGAGTTAGTAGAACATGTTATTCCGCCACAAACATAAACCAGAACACATAAAACAACAAGTGAGGTATGTCAAATACCTGTTTAATAATATTCTTTTCTGTTAAAGGAACTCTCTGCTTGTCAAGTCTTCCAACACCATTATTGTAAATCAAGTCCCTTATACTCTTAACAATGGGATACCAAGGGATAAAAGTATAGTATTCAGCTAAGGATAAAAGTATAGTATTTGGGGTGCAAGAACTTGACGGGACCGCCATTATCGTTGCGTGACGGGACCCAGAAGCATTTTTTCAAAATTAGTTTTGATACAATCAATTTTATTTTTCAAAATAGTTAGTGATTTTGAAAATTTAAAATTAATGTATTTTTCTAAAATGTTGATTTTAGAATTTGTTTTATTTTCTCAAAATAATGATTTTAGAATAATAAAAGTATATGTTTATTTTGTTTAAGCATAGTTAATGGCATGGTGAATGGTTATGAACTAAAATCCATTATATCTGTTCATGCATTTTTTACCGCTTTGTTTTAATGAAATAGGGCCTGCGTGTGCTGCCTTCTCTCAAATTCTGATGTAATTCTCTTCTAATCTAACTCACCTCGAATGTAACTCGAGGTTTCTCCTTTTAGGAAATTATATAATTAGATTATATAGGTTAGATTGAGGTAGAATTTTACTTTCAAGATTTTGAAGATGGCGTTCGAAATAAGGCGAGATGGTAAGACCCTCTACTTATATCATGCATGAACATATAGGGTTGACCATATTGATTTCCTTGGTGGCTCAAGGAAATTAATTTAGAAAGTCCATAACCATGCCACGTAGTTGTTTATTACCATGTTTATCAATTTATGCTGCTTATTGATAAATTGTATGCATACCTAACGATGAGACCACTAAAAGGAACAAATCCCTCAAATAATTTTAAACCTAATTCCTTCCATTAATATAGTAAGAACGAGAGTCCTTTTTCAAGACTAGGTTGTTGGGCAAACCCAAGCCTATTTGACATCGGGCATGTTCATGCTATGGAATTAAATTCCTGATTAATGGGTCGGGTTTAACTAAATTCTTTACCCGGTTGGGCAAACTCAAGCATAAAGAAATATAGAGGAAAAGTTGGGGTAGCCCAAAAGGCTTTAAGATTAAAAGTTGTTAATCACCCAATAATCCGATAGTTACATACGATGTAATTGGTATTGGATACCTACCAATGAACTTAAGGATGGCTTGTTGGGCAAACCCAAGGTTATTCTTAAGGAATTTGGATACCGGTCCACTAGGAAAGCTTCTAACGGGTTTTCCCGAATCAATAGTGGGGACTATTGGTTTGAATAAAAAATAGTGGAATAATTATGCGATTAATTAAAGACCTAATTAATTGCATTGCATCTGCATATACATGTTCTAATAATTCTATCTTTATATCTAGGTCATTTGCATCATGTCGACAAACCTAAACTTGCATAGCATCTTGGAAACAAACAAGCTCACTGAATCAAACTATTTGGACTAGTATAGAAACTTGAGAATCGTTCTCAAGTCAGAAAAGTTGCTCTACGTGCTAGAAGCTCCTATTCTGCCACCTCCAGCTCAAGATGCTCCTGCTGAAGAGCATGCTGTCCACAAGAAGCACAAAAAAGATAGCGACACAGCATCTTGTATCATGCTGGCGTCAATGTCTCCTGAGCTGCAAAAACAGCATGAGCATATGGATGCTCAATCGATGATCCTCCATCTTAAAGAGCTGTTTGATAAACAAGCTAGAACAGAGAGATATGAGATCTCTAAACAACTGTTCCGTGCTAAGATAGTTGAGGGTGCTTCAGTGGCCACTCATGGGTTGCAGATGTTGGGCTACATGGAAAAGCTTGGGTCTCTTAGATTCGTAATGGATCATGAGTTAAGTATTGACTTAATTCTACAATCATTACCAAGTAGTTTTTCGCAGTTTGTGATGAACTACCACATGAATAATATTGAGACCACCATACCTGAGCTAATTAATCCGCTTAAGACGGCTGAGTCCTCTATGAAAAAGGATGATAAGGCAATCTTGTTTGTAGGTTCTTCATCTTCTAAGAAAAAGGTTTCTAAGAAGAAGAAGAAGAAGAACACTCCTACTAAGCCCAAAAGAGGTGTCAAGAAAAAAGAGGCTGCCCCTAAAGACCCATGTCATCATTGTGGTAAAATGGGCCATTGGAGGCGTAACTGCAAGACCTACTTGGAGACTGTGAAGGAAAAGAAGGAGAAGGAGAAGCTTGCAAGCACTTCTACTTCTAATCCTAGTATGTTTATGATTGAGATTAATACTGCCTTTAATAATGAGATATGGATATTGGATACCGGTTGTGGATCTCATTTATGCAATAATTTGCAGGAACTAAAGGACAGTAAAAGGTTAGGGAAAGGTGACGTGGACCAACGAGCTGCAAATGGAGCAAAGGTTACTGCACTAGCTGTGGGGACTTATCATCTCAATCTACCTTCTGGATTAGTTTTAGAACTACAAAACTGTTATTTTGTACCAGTTTTGTTGAAAAACATTATCTCAGTTGCTTGTTTAGACTTATTCGGATTTCATTTAAGTTTTAAGAATAAATGTTGTTCTTTCTCATTAAATAATATTCATTATGGTTCTGCAACTTTGATCAATAGTTTATATGTTCTAGACATGTATAATCCAATTCTCAATATAAGTAAAAAGAAACATAAAAAGGAAAACTTAATCTCATCTTACTTATGGCATTGTCGTTTAGGCCATGTAAATGAAAAACGTGTGTCTAAGTTATACAAACTGGGTGACTTAGGGTCATTTGATTACGAATCATATGACACATGCGAATCTTGTTTACTTGGAAAAATGGCTAAAACTTCTTTTTCAAGAAAATGAGAAAGGGCAAAAGAGTTATTAGAACTCGTACATTCAGATGTATGTGGCCTAATGTCAATACAAGCAAGAGGAGGTTATCAATACTTCATTACCTTTATTGATGATTATTCTCGATATGGGTATTTGTATTTGATGAAATTCAAATCTGAAGCCTTTGACCGTTTCAAAGACTTCAAGAATGAAGTAGAGAAACAACTTGGCAAAAGTATTAAAGCTCTTAGATCTGATCGAGGGGGTGAATACTTAAGTCAAGAGTTTCTAAGTTATCTAAGAGATAACGGAATATTATCTCAATGGACTCCACCATATACACCTCAACATAACGGTGTATCTGAGAGAAGGAATCGAACCCTTCTAGACATGGTAAGGACCATTATGGCTTTTGCAGACTTACCAAAATCGTTTTGGTGGTATGCACTGGAGACTGCTGTTTACATTTTAAATAGAGTTCCGTCAAAAACGGTTGATACCACTCCTTATAAGTTATTCTTTGGTAAGAGACCAAAGTTATCTTATTTAAGGATTTGGGGTTGCCCTGCTTTTGTTAAAAAGGTAATGTCAGACAAACTTAAGAGTAAGTCTGACAAATGTTTGTTTGTTGGATATCCAAAAGAATCGTTTGGATATTTCTTCTATCTTCCTTCTGAAAATAAAGTTTTTATTTCAAAACATGTTGTTTTCTTAGAGAATGAGCACATGTTCAAAGAAGATAGTGGGAGCAAGCTTGAACTTTGTGAAGTTCAAGAAGAGCAAATAAATATTGATCAACCATCTGAACCTGTATCTATTCAAATAGATGAACCTTCTAACACACAAGAGCTTATTAGGTTAAGTAGGATACGAGTGGCACCTGAGAGATATGGATTTCTCATAAGTGACCATAATGACGTATTACTCATAGATGACGATGATCCTACTACTTACGAGGATGTTCTGAATAGTTCAGAATCTGACAAATGGCTCGAAGCTATAAAGTCAGAGATGGATTCCATATATGACAACCAAGTATGGACTTTGGTTGATCTACCTGAAGGAATCAAGCCTATAGGGTGTAAATGGGTTTTCAAAAAGAAAACTGACATGGATGGTAATGTGGTTACCTATAAGGCTCGCTTGGTAGCAAAAGGTTATCGTCAACCACAAGTTATTGACTATGACGAAACTTTTTCACCAGTCGCGATGTTGAAATCCATAAGAATACTCCTAGCCATTGCCACTCATTGCGATTATGAGGTATGGCAAATGGATGTGAAAACAGCTTTCCTTAATGGAAACCTGATTGAGGAAGTGTATATGACACAGCCTGACGGTTTCATATCCAAAAATAGCACAAAGGTGTGCAAGTTACAAAGGTCCATTTATGGACTTAAGCAAGCATCTAAGAGTTGGAATATCCGTTTTGTTGAGACAATTAAAGATTTTAGTTTCATTCAAAACATGGATGAACCTTGTGTGTACAAGAAGGTTAGTGGGAGTAAAGTTGTTTTCCTATTGCTTTATGTAGATGACATATTACTTATAGGAAATGATGTTTCCACTCTTCAATCAGTGAAGATTTGGTTGTCCAAGATGTTCTCCATGAAAGACCTTGGAGAAGCAACCTATATTCTGGGAATAAAGATCTATAGAGATAGATCTAGAAGGTTGCTAGGTCTTTCACAGTCTACATACATAGACAAAGTGTTGAAAAGGTTCAGCATAGATCAATCCAAAAGAGTATTCTTACCTATGACATATGGTGTAAGCCTTTCAAAGTCGATGTCTCCAAAGATACAAGTTGAAAAGGATCACATGAGTAGAATTCCATATGCTTCGGCAATTGGGTCTATCATGTATGCTATGATATGTACTAGGCCCGATGTATCGTGTGCTCTTAGTTTGACGAGCAGATACCAATCTGATCCTAGAGAGGGTCACTGGGCGGCTATGAAGAATATCCTTAAGTACTTACGAAGGACTAAGGATGCATTCTTGATATATGGAGATGGTGATTTACAAGTAAGAGGGTATACTGATGCCAGCTTTCAGTCCGATAAGGATGACTTCAAATCACAATCTAGCTATGTATTTACATTAGATAGTGGGGCAGTTAGTTGGAAGAGTTCCAAACAAGAGACTACTGCCGATTCGACTACTGAAGCAAAGTACATAGCAGCTTCTGAAGTAGCTAAAGAAGCAGTATGGATCAAGAAGTTCATCACTAAACTTGGAGTGGTGCCCAGCATTGTTGATTCGATACCTTTGTATTGTGATAACAATGGAGCCATTGCATGTGCAAAGGAACCACGGTCTCATCAACGATCTAAGCATGTACTTAGACGCTATCATCTGATTAGAGAAATCATAGATAGAGGAGATGTAAAGATAGAGAGGATTCCCACGGATCAGAACATAACTGATCCACTCACTAAAGTGCTTTCCCAGAAAAAACATGATAAACATGTTGAGTCATTTGGTTTTCGATACATGAATGATTGGCTTTAGTGCAAGTGGGAGTTTGTTAGTGTTGTGCTCTAGAGGCAATCACTTGTGTCATGTATATTGCATATTGCATATTAAATTAATAAGAGGCATTCTTTATCTTTCAGTTTGATTGTTATATCTAAACATGTGTACAAACCGTTAGATAAAGTCCCTAGTACAACACAGTGTTAAGGAAATCATGATAGAGATCATGATGTGAGATTCCTACTACACTATGCAGTGTTTGTACTTAAATAATCCCCAGTTATAGTATTAATAAGATGTGACATTATTAATATGCCAAGACTGGCACATGTTATATCTCTTGATTGGATCAAGCGGTGGTTCTCATATTCGTGAGTATTGGAATACTCAGGATTAACGTGTGGATGCTTGTTTTGGAACAAGTTCGTTGGATAACCTAGCTACGAGATAATTACTTGGATAACTATTTAGTGCCAGTGATAGAATCTCATTATAGCAAGTGTGCAAGTATCCTTAGACTTGAGATCTCCAAGGTACTTTGTTTAACGAGTGTTGTACTTTGATTCTAATTTTTGTAGTCTTATCTAGGACTGCCTATGGGATGGATATTGGGTACAACGTAAAGCAAACGAAAGTAGTTGAGAAAGTCAATAAAGGATTCACCACTCCTAATAGTAGGAGAGTATATCTCAAGGCCACTTGTAAAAATCATTACTCATAAAGTCCTTGGCCAAGGCGACTATGTGATGGAAATGGTTCCAATTGATACACATATCGAGTAATGGATTTCTTGAACAAGTACTAAAATATTCAGGCCAGAATTAATAATATTCTGGAGGGAGTTGGCACTAATTCCATGCTTTAGACCGAATGAGATATTGTATGGTGAAAGGAGTTTATTGCACTGATAATTTGCTATTGAAAGGTTCATGTCAAGCCACTTGACTTTCTGGACTTTTGGGTGGTTAAGAGTCATTGCTAGATGTCGCTCTTGATATGCTAAATATGGATTTATTAATTAGAGAATTAATAAATTTAATCCTTTATTTTATTAAGGATTATTAATTCTAATATTGTTAGAATTAATTCATATTATGCTACCAATAAGACCAGGAAACCTAATGGGTCACACACAATAAAGGTTTGAATGCTCAAATATATTATTTGATAATATTGTGGGGTTAATTAAGAGAAGGGAATATATTTATAGGTGAATTATAAGTTTGTTATAATTCATGGGACCTAATTGTAATTAAGTAAACTTCAAGGACCAATTTGTTGAAAATTGGACATTGAAGAACTAAGTTACAATTTACGGTAATTATAAATCTATAAATATAAGAAAATGGTTTCCTTAGGGTAAGAGACACAGACTATTCACGCAATAACAGAGAAACCGTTTCTCTGCCTCTCTCTTGATCAAACTCTAGCCGTCTCTCTCTTATTAATCAAACCCTAGCCTCCTAAATTCTACTAGAATAGAATTGTGAGATTGTGAGCGTTCGACCTTGTGTGGATTATCATTAGAGGGAGTTCTTTCTTGGACTTCAGTTGAGCTGCTGTGAACCAGTTTTGTGATCTGGATCGCGCCTGCGTTCTTGGAACAAGAAAAATTTAAATTCCGGCTTCAAGAGGTAATAAGCGTGATCTTCTCTTTTTCCCGTTTCTACTGCAAACCCGTGATCCATGGCTTGGATTTCTTGCTATTTTCCGCTGCGTTTAATCCGTTTAATTAATTTAGAAATCCTACAGGATGAAAGTCGTGATCTCACTTACAATATCTTCTAAACAGATTGTATTGTGTTCACCCAATACCTGACATGAGAGTTAGTAGAACATGTTATTCCGCCACAAACATAAACCAGAACACATAAAACAACAAGTGAGGTATGTCAAATACCTGTTTAATAATATTATTTTCTGTTAAAGGAACTCTCTGCTTGTTAAGTCTTCCAACACCATTCTTGTAAATCAAGTCCCTTATACTCTTAACAATGGGATACCAAGGGATAAAAGTATAGTATTCAGCTAAGGATAAAAGTATAGTATTTGGGGTGCAAGAACTTGACTTGGTTAGTGTGTCCAGAGATTCTGTTGTTAGTCGGCTACCGTAAATTACATTTCTTAGGCATGTTTTGGCTTTATACAATGAGGTTCGATCAAATTATCGTTCCATGCCTTTTTTTTCCATTTTTCCTTGAGATTACTAGTTGATCATCTTTAGCCTTAGCTAAAATTCTATTTACATATTGCAAAAACCTATGCATTCCCTTTTCCCCTATGGTAGTTGTGCTTAACTCTGTTCCAACACTAGTCTAGTCAAATTGCCAATCCCAAATCTAGAAATTAGAAGACAAATTTTTTGTGGAATTAGAGTAGGAAAGGAAAGGAAAAGGAAAAGAAAATGCACAGCTGAAAATGAGAGCTAAATTCCTTCTTACAGAATTTTGATGGCATAGAGATTTCCAAGTATTTGATAAATATATCTTAGTTTTTATGTTCATATTGTGCTTTGTCTAGTTGAATGGAGAATCGTTTATGCATGTGGATGTACCAAATACTACCTCTTTTTTTGTTGCTAAAAAATTATTTTTTTTGTTTCCTTTTCAGCTATGGCTCGAATGACTAGAAAAGTAAAAGGCAATACAAATGTGACAATAACACAACCAGAAGCACATAAGGGTATTAAAATCATTTCTATTATGTTCTGTTTTTTTCAAAACCGTGACCATTAAAATCATTTCTGAACCATTCCAGAATTTTTTCTGAACTGTTTTTTTTTTTTTTGGTGATTCTGTTAGAGAATTTTACTGCTTTGGGGGCAGATTTCAACTCTAAAATTTTGAATTTATTGTGATTCTATTGAGAATTTTACTGCTTTGGAGGTCCAAAATTTCTGAAATTTTTTGCATTATTTTTAGCTATTAAAGTTGCACATTATAGGATGTTGGAGGAGTTAGTTTGAATCAACTTCGTGGAGGAGTTAGTTTGAATCAACTTTGTGGAGTTTTGGGCATGGCTTTGGATTGGATTGACTTTGTTAGGGGGCAGATTTCTGAACTGTTTTTTTTTCTGTTCTGTTCTCTTCGCTTGTAGATTTCTGAACTTTTTTTTTTGTTCTGTTCTGGGTTGCAGATTTCTAGAATTTTTTTTTTGTTGTTCTTTCTGTTCTATTCTGGTGCAAATTTCTGAACTGTTTTTTTTTTTTGTTCTGTTATGTTCTATTTTGTTGCAGATTTCAGAACTGTTTTTTTTTTTTCGACTCTGTTCTGTTATGTAGCTTGAATTTTAGCTTGGAGATAGATTTGAGTTGATTTTGGATTGAGTATCATGACTTATTATGGACTCATAAATGGCTGAAAATGTTGAAAATTTTTTGCTATACATTGGTATAAATTGCATAACTGTTTATTGTTGTAGAAGTTGAGATTGTTGGAGGAGTTAGTTTGAATCAACTTTGTGGAGTTTTAGGCATGACTTTGGATTGGATTGACTTTGTTAGGGGGCAGATTTCTGAACTGTTTTCTTTTCTATTCTGTTCTGTTCGCTTGCAGATTTCTGAACTGTTTTTTTTGTTCTGTTCTGGGTTGCAAATTTCTGGACTGGTTTTTTTGTTCTTTTCTGTTCTGGTGCAGATTTCTGAACTTTTTTTTTTTTTTGTTCTATTTTGTTCTATACTATTATGTTGCAGATTTTAGAACTGTATTTTTTTTTTGGTTCGGTTCTGTTTTGTTCTATAGCTTGAATTTTAGCTTGGGAGCAGATTTGAGTTTATTTTGGATTGAGTATCATGACTTATTGTAGACTCATAAATGGTTGAAATTTTTGAAAATTTTCTGCTATACATTAGTATAAATTGCATAACTGTTTATTGTTGTAGAAGTTGAGATTGTTGGAGGAGTTAGTTTGAATCAACTTTGAGGAGTTTTGGTCATGATTTTGGCTTGGATTTTGGATTAAGTATATAACTTATTGTGGACTCATAAATGGCTGAAAATGTTGCAGATTTCTTCTATACATTGTAGCTTATCCTATTCTTCCTTTGTGTTCCACTAAATGTATGTACTTTCTTTCTAGGGAATGAAGATGTAAATCTTTTTGCATCCACTTGATATGGAAAAAGTTTAAAAGAGTGGCTGCTATGCTATGGTGGTGAAATGTACAAGCCACTGTCTTTTTGAACTATGTTACCGTTTCTAACCATCTTCCAAGTAATTACATCAGATAAGAGGCTGCAGTGGTGTGCCTTTATAGCAACTGTTAAACTTCCTTGTGCCAGCTTTGTCTCACTCTTTTTTTTTTTTTTTTGCCCCCTACCCCCCGGGGGGGGGGGGGGTGAAGGGAGGGAGTGGAGGGTGGAAACAAAGAAGAAAACTGTGGTGGGGGTGATAAGGAGGAGGATTGAAAGGAGTTCTTTATAGAATTAGGCAGGACCTACACGGGGAAATGGGAGTAGCACTTGCTGCCACCTATTTTCTCTAGTTCTTTTCTGCCCTTGAGATACTTTAGTTTAACTAACCAAGCATATCTTTGGTTGGACCTTCATTTCTCACTTGTCTGTCAAGAAACTATTGTTGTATAACTGCATGAATGTTGAACTTGCTAAATTGTTGAACTTTCCATCCCGCCTTTAGACTAGTTTAAAGGTTGTTATCATAAGACTTGAGTGTTTGACAATTGGGTGATGACATGCTTGCTCATCATGATTCTTTTTCACCTGCTCATGTCTGCTATTCTAGCATGTGCCTATCTTGTGGGTAAAAGGTTTACAAGTCAGAAGATGGTATACATCCATTTTTTTGGGAAATTTACCCGAGTAAACCACATTTAGATTTAAATGTTTATCTTGAATGTTAAGACATGGGATTGAGTATCATGACTTATTGTGGACTCATAAATGGCTAAAAATGTTGAAATTTTTCTACTATACATTGGTATAAATTGCATAACTATTTATTATTGTAGAAGTTAAGATTGTTGGAGGAGTTAGTTTGAATCAACTTTAAGGAGTTTTGGGCATAAGGGTGGCTTGGATTTTGGATTGAGTATATGACTTATTGTGACTCATAAATGGCTAAAAATGTTGCAGATTTCTGCTATACATTGGTATAAATTGCATAACTATGAATTTCTTCTGTAGCTTGAACAAATGAATTTCTTTTGTAGCTTATCCTATTCTTCCTTTGTGTTCCACTAAATGTATGTACTTTCTTTCTAAGGAATGAAAATGCTGGTGCTGAAATGATAAAGAAAACGAGAGGACCTACACATATGCCTAATCTTTAGGCTCATAAAGAGGGTGACCCATTTATTATAGTTGGGTGGAATAATCGCAGACAACCATTTGGTGCTAATAAAAAAACACTTACAGAGTTCTTAGGAACTATTTCAAGAACTGGATGGTATGCCCCACTTAATATTAATGACTGGCGTATAGTACCTCAAACCAAGAAAGATGAGATGATTAGACTCGTAAAGGTATGAACCAATGAGTGTTTGCCTCATTTACAACTAGCATAACTATTTTACTTTGTAAAATACTTTATATTGTTTCATAGAAATTTATGAGTGATCAGTGACAATCAAATTTGTATAAGAGAGATTCGAGATACCTCCAGGTGCAGAAATTTAGATTTTGAAGTCTTTAGGCAAAAAGAGAAGAAATTGGAAATCAAGAGTCAGGGCTGAACATTATAAATCCAACATGTCAGTTGACAATGTACCAACAAATAGGCCAACTCGTGTTGTCGAAGATCAATGGAACAACATCGTGTCTTGTTGGAATACAAATGATGCAAAGGTTAGAACAAGGAATCTTGCTCATTTCAAGGATGTTGTCTAATTGCTCCTTATTCTTTTCCTTTTCTGTTTTCTCTAGAAAAAAAAGCAGGTTCTTAGTGAAAGAAATAAGATGCATAGAGAAGATAAGACAACAAATCAGACTACTGGAAAATTAAGCTTTGCAGAAGTTGACCAAGAATTGGTAATTTCCTAAATATTTCCCAATTTTAGTCCAAGTTGAAAGCTTATTTGAAACCATATTTTTTGGGGATTTATGCTAAAGCTTTCACCAATGAATATATAACTAATTTTATAGGAAGTTGAATTGGGACATGTCCCATCACGAGCAGAAATGTTTGATGCTTGTTACACTAATGAGATTGGAGAAGCAACTACTGAGATAGTAAGGGAAAAACTAGTAAGTCGCAATCTGTCCATTGCTTATTGACAATAAATAAATGTGATTTTCGAGTTAGTACATGATGCTAATTTGTTTTGCTTGGATTTATTAGGTGCAATTGAAAGAGCATCAAAGTCAACTTCCAGATGGATCACTAGACCCTATTAGTGCTGATGATTCATTTTCCAAGGTTTTTGGTAAAGATCCACTTGGAAGAGTTCGTATGTGTGGTTTGGGACCATCACCATCAGATCTTTTTGTCCTATCCCTAGTGCTACAACATGTTACCGCATTGTCAAGGAGAGTGAGGCCACCATAAAGAGGCTAGAGGATAGTATCACTCAACAAAATTTAAAAATTGGTGAACAAGCTACACAACTTGCTGATTTAACAACTAGACATTAACAGCAAAATGGAGGACAAATGGGGCATTATAACATTCCTTCATCTATTACTTCTCAGAGTCTTAAGGTGACCACAAAGCTAGATAATGTTTGAAAAAGTTAATTCTAATTTTTTGGTTAAAAATTAGGGACATGATCTAATTTATGTAAATTTCAACTGAATAATGATTGAATTTGGTATTTAGGTTGGTGATAATGTTTTTCTTGTGAGCATGTTTGAGAACACTAAAAAGGTAGCCAAGGGAATCATTCAAAGTTTGGATTTAGCTACAGAAGTTGGAGGAATGCACTTGGGACAGCATTGGTGCAAAGTAAAGATATTATGCCCATTTGAGTAGGAAGAAGAATTGATTAGGCCATATAGGGCATTCAAGACAATTGGAAATACACTTAAGGAAAGCATTGCATATCCTTGTCATTTGGTATGTTAAGCTTCTATATGTAATTTGGTATGTTATGCTTCGTATCTCCAAGTTAGCTGGGCCTATATTTTGGTATTTGCTGGTTACTTTGTTGATTTGGAGATATGAGTAGACAATATCAAGAAAAAAAAAACCAAGTACCTTTTTAAATTTTGTTCTGATAACTAACTCTTGATTTTGCAATAGCTGAATGTTTAGATTTTTCTTTATTCAAGACAATTAAAGAATAAATTACAAGGATCATTTGATGAAAATTGTTTCTTGAAATAGTTGAAATATTATTTTGTTTGCCAACTCATGGTTGCTCTACTATATGTAATTTTTGTTTTTTTTTACTTGCATATGTGGTCCTTTTGATATTCAACACAAGTTTAGCTAGAAGTGAGTAATTAAGTTGAGAATAAAGATTAGTTTTGTGTGCCATTTTCATGGCTTTGTTGTTATAATGGGATCATTATTTTGGGAGAGATGTTAACTGCAAATAAAAACTGATTGGGTAAATGTTTCTATTTTCTTTTACTGCAGGTTTTCAAGGAAGGTGCATGATCTTAGTGCAACCTAACACTTTTTGCAAGTACAAGAAAGTGCATGATCTTGGTGCATGATCTATTTTTTTTTTTTTTTGAACTGTTACTTTTGGGATCAAGTGAATAGGAGACATAGTGCTTTTTGTTTATTGATAAGCACTTTTGGGAGAAAAACTAGATGTTATGCTTCTATTTTTGTTACTTTTGGAATCAAGTGGATAGGAGACATATATTTTTGTTTTTTAATATAAAGTCGACTTGATGATGATGATTCAAAATTGGACAGGAGACATATATTTTTGGGTTTAATGTAAAGTCGACTTGGTGAACATGATAGTTCAAAATACATTGATATAGTAGTTCTTATATTGATTATTTTTAAGTATGTATATATTTTACTAGATTTATTACATTGGTAGCATTCCACGGGAAAACAAAAAACAGGTACAAAAGCTAAAAAAATTGAGAAGAAAGACAGCACCAAATGCCTCAAATATGAAAATAATAATTTTTAGAAGTGCCTTAAAAAGTGATAAAATAAGGCATATTAGAAGTGCCTTAAAAAGTGAAAAATAAGGCACTTATAAGTGCCTTAAATCTAAAGAACTTTTTTGGGTTCAAAGTTGATGATGGATATATAAGTGCCCTATAAACTCTAATGTGTCACTTCTAAGTGTAGTTTGAAATGTTAACATCATACTTTTAAATAACACTTTCAAGTGCCCTATTATATTTTAACGTATTAGGGCGCTTGCAAGTGCTTCAACATGTTTTTTGGCGGACGAATGGTGCACATATAAGTGCCCTATTAAGTGCAGTCTAAAATGTGAACCATGATTATATTTTACATATTAGGGCGCTTATAAGTGCCTCAACAGATTTTTCACATATTAGGGCGCTTATAAGTGCCTTAATAGGTTTTTGTGACGAATGAGTAGAAGGCGCTTATCTATGCACCTCATTAAGGTAAGTGCCCTATTAGGAGACATATTGAGGCGCTTCCAAGTGCCCTAAAAGCCCTCTTCTGTAGTACTGATCAATTATTATATTGGCATCATAAAGGATTTAAGATAGACCCACTTCATTTGCAATCCATGGAATCACTATCTTCTAGTTAAATTAGTGAACATATTCAGTCTCAACTAACTTATCCCAAAGATGTATTAAAATCAATCCTCATATAAACCTCTATATTCTAGATGATTTAAAGCATCAAATTAGTCAACAAATCCATATTCTAGCAATCATTAACTAACCTTTGATTACTAATGTTCTAAACAATTAACCCCATTTTCAAGCAAGTTAAGAGATAACAAATATAAAACTAATTAATTGAATTCATTACCAACCTCTTTTTCAAGCAAGTTAATTACAAAACTCAATCAAGCAACTCCGTAAGGAAAATAAGTAATCAAATACCAAGAATAATAATCAATTGATCAAAAGACTAAGTTAATCAATAAATCATGAATCACAAGAACAATGTCAAATTACAATGGACATATTGAATACATGATTATTTAAGGAAAAGAAAACAAAGGTAAAAGAAAGCACTCATAGATAAGCCTCTTTCTTCCTCCTAGAAGACTCTCTTGAACAACCCTCATTAATTTAGGTGAACTCCTACTTCAATGAGAGATTGAGAATTTCTGCTCTTTAATTCACCTATCTTTATTGTATATCTCCAACCCTTGTGTTCTGTTGTGCTTTTATAGGTCTCTTGGATGCCAATTTCGTGGCTGAGGAAGTCTTGGCAGGCTAGGAGTAGGAAAATACCAAAATCATTGGATTAGCCCTAATTTCGCATACAAAATATTTGCCTACAGAGCATACCTGGTGCTGGGTACCTTCGACCCACCTGGTGCCAGGTGCACTCTATTCTTCCCTTGTTTTTCCTCTGTTTTTTACCACTTCTCCTTGGCAGTCAGATTGGAGCTGGCACCAGGTGCACTTGCCAAACTTGGCACTAGGTTTGTTTTGGAAATCCCTTGAAGCTTGCTCAATTCTACTGCTAGGGCAAAATGGACCTAGTGCCTTGTCCACTGGCTGGGCTTGGCACCAGATCTATTCTGGTTTTGTGCACTTTATACTCGATTTTTAAATTAAATCTGCACATATTTTCCAAAAACACCTTTTGCAAGAAAAATGTCAAATAGGAAGGAATATACCTAGTTATTACAACAAATGTATCTCAAAACACCCTCAAATAACTAGAAAAATAATAGTGATTTCAACCCCAATCAATAACGCACAATGTAGTCAGCTATGCATACATGCATACTTCATATATATGAATGTATATATTTATAATAACATGTATAGAATATGAAGACTGTCATATTAGTTTTTTTTTTTTTTTTTGCCTTCTACTTGCCATATAAGGTATATATTTATTTAAATATGTATATATTTGAATTTTTTTTTGTTTAATTAATTAGCAATGAATAAATATAATATACTATATTTATATAAATAGAGATACCTAACAATGATTAATAATATTTAGTCGGAATAAATCCAATAGATATAGAGAGTAAGCTTTATATATGTATATAAGTATATATACCTAAAATTAATTGATTAATATTTTATTGGAAGATAATATAATAGATCTAAAAATTAAATAAAAAAAGTTTTACATTTATGGATATAGTTTTGGGAGGGAAAATTGAGCAAAAAAAAAAAAAAAAAAAAGAAGCTGTTCGAATTGGATATGGCTAAAGCTGTTTAATAACCTGTCTTGATCTTTTTTTTATACCTATTTTTATAGAGGTTTTTATTACTAATTCAGCATTCTTCTTTAATGTGGATAACACACATTTTAGATGAAGCAAATGAGTTTGTAATGTAATTTATTATACTTGACTGGTATACTTCTTTAATGTGTTTATTTTACAGTAATAAGTGGCAAATTTTTTCTAGCTGCATTACTTCAATCAGGGATCATGGATAGCTCATGGATTGATTTATCCGATTATCTATCTAAGGAATATGATGATGAATTGAACATTTTTCTTAACTTTGCATGTAAATATAAACCTAGTAGAACAAAGATACCTAGTCCGTGTAATCGGTGCCAAAATTGTTACTATGTGAACCTGGTAGAAACAAAGCAGCATTGTAGGATATGGTGCTTCCTTAAGTGATATAAGAATTGGGATTTTCATGAGGAAGAGTATGTTTCAATGCATAAAGATATGCACATTCCTTCTCCTGTAGAGGTTTTGAATGTAGATGACATGGTTGGCATGGTCAATGATGCAGTTGGATTTAATGAGACAAATAATTCCAATGACCCATCAGAAGATGTCAAAAAATTTCTTAGAATATTAGAATGTTCCAATGTTGATTTGTATCCCAATTGTAAAAATTTTTCGTCCCTTTCATTCCTCATGCATTTGTTACACATAAAAGTTCTAAAAGGGTGGTCTAATAAATCTTGTGATATGTTGCTTGAGCTATTGAATGAGGCTTTTCATAATGTTGGTGTCAAAATACCTAAAAACTACTATAATGTAATCGAGATAACTAATATGTTGGGAACGGAATGCATAACTTGGGATGCTTATTGGAACAATTGCATGGTATATAAGGGGGGTGTTGTAGGTCTAAGTGAGTGTGATTGTGTAAGGCTTCTAGGTACACAAAATCGGGTGGGAAAATACCATGCAAAAGGGTTAGGAACTTTCCATTGATGCCTTGATTAAAGTAGTTGTTCATGTTATCCAAAACACCCTAATTATATAGGTGACATAAAGAAGGACGGGTGAAAGATGGTGTATATAGATACCCAGCTGATTCACGTGCTTGGAAAAAGTTTGATGAGTTAAATCCTTAATTTTTTAGTAATTTTAGAAATGTTAGACTTGGTTTATCAACAGATGGTTTTAGTCCTTTCTCATATATACATATTCCTCACAACACTTGGCACATTGTTCTTATGAATTACAACTTACCACTACGGCTTTGCATGAAGCAACCATTTTTTATGCTGCCAAGACTCATAGATGGTCCTATGTCACTTGGTAACAAAACTGATATCCAATTGCAACCTCTAATTGAGGTGTTAACCGAATTATGGCAGGAGGGCAACCTGGTGTTTGATTTAGTGGCAAAAGAAATATTTCATTTGCATGTGGCAGTCATATAGACTATAAATGATTTTCTTGCATATGGCTATTTATCTGGGTATAGTGTCCATAATGACAAAGCTTGTCCAATTTATGGAGTGAATTGTTTGAGCTATCATTTGCCTCGTAGTGGAAAATTTTACTTTTTGTATAATTAACGCTTTTTACAACCTAACCACCACTTGCGTAAAGATAAGGACTCATTCTATGGGGGTGCAAAATTCCATGCCTTACCAGCAAGATTTGATGGGGCACAAATTTTATAGTAGCTTGATGGTTATCTCACTGAATATAGGAGGGAAGATGTTAAAAAAAAAAAAAAAAAAAAAGGAGCATGGCAGATTTTGGGAAAAAAAATTGGGATAAACAGATTCAATTAGAAGAAGAGAAATATTTTTTAGGAGTTGCCATATTGGTAATTAAATCTGGTTAGTCATAATCTTGACATAATACACATAGAAAATTTTTTTTGCGACAATTGGTTGTATACAATCTAAGGAGATAGCAATGAGACAAAAGATACCCTAAAAGCACGCCAAGACTTAGAGGTTATGAATATTAAAAAGTTCTTGCATCCTATATTGAATCCTTTTGGATCTGGTTACACCTTGTCTCTAGCTCCTGATACAATGAGCAAGATTGAGATTGATACGTTTTTAAAAGTGTTAAAGGAATTAAGAGTGTTAGATGGTTATAGTTCAAATATTAAACGCTGAGTAAACTTGAAAGCGAAGACTATTGGGGGATTGAAATCCCATGATTGTCACATTTTTCTTCAGCAACTTTTGCTTTTGGTAGCATGGATAAAAATGCCAAAAAATATTGTCCAAGTTTTGATTGAAACCGCTGCATGTTTTAAACTTCTATGTTCAAAGGTTAACACGGAACACAGTCTTGATGTGCTCCAAAATCGCTTTGTGGTAACTTTAACTCTTCTAGAAAATACTTTTTTACCGGGATTCTTTGATATCCTGAAACATCTTCCAATACACTTGGCTGAAGATGTTGCAGGGCCAGTACAATGTAGATAGATGTTTCCCATTAAAAGGTAGTATTACAATCTACCTTGATACACTATTATACATTGTTTATTGTATCACTTGAGGAATATCCCAAATTTTTAAAATTTTTTTTATAGATACCTTATGACCTTGAAGAGGTATGTACATAATTGCGCTCATCTGGAGGGTTCTATTGCAAGTGGGTATTTGATGGAAGAGTGCATGGCATTTGTCTCTAGGTGCTTGAATGAGGTTGAGAGTAAAGAAAATAGGCCTGCAAGGTATAATGATGATGGTTGGGAAATGGGCAACGCAATTGGGAATAGAACGGATGTAGTATTTGACCATATAACCTTGACTCAAGCACATCAGTAGGTGCTTGCAAATTGTAAAGAGTTGAAACCATATCAAGAGTAAGTTTATCTATTAGTTATGCTAAGTGCTTCTATTCATTTTTAAATAACCCAATCTATTAATTTTAAGTTATTTTAACAAATGTCATTGTACTATGTACGTAGGCTTCATATCAGTGAAAGCTCAAGACAAAACCCAAGGGCTAGATTGCATGAGAGATAATGTATTCATTTAGCGATGTTTCACACATAGTTGCAACGATATGTAGGTTAAAAATTTATCACATGCATAAACCCAATTACTGCAATCTGTATTTTCCTTTGGGCACAAACTTAAGCCTTAATAAGTCGTTCATTAATTTCAAGTTATGGAAAACATGGAAACTAATGAAATATCTAGAAAGTTGAAATATCTTGCAAGTGGTCCTTACACTCAAGGATAACGCTTTCATGCTTGTAATGTGAATGGCTTCCAATTTTGCACCAAAGCTCATAAGGGAAATAGGTTAACACAAAACAGTGGAGTGCTTTGTAGGGCTAATCCAATAAGCTATTCTAGTGTTAAGGATAAAACTCCTATAGGTTTCCCAATGTCGTACTTTGGAGTGCTTACTGATATCATTAAAATGTGTTATAGTAATGCTTAACAATTCGTATTGTTTAAGTGTGATTGGGTGGATTTAGAGCATGGAAAGAAGCTAGATAAGTTTAACTTCACATTAGTTAATTTCAACTGTCTGATGTATCGTGATAATAAAGAGTCGGAAGAGCCATTTATCCAAGCTAACCAAGCTGAGCAAGTCTAGTATTCCAGTTGTCCTATTGAAGATGATTAGCATGTGACTATGCCTATGATTAGGAGGGATTACTTTGACGCTTATTCTAGGGATTATGAAATTGAGGTATTTTCACCTCAAGAGCTAGATTTTAGACCTCTTCTGCCACAAATAGATAGCTCATCAGTCAAAAAATGGGATTTAAGGAGAGGAGGTTGATCTAAGTGGTAATCGAATGCAACCAGCTAGAAAAGCAACCATCTTGCATGTTAAAGGGTGCAATGTATTCTTAGTGTGTGTAAACTAAGGTGCTCTTACATGTTATATGTAATCTAGTTATCATATTGTTTTAATATTTTGTGTGTCAATTCTAGCTTTATATGGTTTTTCAATGTCGTGTGGATTGGTAACTTGTATGCTATAATTTAACATATAGTATTCATTCATTCTCTTCTTCTAGGATTCCCGTTAATTTAAAGAAGTAGTTTTCATTTTTTTAAGTATTATATAATCACGAACGCTGCAAAAACTTAAAAGTGTCGAGATGGAAATAACAAGGAACAATGGGAAAATAGTGTCCGAGAGGGAGGAAAATAAGAGTCCTAACTGGTAAACCACAAGATATAGGAGGATGACCTGCAGCTCCAATAATGACACGGGGTGGTTAAATTCTGGCCTGTACGAGCACTTTTTTGAGTAAGCACTTCTGCTGTTTCGAACTCTAATTAGTTGCAATGTAAGATAAATACCTAAAAATGAACATGTAAGATAAATACCTCTTTAAGTATGACTTTGAGTGTCATACTCGAAATATGAAAAAAAAAAAAATAATGCTGTGTGATATAACTTCTTGATAACTATAATGGTTCTTAGTGAAATTTTGTTAGTATGTATCTAAGTTACCTTAAACTTCTGTGTTTGATCTTTTTTTTTTTTTTTTTTGGTTTTTTAGTTTTTACTTCAACCACTGATTGTTGGAAAATCTAGAAATCTATTCTAGAGGAGAAACAAAGCTCATTTATAGCTTTGGATTCCATTTGGTTTA
Organism: Voacanga thouarsii; assembly: GCA_026120185.1. Classification (NCBI taxonomy): domain Eukaryota; kingdom Viridiplantae; phylum Streptophyta; class Magnoliopsida; order Gentianales; family Apocynaceae; genus Voacanga; species Voacanga thouarsii. The sequence goes on from JANUWF010002085.1 coordinate 979,797, forward strand.
GCACCTATGAAAGCGGACACAAAAACGTCGTGCTTCACTGGATTAAGAGGAAAGATATCTTCAACAAAAGATATGTTTTAGTACCAATTGTATTATGGTACGAATTAAGATTTAAGGCCTGATAGCAAAGTGCTATGTTGTGAGACTATAAAAATGCATCTTGCTATTGTGAAAACCCGTAGTAGAATATTATGCATGATGTTTTCCCCTTCCATGTAGGTTATACTGGTACCTCTTGATCTTGTGTGAATTCAATGAGGATGCAGGATACCCAGACAAGTGTATGATTCTACTAGACTCTTTGCAATCATCAAATCAATCTGAACTCGAATGAGCTATAAGAAAGTAAGTGGTTCTGTTCTACTGCTATTTGTCCAACTGAAGTCCTTTTTCGCTTACCTTGTATCCTGTGTGTGATTGAAATGTTTGAACTGGACTAGTTTGTGGATGACCTGAATTAAATAGGAGGTCAAGTTACCTCAATTATATTAGAGTCGTGCCCTTCCTAATTCCCAAAGTAAGCTATATTTTTTTGTTTGGTGAAAACTTCTTCTACTACCAATTACTTGAATATTTGATTAGTATTTCTGATATGATCTAATGTCCTACCAACCTATCCACCGGTACTGCAGCAAGAAGAAGGTGAAGAATGTGGATATTATGCCCTCTATTGTGAAACCCCATCTAAAGCGAACCCTAGAGTAAGGGGGTCGGGATGCATATCATATTTTCTTGCATGAATATATATATATATATATATATATATATATATTTGAATGATTTTATGTGCTTTAGAATTATGATTTATAGTCTAGAAGGCTTAGTAATGCTTAATGAGTAGGAAGGGTAAAATGGTAATTTTTTCTTGAGGTCAAAATAGGAAGATAGCTTGGAGATTAAATAGGAAAAATATTTAGGAGAGAAAATAAGAACAATAATTGTTGTGGTTTAGTGGTTAGAGCCTTAGAATTAATCTCCATGATCTTGAGTTCAAATCCCATCATATAAAAGAGTTGTCCTAGGGGAGTCATAAAGGGAATGTCCTAATCCTATTTTTATATCCTAAAAAGTATTCTTAAGGGATTCATGTCATTTTATTTCCTAGCTTACCTTAAATTCCTTACCAATTAAATTTGTTCAATTTATCCAAATCTATGTTTTGATTCCAGAAAATTCAGCAAGGTTTATTGGCCTTTAAATTTCGAAATTAATTCTTAGAGGTTGGAGATTGGACTAAAAATAGGGAAGGGGTTAAGGAAGGTTCCCCAGAGAAATTAATCTCCATGGTTGGACCTTCAAACTCCACTCCATAGTGTTCATCTTTTGCATGGAAGAAATCTGAAAAATTTCCAAATTCTTGGGTAGCCTAGCTTTCGAAAACCTTAGCCATCTTCCTTATTCAATTGCTGCCAAAAAAATGGCCACCTTACTCAGCTTAAAGATTGAAATTCTTTGCCAAAAATCGGACTGCACAAAGCTGTGCAAACCAGAAAAAAATTCTGGACAGCTTCGATGCATAGCAAGCCAAAATCAATGCTGTTTCTTCTGCGCTTCAAACCAGTAAATTACCTCTGCTTTTCCTCCATAAAGAAGGCTGGAAACCAGCCTTAAAGGACCCTCAAATACCTCTCCAAACCCTCTGCAAATCGGCTGGAACCTTGCAGAAAAACTACATAGCAAATTCTAGCAAACAATTCGAATCTCAAGCAGAAAATTCCAGCCTTGCTCCCTATTCAAGCCTTGTCCGAAAATCACCTCAAACTTCTGTGAGTTTACCTTTGTTCAGCCATAAACTGAACTCCATTGCCCCCTCCACTGACCTTACATGATTAGACTCCATAGCCACTCCTCAAATTTCTCCTACAATCACTCCAATCAAACTTCCATTTGAAGTTCAAAAATTCCAACAATTGTTCCATGAAAACACCCTTGGATTAAGCTTCCAAAAAACCAGAAATTCTTCCACCATTGAACTCAGAATTTCAGACATCCTTATAGCTCCTTCAACCCTCGTTCATTTTATCAAACCACAGCAAATCAACTGGCTCCATTGTAGCTCTAAGGAACCTCCATCAATCAAACATCATTACCATATCTTTTACATTAAAACACTTCATAAATTTCTCCATTTAAATTTCAAACAACTAGATTTCTGATACGTATGGATTTGGGTATAAAAATCATATAAAAACTAAGCACATTCCCAATCAAGCTTACATTAAAACGTTAATCCCAAATTACACATATGAGCAAGCGTACTCATCATTAACATAGCATAGGGTTCAAACGAGTGTCGATCCTCAAGGAACAAGTATACACTAATCATTCTTCTTTCATTGTTTAACCGACTCGATAAAGTGAAAATGAAATAAAATAAAACAAAATAAAATAAAAATAAAAATATATACATGTCAAGGATGGAGAATTATGTAACTCAAGCCCTTATTTAGACAAACATAATCTTAAAGTACCCAATCTTTATTACAACCAATTATTCTCTTAGCATCATGAAGGATTAAGGTAGATTCACTTCTTTTCCAATCCATGAATCCCTATTTTCTAGATAACTTAGCATCACATTCCTGTCTCAACTAGTCTTACCCAAAATATGCATTAAACACAATCCTTTGATTAAATTTCCATTCCTGGCAAACTTAAAACATGAAATTAACCAATGAATCCATTCCTGACAAACACCAGTTAACCTTTAATTACCTTGTTCTTAGCAATTAACCCCTTTTCCAAGAAAGTTGAGAGACAACATATATGAAATCAATGAATTGAAACTACCACCAACCCCTTTTCCAAGTAAGTTAATAGGAAGAAACAACCAATTAATCTCGTAATAGGCACAAGTAATTAAATACCAAGAAAACAATCAATTAATCAAAAGATCAAATTAACTCTAAAAACTATGAATATCTAAAATAATGTCAAATTACAATAAAACAATTAACATATCATTGTTCAAGAAAAAGAAAACAAAGTAAAAGAAAGCACTCATAAACAAGCCTTCTTCTTTTTCCTTTGAAGACCTTCTTGCACAACCCTCCCGTTGATTTGAGTGATTTTCTGTGATGATCAATGAATTCTCCCCTTCTTGCTGGTGTTTTCCATTTATTTATAGGATTGGGAAGTGCCTAAACTCATTGGTGTAATGTTCTTGGCCGAGTAGAAGTTGGAAAGTACGAAAATTCCACAGATTACCAAAAACCGCGTAGAAAAATCAAAGCACCGCCTTAACTTCAGGGCACAGTCAGCGCCGCCTTGGCTCTTAGAGCCGGCGCCGGTTGTGTTTTGTTTCTCGAATTGTTTGCCAATTTTTCTCCATTTTAGCACCATGTAGTCTAGAGTACAACCGGCGCCGCCTTAGCTACTGGAGTCGGCATCGGTTCTATTCTATTCCGCTCTGTTTTGATAATTTTTTGTCACTTCGAAGTTCGTGTAAACAATGTATGGTTGGCGCCGGTTCCTCTGTCCTGGCCAGCACCGCCTCTATTTTATTTTGCGATGTTTTTGCGTTGTTTTACCCCAAAAATCTGAAATAATGAACAAAATACCTTTCCAAGGGTAAAATCTCAAATATAAAGGAATATGACTAGTTATTCAACAAAATGTATCATAAAAGAGCCTTGAATAACTAGAAAAAGTGTGACTAATTTAGCCCCTATCAATTTCTTTCTTCCCTCGAATCTGAAAATCAAAATCCCAGAACCTCCTCAATCATTCGGCTAACCCTTTCAGCAATTTCATCCAACACTTCTCTCCAATTCTCTCCATTTTCACCAAGAACACCAATAACACATACTACCTTTCTTCAAGCCTACGACCACTCTAAACAACTCCAATCCTTCCCAAAAATTCCAGAACACGCCTACATACTCCCTAGAGTCGATTTCTAGATTTTATAACATCAAATCTCAAAAACAAAAATTTGCAATCAGATAAAAAATCAGAATTTTCCTTTAAGTCTCAAGAACATCATCAAGGTAACCAAGAACAAGAACAACTTTTGTTCATCTTCTTCCCTTCAATCTTTAACATGTCATACTAATATCTCTCTCTCTCTCTCTCTCTCTCTCTCTCTCTCTCTCTCTCTCTCTCTCTCTCTCTCTCTCTCTCTCTCTACCGAAATGGTTTCTACAACCATGGCCATTTTCCTTCTCCTCTCTTGGACGGTTCAAGCCTCTCAAGCTTGTGGATCTCGTTAAATCTTCATCGAGATAGTCATCAACCAAGTATTTCTCTTTAACCTTCTCTTCAATTCTAAAGTTATGTCTCTTAGATGTTGATAGAAAGGGATAGAATATTATTAGGGATTGAGTATATGCTTATGTATGAAGGAGTTGAGATTGGAGCATGAGAATGTTTGGCCATGATTAAGCTTTATGAAATTCCTTGTGGATCGATGCATGTTCTTCATGTCTTAAGTGAGTATGAATGTTTAAGCATGCTAGATATTATGTCACCTTCGGTGAATATGGTATTATGTTCTTATTTTCATTGAAGCCATGAGTGTGATTATGCTTAGTAGAGATTTGGCCATGTGATAGTAGGTATGGATTTAAGCCTTTATTCATGAATAGGATAGTTTGTTGATTGATGTTGGGGTATATGTTCATGATTCTTGTTAGCAATAGGAAAATTATGATCATGACTTTGTTGATCCTAAGTTATTTTAATTAGTCAATTTTATTACAATAATTAAAATTAATACTATATTTTCCTCCAAAGATTTCGAAAACCCTAGGAAGTTTTGGAATTGGAATATTAAATGAAATAGTAATATTTTAGCCAAATAAATGATATCTTTTGTAATATATAAATATTTATATATGATAATAACAATAAATAAAACCTTTTATATAAATAATAATAGGTAAAATATTAATCTTGTAGGCCATATATTCATAAATATCATATTTACTTGCTAATCAAGATTTAATAAAATTTATTTATTATTAATTTTACTTATTTTCTATCTATTAATTATTAATTAAGAGTTTAGTAATAATTTAATATTTACTTTAAAATTATTATTTAAGAATGACCATTTATTAATATCACCTAGAACTTAGGATTCTTCACCAATGAAACCCTAGTTTATTTATTAACAACAACACTCAAGATTTATTATTTGAGCCGATAACTTCATAGTAATCATTTTACAACCCCTAATTATTTTAAAGCTGGTCTTATTTTATAAAAGCCTTTATCATCTAGCCTTAAAGCTTAGGACATTAGGGTCATGATTGTAATAAGTTGAACTAGGATTATTTGTGGAATCGAATATAGTTTGAGTATAACCATATGACTTGTGTTTACCCCAGGTAGGGTTAGGTCAACTTTGGAAGATTCTTGATTTTGATCAAGCAAAGGATCAGGTAAGCTCTTGCATAAACTTATTTGATGACAAAAAGGTTACTATGGAAAGCTAAATGTAAAGTGTATGTATACTCATTTTGTAAAGGCAATTAAGGGTCATTTCCTTTCTTGTTCAATCAAACAAATCATTTGAAAATCAAACAAGCAATTTTGCACAAACACTAAACACTTTCTAAAAACCAACTTTGACATGAATTTTAGAAATCCTTAATTGCTATTTCCAAATAAAGCAATGTTTTATCAGTTTTCTCCCAAATGGGACAATCAACGTTAAGTACTCAATAAGGGTAGACTACTAGGACTAGTCTTTGAAGGGTTAGGGTAAGTCTCTCAGTAGGTGGCCACCTCTAAGGGGTGAGTCCTTCTTGGATAGGATGCCAATCCAGTAGGTCATGCCGGTCTAAGCTAGCAAGTTTTAGTCATGTGGACTGTGTGTTACTTGAGTGGACAACCGATAAGTTTGGGTATTGAGAATGAGGAGTATCTCATCTGGTAGGCTGATCACCTACCTTTTAGTCAGTCTGCACAAAGTGTGGCATTCTGACCGTTATATGGTTATGGGGCCTAACGTGTGGTAACCCATGGCCACCCATTTGAGTGGTTGTATTTATTGTGCACATGTATGGTTTGGAAAGCAAAACACCACTCTTTATTTATAACCTTATTTAATTCTTGCCAGTACTTTCTCTTATACAATTTTTACAACTTGCATACATGAACTGTTTCACCTGAAACACTCAAAGCACACACGGGCTTATTGAGATTTTTATCTCATCACCTTTTACGCCATGTTTTCAAGTCGATCTTGCTGTGGAGATGAGTAGCTAGATTTATTACCTGCTTTGAAGTCTTTATGTTATTTATTTTATGTGTTGTTTTGAGAGATGATAGCAATCAATTTATTTTGGAATTGTCCCTGAATTTTTGGGTTGTAATAAGTTCAATTTTAAAGTATTGTTTTATTTTCGTTTGTGTGACCTAGTTATAAACACCCTTTGTCCTTTGAATGGGGCGACATCCCTGGCCCTTTTGAGCCTAGGTAGTGGGGTGTTACATCTATTTTGCCAAACTATTTATGCTAAGTGCTTTTGAAAGGTTTAGCATTTCCTTTGGTTACCCATACTTTGTAAGTATAGTTCATGCTCCAAGAACCATTTTACTCTACATGTTATATCCATCTCTTATTGTTTGAATTTGGTCATAGATATGTTATTCTTACCATGTTTTGTTGTCTTGCAAATGTCTCTAGATTGGTTCTCAGTGAATGATATCCATGCATTTTGCTGCTCATTACTCAATCCAGATAACAATAATAATATGAATCAATGACATCCTAATGATGCAAAATTGAGGCCTAGAGACATAGAGTTGAAATCCAATTACCAACGGCTAGTAGAGCACCCAATAAAACCAAGGGACGTTGAGTGCATTCCAGAAAAGTTACATAACACATATTTAGACACTCAAGAGGTAAATAACACATTTATTTGATAAACTACCTAAATGTTCTCAGATAGTTCGAGCATATTAAGGAAAATGAACTATTTACTGACCAGTAACATTCATTAACTTTTGCTATATAACAATAGATATTTTCATTGCAGCTCATTGTAAGTTCCTAACAAATATTGAAGGTGGGGTCTGATACCAAGCTACCCAGAGTAACATCAGTAAACACTTGTTCACAGTTAGCCCATAGAGGATTTGAGGCATTTGAAGGCAACAAGATAAGGACATGAACATTGATCGATGTCATTAAAGATAAGACAATAGTAAAAAAGGAGAACCCTACTGTTGCTGTGAAGAATCTAGATGCAATTATGAAGGAGCCAGCAGCTGCTGTAACTTCTATAGTCCCAACAAGTCAACAACAAAAATTCTGGACCAGCGCCAAGCTTAGGTATGAAATAGACATATCATGACAATTATATTTACTCTAACCAACATTTTTTCATTTGTAACTAATCAATGTGTTCTACCATTTTCATTTACATAGCCCAAGTAAGTTCCTCCATTACACGAAGAGGTTGGGGACATGGTAAGTTCCCAGCAAAATGAGGAACTAGACAGAAATTACAACTCACAATGACAAAAGAGGGGATCGTTGGGGTAAAATATAATAACCTTGCAACAGCTTATGGCGTGCTTGTAAAAATGGGTACTAAGCTACCCATTAGGCACACAACTTGGCATGATGTCCCACAAGAAATCAAGGACTACTTGTGGCAAGAGGTTCTAGTATGGAACTTTCAAATTAAGAGAATGATTAATTCGCTATTATCTCTTCTAACCTCAAATGCTTTGCTAATGTATAGGATAACACAACTCTGCCTGACCTGCTACACCAAGAAAGGTGGTTATGGGCATGATAGATTTAATTTGGAGGGATCATAAATGTAGATTGAAAAGTGATTAGTTCATCATTGTGAAATGTAGAGAAAGAGAAGTACCTTTTTGTGGGGATAATTGGGTTGAGCCAGATTAGTGGAAAGAACCTTGTGCATATTGGAGATTGGAAACTATTACGCCCCGTGCTCGCGGACCCGGGAGCGCGACTATGGACCTGGCACCACCTATGGTCAACTACTTGGCCACCGTCCTCGCTGGGCCAAAATGGATATCCCAAGTTAATAATGGGTACTTAGGCCCATTCTTATATACCATTCGCACTTCTCATCCCAATCCCATGTGGGATTGGGGTATCACATTCACCCCTTCTTTAGGCCCAAGCGTCCCCACTGGGCCTATACTTTAGGGACCAATCAGGCGGCATAGGATTCTAGAGGTGGCTCCCACCGCGCACGGTGTAGCACTTAGTTCCTATACCGGGGGCTAGTTACCTACTATGATACCAAATGTTATGCCCCGTGTTCGCGGACTCGAGAGGGCGACTATAGGCTTGGTAGCACCCACGTTTAACTATTTGGCCGCCGTTCTCGTTGGGCCAAAATGGATATCCCAAGTTGACAATGGGTACTTAGGCCCATTCTTATATACCATTCGCACTTCTCATTTCAATCCCATGTGGGATTGGGATATCACATTCACCCCTCCTTTAGGCCCAAGCATCCTCACTAGGCCCATACTTTAGGGGTCAAACCTAGGACGAACTAGGCGGCATAGGATTCTAGAGGTAGCTCCCACCGCACACGGTGTAGCACTTAGTTCCCATACCGGGGGATGGTTACCTGCTCTGATACCAAATGTCACGCCCCGTGCCCGCGAACCTGGGAGTGCAACTTTGGGCCTGACAGCACCCACAGTCAATTACTTGGCCATCATCCTCGCTGGGTCAAAATGGATATCCCAAGTTAACAATGGGTGTTTAGGCCTATTCTTATATACCATTCATACTTCTCATCCCAATCCCATGTGGGATTGTGGTATCACAGAAACTGTCAAGGTAATGTACTTGCAGTAAATTTTATATCTATATTTAGTTATAAATTTTGCCTCTATCTTTAGCAACATGTAAGATAAAATTCTTAATATAACTTTATTTTTAAATTATGTAGAATGATGCTCAACAGAATTTAGCAAATAGGGCAAGCCAACAATTCCTACTTATAACAAGATGGACACCATTTTTTAGAATACGATAGTAGGTCAAGTTCCATTTATATGACATAAACTTTCCACTAGTACTTGATAATTGTTAAGCTTTTAGATAACTTGGTTTCATACTTTTGTAGATGTCATCCGAAGGTAAGTCCGCATCTCAGTATGATGTTTTCATGGGGACAAGGAAGAGGAAAGGCAAATATGTAGATGAAGTTACATCTAAAATGATTGTAGGTTTGTGGACGAGAAATCTTAAATGTCTAGTGTTCTTTTGGTGGGAAAATTTGTGTTAATGAAACATTGTTATAGATCTGTAAATGATATTTTCTTTTTCTTTTTACTTTTTAGCCAAAGAAGTCTTATGGATGGCTCTTTTACTTCTGCTTTCTCTTGATATTGCCCTTTATGTCCTAGGATAACCTGAATATTGTTTTTCAAAGGCAAATGATCTCCATTAAACTTTGGCATTGTTTTTGCGTGTTGGATTACTTTTTATGCAATATTTTAGCTTAAACTCTTGCTTCTTTGATTACTTCCCAATCTTTAAGAAGTTGTTGGTTAGTGGCATAATAATTGGCTTCATCTTGGGTAGTTCTTTCTTGAATAGTTGCAAACTTGTGGATTTTTTTTTTTTTTTTTTTTTGTTATAAGACAATTTCTTCATGTTCATAGAAGGTGATACTGATTTTCTGCGTAGACTTCAATGGAATAGTATGCTTACCCTCTAGATAGTTTTTTGCAGGCCTTAGAGCTGTGGCACATAATTATTAATGATAATTTGCATTTGTATTTCAGGGTCAAATGGAGAATAAGTTAGCATCATTGGCGGAGGAAGAGCAAAATTTGAAAGCAAAACAAAAGATATTCACCAAGGCAATGGAGTCCGATAAAAAGGGGACGCATGAGAAGCATAGGAAGAGGTCGAACAAGGACATCCACGAGGGAGTATACAGCATTGAATATTGCTGCTCAAGTACAACAAGTTCAAGATGAGATACAAGAGTGGATGGAAGAGCCCATACAATGAGAATGAGATGAGTTGTATACAAAGTTTCAGTAGGAGAAAGTCAAAATGCAGGCTATTTTCCAACAGCAACTAGATGTATTTTTGTCGAAGCTTGATCTAAGTGATGATGAATGCTTTGTTGTTTCTCCCATTCCACCCTCAACTGGTTCAAACACTTCACCTAGCTTTGGATCATCATGGATTAATCTTGTTGGAGATGTTGGGAATTGAGAGGCTCCTGATCATGCTACTCCATCCCCATCCAAGGTAAATGCTTTTGGCAAGAATTAAGTCTTTAATGTGTTTCAGTTGGGATATAGGTTTAGTAATGCTAAAAATTTCAAGCTCGAAATTGTGTTATCCGATGCAACAGAGTGATTAAGATTTTTTGTTTTGTATTGTTGAAAAATAGAAATAAGATTACTTGTATATTTATTATAGTCGATGCCTAAGAATTTAAGAGTTAGTCTGAACTATTATTATGGAAAATTGTTAGTGCATTAAAGTGATTAGGATATTGTCTAAGTATATTGGAAAATTTTGGGTTGGAATATGTGTTGTCCTATGCATACTACAGGAGGTTTGGAGTCTGTCTTGTCTTATGCATGCTACCAGTTGGAATATGTAGCAAATATCTGATATGTTACAGGTTGGAATGTGGAATATGCTGCAGGTATTATATTTGATAAATATTTGGTATTTCTAATTTTGTATGGTTTAAAATATAACTAGGATTGTGTAGTTATCTGTTACACATTGTTGCCTTTGAATTTGAAAGTGAGTACCAGCTAGCCTTTGTGAAAAATTATTAGTGAAAAACTTGTAACTACGTTGAATTCAAGATGCTACAGAGGAATTGTGAAAAGGAATGAAGGGAATGGTTTATTGTGAAACATTAGGTCTATCTTGCAGTAATTTGAATTTGAAAACAAGGAAAAATTGCTAGTACATTTCTACTTTTATCTCCACAATTGAGTGCCTATCATTAATTGATTGCAGTATAGAACATTTACTTGGTTTTTTCCTTCTTATTTGTGCAAGCACGCAAAAATTAAAGCTATTTCTAAGGGGCTCCTTGGCATCAAGGAAGTTTATGATTTAGTTTTACAAAAACACACATTGGTTATGAAATTGTTGGAATGAACTATAATACTTTATGATGAATGATACTTATGTTTTATCTTAAATTTGCATATATTAATGACTATGTAATGGGATATGGTACATTTAGTGGAATATTATTTATAGATGTCAATATTCGTAGCATTTTATATAAAAATTTACATCACTAATATATTAATTTTTAATTTAAAAATATATTTATATATGACACTTACCTTGTGTCATTCAAAAAATAAATAAATACGATGCTCATCTAGCCATTACGAAAAATATGAAACACAACATTCATTTTTGTGACACTTACATATAGGATAGTAAAGAAATGACACACCGAAAACCGTCGTATATATTCAAATTATTTACAACACACAAGAAATCATTTTACAAAATTAAATTTATATACGACTTACCAAGATTGTCGTATATATTGGCTAAACTAAAGCATCTTATATAAATTATAAATGACACTTGGATGACTGTTGTTTTTATTAGGCCTATATAGTAGTATATACGGCGGCCCACAAATTACAATATAAGAACCTCAATATATAAACGATAGTCCCCAAACCGTTGTCATTAGTTACATTTTAAATGTCGACTTCAAAACTGTCAATTATTCTATCTCATTTGAACGGACTATATACAATAGTTTTTTGTCATTTTTACAATTGTGAAAAGAAATCCGTCATTTAAACTATCATAAATACTATGTACGATGGTTGTTGAGCCATTGTACAATAAACGATGGTTGTTCAATAGACTAATTCGGTTGAAATCGTGACTCAGAAATAGAATTCAAATATGATAATATCTAGGATTTAATTTAAGATCCAGGAATATGTCTTTAGAAATCATTAAAAGGAAATTATAAGTCGTCTCAAACTCTTGGAATTGATCTCTCTCTTTTTGAGTGAAAAGAAAAACCTATATTGAAACAAAAACCTCTCTTTGTGTAAGAAACCACGAAAATCTAGATAGCACTAGAATGATATATTGATACTCTCAAACAAAATATATATGACTCATTAAAAAGAGAATAGAGAACATAAAACATGGAAAAATAGGCATTGTTGTTGAACTTGAGGAGACAAAACCCTTGTGAAGAAGCAAAAAAGTAAAGTTCACAACTTTTTAGTGCACAAATTTGTGTTGAGGAAAGAGAAAAGAACAAAAAAAGAAAAAAGTAGAATCGATATTGTGAAGCAAAGAAGAAATGGAATGGTTATAGAGTCTTTGAAATTCTAATTACACGTATTTTTGTTTTAAAATCTAGAGGAAAGTAATTTGAATACCACTTTTATATTAGGATTATCTTTCCCAATATTTTAAACCTATGTTCCATAATTTAAGGAATCACTTGTCTTTCCCTCAACAAAAACAAATACTCAAACACTGGAATTTAATATATAGGACTTAGATTACTTTCCCAGATGCAGAATCCCTAGCAATCAAATGGAACCTAAGGCCTTTATATGTGGTTGGAAAGTTTAAAAACATTGAAGGAAACTAATATAAGGTATTTTCTTAATATTTTGAAGATAAAGCATTACACATATAAAAACAATTAAAATATTTTGAAATATCTCTCATGCTATTGTACAATTTAATTATATATGTATTTCTATCAAGTAGTTATAATAAACGAAAATCATATAAATAGTGTTATCACAACTTTAAATAAATATTTTATTTTATTTTATTTTATTTTATTTAATATTCCAATTATTCTTGTTATTAAGTTTAAATTCTAATATTGATAGAAAATAACAATCTATTATTAATTATCAAATTAAAATATCTAAAGAAAATTCAACAAATTTTCTTCTCATATAATTAATACAATCATGATATGACTTTCAAATTGAAAGTTTATAATTATTTTAATTTATGTGTGGAGTCTTTTAAATTTTTGAGAAAAAAAATTAAAGTTTGGAATATAGAAATTTTAATACACTACTAGGTTGGGAGAGGTGTAAGGGGAGTAAGAAGTAGTAAGGAGAGGTGATAGATTTAAATAGGAATAAGTCTTTTTATTTATCTTTTTAAATTTTGTATCTTTTATTATTAGAATCATTAGAAATAATGAATCATAATTACAGATCTCAATAATGATTCATTTTTTAGTATTTTGTATTTATTTTCCTATACATAAGGAATTAAATTCCTTTCTCTTAAAATAAATAATAAACTAAGCATTGGATTTTAAGGATGAAAAATGTGATTACTTTCCCACCCCACTTACTCAAACAGTCAAATGGTGGCCATGGATAATCGTTCATGTAATTATACGTTGTAATGTAGCTACTCACTTTAAAACTTCTTTGACAGGGTGTGGCGCTTCTGCAGTCTTGGGCAACAGGTAATATGGAGTTCACTATACAGGCCTATAACTATCTTAGGCCATCAAAATCGAAAACATATTGGGCAAACACAATATGGAAACAAGGACTCATGCCAAAGCACTCATTCATAGTTAGGCTATGCACAAAAGGGTGGTTGAAAACTAAAGATGCTCTGTCATTCCAGCTTGATGATATATCTTGTCCCTTATTCCACGCACAATCGGAGATGACCATTCACCTATTCTTCAATTGTGTGCTGTCATCATAGGTTTGAGCAGGTATCAAGGCATGACTTGGTTTGCCATAGGTTATGAATAAGACCAGAACCTGCCTAAATTGGTTCAAACAAGCTAACTGTGGCTCTTCGTGGCTCGCTACGGCCAAAACAACTGCTATGGCTACCACGTTCTACTACATCTAGATGGCACGCAATCAGGCACTTTTTTGAAGGAGCTGCTTGTCAATCGATGGAAATTGCAAAGAGGGTCAAAACACATGTGTACACTGTGATTTTTTCCATGCACTACTAGGAAAACAGGCTGTTATGACAGGTGAAAATGTTATTATAAGTATCTGTTGTGACATTTTTGACTTTGTGACGTTTCTGCAAAATGTTCTCTAAAATGCTGTTGCTATAGTCACTGAGGACGTTACCAAATGTCATAATAGATGTAGCTATCATAATATGTAGAATTGTTATATCAGAGGCCTTATTACAACATTTTGTCATGCTACAAAAAGGTCTAATAACTGCCAAAAATTCAAATATATATTAACAATTTAAAGTGTTATAATAACTGACATCTATAATGACATTTACAACTATCAGTAAAAGATCTTCATATAACATTTAGTTATGTTATGCAAATGCTTACCAACGGTTGCCAACGGTCAAATTCAAATGTACAAAAATATTTATAAATGTCATAATAGCATTTGGCAACTTTCAATTAGATGACACTTCCTTAGCATTCGTGACATTTTATACTGTCATTATTATTATTTGTTATGATACTTATACATATTGTTTAAACTTAATATAACAACATTTTCATAATGTGTAGGCTATGTGTCACTACATTTTTTTATAACATTTCAGTTCTATATATATATATATATATATATATATATATATATATTAATTACATGATATAAAAAAATTTAAAACTTTAACCATAATACTAAATCATATTAAAGTCAAAATAAAATGTTTGCATACAATAGGAAGTATAGTACTATGTATATATACATCAAGAAAGCCATCAAAATTCAAAACTATATAATCCAAAATAAAATCTCAATGTATCCATTAAGACATAATTTCATTAATGGCTAAATGCTTCTATTTAGCCAAATGATCTACTATACTTCCTTCATATGCAACATCAAAATAACTTGTAGCCAAGCTGTCTCCTTAGTCTCATTCGTCTCGAGCCCTACGAACCTGCCATTGTAAATTGGACACATTCAAGTTAGACAAATGATGAAAAACCAGTAGCTTCTTGATACCAAAACTGCAGCATTCACAAAGGATGAAAAAAAAAAGAAGAGAGAATTAAACTTTTCAACTATGGAAGGGATTCTCTTGAGTGAATTAAACTGCAGCATTTTAGTTTTCTGCTGAGACTAAAACAAACAATTATTGCACCAAAATGGCTAAAATGTAGCATTTCAGTTTTCAAAAGGCTATGCTTCAGCAAGAAGTGAATTAAACTACAGCATTTCAGTTTTCAAAAGGCTATACTTTAGCAAGAAGTGAATTAAACAAACCACAACATTTCAGTTTTCTCTTGAGGCTAGAACAAACAATTATTGCACCAAATTGGCTAAACTGCAGCATTTCAACATTTTTGTTTTCAAAAGGCTATACTTCAACAACAAGTGAATAAAACTACAGCATTTCAGTTTTCTCCTGAGCCTATAACAGACAGTTATTGTAGCAAAATGGCTAAACTGTAGCATTTCCATTTCAGCATTTCAGTTTTCAAAAGGCTATACTTCCTTTTCAATAATAATATCATTCAGCTTTCGTATGATACCATTATACATATTCAGTTGTCTCAACAAATTTTCCAAACAATTAACAACAAATTCTAAGTATATTACAAAGCTAAACTCCTCTTTTTGTTTTAGACAACACAAACCACTTCTGAAGCCCAAATCTCCTCATTCAGTAACAACTCACAATAACGCTTCATTCCCATAAAAATCAACAACACCCATCAAACACCACAATAAGATTAATGCCAAGGCCACCACTTTTCAAAATTTACAACTTCAAACACCACAATATTAACACATATAAAAAGCCCACACTTCTCAACCTCTGAATGCTCAAAATCCCAAACCAAATCAATGAAAACAACAAGAGAACTAGCAAAATATCAGGCTGTAAACAAATGCAAAATATAATGCTGTAGACTACAGTGCCATGTTAGAAAGACAACCCATATTTTTGTTGAAGAAAATTTTATCCAAAAAGGAACCTAAAAGAAAAAAAATGAACTGATCTCTCCATTCAATAGAATATCAATTACACAATGCAACAAAGCTTCACTGACTTTTTATCTCCTGGCTATCGACTTTCCTTCATTCTCCTACTACAAGGTTAGGCTTTCACAAACTATAAACTAGAGTAGGTGTTTTACAGTTGGTAAAATATCTCTGCTGGTCATGTCTGTGAAATATTTAGGACAGCTACATTCTTCCTCAAATATCAATATACACAAATAGAAATTCTCCAAATTCATAGATGTCCAACACATCAATGTTTTTTTTTTTTTTTAAGAAATTCAATAAGCAAATGACTAATTGCAAAACTCCAATTAAATCACTAAAACTGCAACAAAACTCCAATAAAATAATCAAATAGCAACAAAATCAATAAATACCCTTCTAAAATGCATTATCATCTTACCTGTAAACAAATGCAAAATATACTGCTCATTGAAAGAACAAATCTATCACATTGTCTCCTTGAAATGAGGAATCAAAGTCTATACTAATTTTTACAGAATTCCTTCGCCATCTCATAAACAAAACCATAACCCACAAAAAAATCAAGCCTCAACAAAACCATAGCCCACAAAAAAATCAGAATACAACACTGCATGAAAAAGGATGACAAAACTCCATATTTGTCATAGGCTGCCAAAACAATAGACACACATATACATAAACAAAAGCATAGCCCATAAAAAAGAAGTAGAAAACTGATCATAGCTTTCTACCATCAAAAGAATCATACCAAGCTTGTTGACCATGCAATAGGAGACCATGAGCATCTCCTGTTGTTTTCAGAAAAAAGTATGGACGAATCAATAGCTTATCATGAGAATGTGGCTGAATGATGTCAATCTCACACCAATCTTGTCCCAAGGTATGTGGGCCAACCATCTTTTCAGGCTCTAAACTCCTAATAAGTGCAGTTGCAACTATCTTTGAAGGATCCCTTACGCTCAAGACTGAAACAGTAGCATGTACCTAACGAAGATAGACAAATAGCTAAACATTAGCAAAAAAATATGATCAGTTCAGTTAGTGTAAAACAACCAAAATTCTATATAGCCATTTAGCTTGAAATATGAAAAAGAAAATTAAATGTCTATTTTAAATAAGATGTGATTCTACAAGTATAAGATAACAGTACCCTTAATGTACTGCTATTGTTACTTGGGATAGTTTGTAGGTTTGACTCTAGAGAACCAACCCTTGACTGATGTGACATATTGTTGTTGTTTTGCACCATATTTGCATGAACTTTAGCTAGCAGTCTACCTTGTTACCTAAGGAGTTTTGCTTGCTCTTTAGCTTGTTCCTCGAGCCTCACTATCTTATCCCTTTATTCAGCCATGATAATATGTTGAGTGCTACGACTTGGAATTTCGCCCCAAAGATCCGATGGTGCAACACCTCCCTCGCACATTCGAACCCAACCATTCCAATCTGGTCCCATTACTTGTGAGAAAATGTCATCTAGCCCAACTTCATTAGTGGAGTTAGGTGAAAGTTCACTTCTCTTCTCAGTCATTAAGTTCTGTAAACAAAGAAAAAAAATGCTTATTAATTATCCTGAAAGAAGGTAAAAAATTGAAGGTAAATCAAGGATTAACATGTACCAATTTAGTTGCAATCTCGCTATTTCCTGGTTTCCCACTAGAGTCCGTAAAGCATTTCTTGAATATTTCAGCTCGGGATGGCTGATGCCCTAATTTCTTGGCCTACACACAAAACAATTGAATCAACTGATTTTATTATTCATGGAAAAAAAATTAAAGGATGTAGTAAAATTTACCAAGTATTCAGAAACTTGTGCAAATGGTCTTTGCCCTATTCTATGATGCAATTTGTTGCTTTTCCTACTATTAGCATACCTACTCGAGAGTCAGCCATATCTTCTTCATTTCTAGCTGTTCTATTGAACATTGTTTGGACATAATCAGCTAAATATAATGAACAAAAGGTTAGGCATTCTTTAGCCAAATAACCTTCTGCAATAGAACCCTCTGGGCGACTCCAATTTCGTACATAGGATTTCAAAGTGCTCAAATACTTGAAGTAATATAGTTATGAAATTACCATAGCTATAATTGCAACATTTAAAAATAAAAGAAAAACTAATAAAAATAAAAATAGATAATGCACACCTCTCAGTCGGATACATCCATCGAACTTGCACCGGACCAGCAATTCTTGCTTCGTAGGCTAAGTGAACACATAGATGCATCATGATATTGAAAGATGATGGTGGAAAGACCCATTTTAGCTCACAAAGAATGAAAACAATGTCCATCTCTAGTTGTATCAGATCATGAAGCAACAATTCCTTGGAGCAGAGTAGTTTGAAATACCTACTTAGCCTAAGCAAGGGATATCGAACAGATTTTGACAACGTTTTTCTTAGGGCTATAGGCAGTAATTATTGCATTAAAACATGATGGTCATGGCTCTGAAGCCCTAAAAGCTTTGGTGGCTTCAGTTGTGCGCACTTAGATAAGTTAGCAGAATATCCATTAGGAACCTTAACCCTTTTCAACACCTTACATTATCTCAGTTGCGTGTTTAGACTTATGTAGATTTCATTTAATATTTAAGAATAAACGTTGTTCTTTCTCATTGAATGATATTCATTATGGTTCAGCAACTTTGGTTAATGGTTTATATGTTCTAGACTTGGACAATCCGATTCTCAATATAAACAATAAGAAACCCAAAATAGATAACTCTAACACCTCTTACTTATAGCATTGTCGTTTAGGCCATGTAAACGAAAATCGTGTTTCTAAATTACACAAGTTTGGTGACTTAGGGTCATTTGATTATGAATCATATGGTACATGCGAGTCTTGTTTACTAGATAAAATGACTAGAACTCCTTTTCTAGGAAAAAGAAGATGGGCCAAGAAGTTATTAGAACTCATACATTCTGATATATGTGGCCCAATGTCAATACAAGCAAGAGGAGGTTATAACTATTTCATAACATTTATCGATGATTTCTCATGATACGGGTATTTGTATTTAATGAAATACAAATCTGAGGCTTTTGAAAGGTTCAAAGACTTCAAGAATGAAATAGAGAAACAACTTGGCAAAAATATTAAGATTCTAAGATCTGATCGAGGAGGAGAATACTTAAGTCAAGAGTTTCTGAGTTATCTTAGAGATTATAGGATATTATCTCAATGGACTCCGCCACATACACCTCAACATAACGGTGTACTTGAGAAAAGGAATCGAACCATTCTAGACATGGTATAGACCATGATGGCTTCTGCAGACCTACTAAAATCGTTTTGGGAGCATGCACTAGAAACTTCTATTTATATACTGAACAGAGTTCTGACAAAATCAGTTGATACTATCCCTTTTGAGATGTCCTTTGGCAAAAGACCAAAGTTATCTCACTTGCGAGTATGGGGTTGTCCTGCCTTTGTTAAAAGGCCACAGTCAGACAAACTTGATAGTAAGTCTGACAAGTGTTTGTTTGTGGGATGTCCAAAAGAATCTTTTGGATATTACTTCGATCAACCCTCCGAAAACAAATTGTTTGTTTCGAAGCATGCCGTCTTCTTAGAGAATGAGCACATGCTCAAGGGGGGCAGTGGGAGTAAGATTGAACTTAGAGAAGTTCATAAAAATTAAACAAATGAGGATCAACCGTCTAATCCCACATCTATTGAGAGAATAGATGAACCTTCTAATACACAAGAACCTCATAGATCTAGTAGGATACGCATAGCACCTGAGAGATATAGATTTCTCATTAGTTACCACAATGACGTATTGCTCATAGATGAAGATGAGCCTATTACCTACAATGATGTTCTGAATAGTTCAGAATCTGACAAATGGCTTGAGGCCATGAAGTCAGAGATGGATTCCATGTACAACAACTAAGTATGGACTTTGGTTGATCCACCCAAAGGAATTAAACCTATTGGGTGCAAGTGAGTTTTCAAGAAAAAAATGGACATGGATGGTAACTTAGTTACCTATAAAGCACGACTAGTGGCAAATGATTATCGTCAACAACATGGTATTGACTATGATGAAACCTTCTCGCCAGTTGCCATGTTGAAATCCATCAAGATACTTCTAGCCATTGCTGCTCATTATGATTATGAGATTTGGCAAATGGATGTGAAAACAGCTTTTCTAAATGGAAATCTGACTGAGGAAGTGAATATGACACAACCTGAGGGTTTCATATCCAATGATGGCATAAAGGTGTATAAGCTGGAAATGTCTATTTATGGACTTAAGCAAGCTTCTAGAAGTTGGAATATCCGTTTTGATGAAACAATTAAAGAGTTTGGTTTCATTCAAAATATGGATAAGCCTTGTATATACAAGAAGGTTAGTGGGAGTGCAATCGTTTTCTTACTGCTTTATGTAGATGACATATTGCTAATAGGAAACGATATACCTATCTTATAAATGGTTAAAGTTTGGTTGTCCAAATAATTCTCCATGAAAGACCTTGGTGAAGCAACCTATATTCTTGGAATAAGGATCTATAGAGATAGATCTAAAAGGTTGCTTGGTCTTTCACAGTCTATATACATAGATAAAGTGCTAAAGAGGTTTAGCATAGATCAATCCAAAAAGGGATTCTTGCCCATGTCACATGGTGTAAGTCTTTCAAAGTCGATGTCTCCCAAGACACAAGTTGAAAAGGATCATATGAGTAAGATTCCATATGTCTCGGTAGTTAGATCTATCATATATGTTATGATATATACTAGGCCCGATATATCTTGTGCTCTCAGTTTGACGAGCAAATACCAATCCGACCCTGGTGAGGGCCATTGGACAGCTGTAAAGAACATCCTTAAGTACTTACGAAGGACTAAGGATATGTTCTTAATATATGGAGAATGTGATTTAAATATAAATGGGCATACTGATGCCAGTTTTCAATCAAACAAAGATGATTTTAAATCACAATCCGTCTACGTGTTTACGTTGTGCGGAGGGGCAATAAGTTGGAAAAGTCCCAAATAAGAGACTATTGCCAACTCTACGACATAAGTTGAGTACAAGGCCTTTCTCAAGTAGCTAAGGAAATAAAGATAGAGAGAGTTCCCACGGATGAGAACATAGCAGACCCGCTTACGAAAACTGTAACACCCCACTAACTAGGCCCGCCAGGGCCGGGGATGTCGCCCCATCTAAAGGATAAGGGGTCTTTATAACTAGGTCACACAATCAAACTAACGGAATAAAAATGATATTTTAACTTAAAATTTATTACAACTCAAGAATAAAAAAAACAAATCCATAATAAAATTTATCCACTCTCATCTCCCCAAAGCATTACACAAAATAAATTATCAGGAAATCTTCCAAAGCAGGCAATATCTAGCTACTCATCCCCACAGAAGGATCAACCTGAAATCATGGTAAAAAAAAATGGTGATGAGACAAAAATCTCAGTAAGTCTGTGTGTGCTTTGAGTATTGAGTGAAAACAGTTCGTGAATGCAAACTATAAAATCTTTATAAGAGAAATACTGGCAAGCAATAAACAATAGTCAAAATTAAGAGTAGTGTTTTAGCTTTTCCAACCATACAGATACAATAAAATTAACCACTCAAAAGTGGTCATGGGTTACCACACGTTGGGCCCCATAACCAGTCAGAATGCCACACTTTGTGCAGACTGGCAAAAGATTGGTGATCGGCCTACCGGGCAAGATACTCCTCTTCTCTATACCAAAACAACAACCGGGTGTCCATTTCGGCCAAACACAGTCACTTGATTGAAATAAAAACTGCTAGCTCGGACCGGTATGACTAAGTGTACTGACGTTTCTCTAAGTTGAGTTCATTTTCTGGAGGTGGCCTCCTGCCAGAAGACTCACTCTTGCTCTTCAAAACTAGTACTACTTGCTGGGTATCTCAGGCTCATATCCCATACGGCACAGCGAAAAATAAATCGAGATACCCTCCTAGGACTCATCTATGTGTGGAAAATAAGACATTAAGAGAGTAAAGGTAACAGCTTTTACCTTTGGGTGATCGTGTGAAGAACAAAATTTTCTTCTTCAAGTTGAGGCGCGATCCAGCAATCCTCGTGATCAACCTCCACATGAGTTGAACGTCTATCCACTATAATCACAGTGTGTGATTATCTCTAACAGTAATCCACATAGAGGAATACTCAAGCACGTAGTTTTCTGTGCTAGCAGAAATTCTATGTGGCGGCTAAGGTTCCTCCTTAAGATTCAATCGAGAGAGAAGAAGAAGAAGAGAAGGTTTAGATGGCTGCTATTTTTCTCACGTGAAATCACCCTTAGGGTTTTTTTCGGTTATATCATCATAAAATCGAAAAATCACTGAAAATTTGGAATTCTAAAACATTTAAAGTTCCCTAATTGTAATTGGAAACATCAAGTTCTCACAATTACAACTTATACCACAAATTATAACTAATTATAATTTGTCCACAACAACTTCTCTTTCTCTTAATTAACCCCACAATGTTATCAAATAACATCTTGAGTATATAATCCTCTATTGTGTATGACCTATTAGGTTTCCCAGTCAATTGGTAGAGAACATGAATTAGTCCAAACGTCTTTGAGATTAATAATCCATAATTAATTAGAATTAATCCTATTAATTCTAATCAGGATTGGTTTATTAATTCATCAATTAATAAACCCATATTCTCATATCATGAGCGGTATCTAGCAACACATCATGACCGTCCAAGAGTCCAAGAAGTCAAGTGGCTTGACATGAACCCTTCAATATCAAACTTCAGTGCAATTAACTCATTTCACCATACAATATCTCATTCGGTTTAGAGTACGGAATTAGTGTCAACTCCCTCCAGAAATAATTTTGGCCCGAATACAATAATACTTGTACCGGGAACTCACTACTCTGGATGTGTATCAATTGAAACTGTTTCCAATACACAATCGTCTTGGCCAAGGACATTCCGAGTAGTAATTCCTACAAGTGGCCGTGAGATATTTGCCCCTACTATTAGGAGTGGTGAATCCTTTATTAACCCTCTCAACTACTTTCGTTTACCTCACAATGCACCCAATATCCATCCTATAGGCGGCCCTGGATCGAGCTTCGGAGATTGGAATCAAATTACAAAGCTCAGCAAACAATATACCTTGGAGATCTCAAGTCTAAGGACACTTGCACGTTTGCTATATTGAGATTATATCACTGTCACTAAATAGTTATCCATATAATTATCTCAAAGCTAGGTTATCCAATGAACTTGTTCCATTAACAAGCATACATGTATTAACTTTGAGTATCTCAATACTCACGGTTATGAGAACCACCGCCTGATCAAATCAGAAAGTCTAACAAATGCTAGTCTTAATGCATTAATGATGTCTTGTCTCATTAATACTATGACTAGGGACTATTTAAGTACTAACACCATTCAGTGTAATAGGAATCTCATATCATGATCTCTATCATAATTTCCTTAACATAGTGTTGTACTAGGGACTTTATCGAACAGTTATATTACTTAAAGTAAACAAAAAGAAATTATAAGATAAATAATACATTTTATTAAAATAAAATGTGCCATATACAATGTACACGTGATTGCCTCTAGGGCACAACACTAACACTACTAACCTACCCTTATTGAGTACTCAACGTAACGTATCCCACTTGGGAGAAAATGAAGATGATTTGAAAATAAACGGGTATACTGATACCAATTTTCAATCTGATAAAGATGATTTCAAATCACAATCCGGCTACGTGTTTACGTTGTACAGAAGGGCAATAAGTTGGAAAAGTTCCAAACAAGAGACTATTGTCGACTCTACGACAGAAGCTAAGTACATAGCTACTTCTGAAGTAACTAAGAAGGTTGTTTGGATCAAGAACTTCGTGACAAAACTGGGTGTGGTTCCTAGTTTTGTTGGTCCAATAACTTTGTATTGTGACAACAACAAAGCCATTGTACAAGCAAAGGAGCCGTAGTCTCACCAACAATCCAAACACGTACTGCGACGCTATCATCTGATCCATGAGATCATAGATAGGAATGATATAAAGATAGAGAGAGTTCCCATGGATGAGAACATAGCTGACCCGCTTACGAAAGCACTATCCCAAAAGAAACATGATTGTCATGTTCAGTCATTCAGTATTAGATACATAAATGATTGGCTCTAGTGCAAGTGGGAGTTTGTTAGTGTTGTGTCCTAGAGGCAATCACTTATACATTGTATATGACACATTTTATTTTAATAAAAGGCATTATTTATCTTATAGTTTCGTTCGTTCACTTTAAGTAATATAAATGTTCGATAAAGTCCCTAGTACAACACTGTGTTAAGGAAATTATAATAGAGATCATGATATGAGATTCCTACTACACTGGATGGTGTTAGTACTTAAATAATCCCTAGTCATAGTATTAATGAGACGGGACATCATTAATACGTTAAGACTAGCATGTGTTAGACTTCCTGATTTGATTAGGCAGTAGTTCTCATAACCGTGAGTATTGAGATACTCAAAGTTAACACATGGATGCTTGTTAATGGAACAAGTTCATTGGATGACCTAGCTTTGAGATAATCACATGGATAACTATTTAGTGCCAGTGATATAATCTCAATATAGCAAACGTGCAAGTATCCTTAGACTTGAGATCTCCAAGGTACTTTGTTTGCTGAGCCTTGCACTTTGATTCCAATCTCTAGAGCTCGATCGAGGGCCGTTTATGGGAAGGATATTAGGTACATGGTGAGGTAAACGAAAGTAGTTGAGAGGGTCAATAAAGGATTCACCACTCCTAATAGTAGGGGCGAATATCTCACGGCCACTTGTAGGAATTACTACTCGAAAGTCCTTGGCCAAAGCAATTGTGTATTGGAAATAGTTCTAATTGATACACATCTAGAGTAGCGGGTTCCTGGTACAAGTACTATTGTATGCGGGCCAGAATTAATTCTGGAGGGAGTTGGCACTAATTCCGTACTCCAAACCGAATGAGATATTATATGGTGAAATGAGTTGATTGCACTGAAGTTTGTTATTGAAGGGTTCATGTCAAGCCACTTAACTTCCTGGACTCTTGGATTGTCATGATGTGTTGCTAGAAACCGCTCATAATCTGGGAATATGGGTTTATTAATTGATGAATTATAAACCAATCCTTATTAGAATTAATAGGATTAATTCTAATTAATTATGGATTATTAATTTTAAAGACGTTTGGATTAATTCATGTTCTCTAACAATTGACTGGGAAACCTAATAGGTCATACACAATAGAGGATTATATACTCAAGATGTTATTTGATAACAATGTGGGGTTAATTGAGAGAAAGAAAAGTTGTTGTGAATAAATTATAATTAGTTATAATTTATGGTACAAGTTGTAATTGTGAGAACTTGATGTTTCCAATTACAATTAGGGAATTCTAATAGGATTAGAATTCTCAATTTTGGGAAGGGAATTTCGTGTGATATATAGTAGCTAATAATACACGAAAAACCCTTGCCAATAGCTGAACAACACACAAAAATAACAGCCACGAAAATCTTCTTCTTCTCTCTCTCGATTTTGACCTTGAACCCTAGCCACCATCCTTTTTCTACTAGCACAGAAATTTGGTTCTTGAGTATTCCTCTGTGTGGATTACTGTTAGAGATAATCACACACTGTGATTATAGTAGTTAGACGTTCAACTCACGTGGAGGTTGATCACGAGGATTTCTGGATCGCGCCTCAACTTAAAGAAGAAATTTTTGTTATTCGGACGATCACACAAAGGTAAAAACTGTTACCTTTACCCTCATTATGTCTTGTTTTCCACACATAGATGGGTCCTGGGAGGGTATCTCATTTTATTTTTCGCTGCGCCGTATAGGATACGAGCCTGAGATATCCAACATAAAGGTAATACAATATTTCCTAATTACAAGCTGTACTTTAAGTCAACTACTAAATTCAAACCAATAGATGATTCTTAGTTTATTCCAAAAACTTGATCAATTTTCTAATAGTAAATACAGGGAATACATAGTGCAAGTAATAACCAATGTAGTCCAAAACCCCAAATTTGTAACTGTTACCAAAATGTAAAACCAATTTCAGCATAATAGATACAAAACATGAAAAGGGGTAAGCCTAACAAAAACATACAGGACCAAGCACAGGCAGTAACAAAACCATGAAATCAAAGCCCTTTTTAAGGTAAAGAGAGATCAAAGTTGTAACACCCTATTACCTAGGCCCAACAGGGCCGGGGATGTCACCCTGTCCAAAGGACAATGGGTCTTTATAACTTGGACACACAATCAACATAACGGAATGAAAATAATAATTTAAAATTAAATCTTATTACATCCCAAGAATTCAAAAACAAATCCAGAATAAAATTATTCACTCTCAGTTCCCAAAGCATTACACAAAAATAAATAATAACATTTCTTCCAAGGCAAGCAATAACTAGCTACTCATCCCCACAGCAGGATCGACCTGAAATCATGGTAAAATGGGTGATGAGACAAAAATCTCAGTAAGTCTGTATGCGCTTTGAGTGTCCAGTGAAAACAGTTCGTGAACGCAAAGTATAAAATCTTCATAAGAGAAATACTGGCAAGCAATAAACAATAGTCAAAATCAAGAGTAGTGTTTTAGCTTTTCCAACCATACAGATACAATAAAATCAACCACTCAAAAGTGGTCATGGGTTACCACACGTTGGGCCCCATAACCAGTCAGAATGCCACACTTTGTGCAGACTGACAAAAGGTAGGTGATCGACCTACCAGGCAAGATACCCCTCCTTCTCTATACCCAAACAACAATCGGTTGTCCATTCCGGCAATACATAGTCACTTGACTAAAAAACTGCTAGCTCAGACCGGCACGACCTACTGGACTGTCATCCTATCCGGGAAGGACTTACCCCTCAGAGGTAGCCACCGACTAAGAGACTCACCCTAACCCTTCAAAGACTAGTCCTAGCAGCCCACCCTTATTGAGTACTCAATGTAACTTACCCCACTTGGGGAAAAAGGAACAAAACATAGTTCCACTTGAAAATGGCAATTAAGGGTTTCCAAAGTCTTTGTCAAAATCAATTTTATAAAGAGTTTTGAGTTTGAGTAAATCTGCTAATTGATTTTCAAATAATTTGTACGAAAATAAGACAAGAGACAATCCTCAATTGCATTTACAGAAATGAGTGTCCATGCACTCTACATTTGGCTTGCCATAATAAACATTTTGCATCAAACAGGTTTTATGCAGGAGCTTATCTGATCCTTAGCTTGAGATAAAATAAAGGTCTTCAACAGCTGACCCAACCCCACCTAGGGTAAATATAAACCATAATCAAACTCAAGCTAAAATCCACTTTCACAAATAAAACTAGCTCAACTCACTACAACCATGATCCTAGTGTCCCAAGCTTTAAGGTCAGATAATAAATAAAAATGGTTTATAAGCTAAGTCTAATTTGATATTTAAAACAATTAGTGTTTTGGGAAATAGGTACTAATAAGTTGAAGGTTTAAATCTTGCTAAAAATAAATTAGAGTTTTTTGATGAAAAGTCCTAGGTGGTATTAGGTAAAATAATAATTTATTAATAATTAATTGTTAGAAAATAATTGATAACTAAAATTAATTAAAAATGAATTTCAATTGGTCTGGATTGAAAGATAATAAATAAATTTTAATAGGTTTTGATTAAAAGATAATAATTGAAAAATAATAAATTTTAATGGTATTTATGAATATAAGACTTACAAAATTAATATTTTTACTTATTATTATTATTTATATAAAAGGTTTTATTTGATATTATTATTATATATAATATCTATATATTTTATTTCTTTAATAAAAGTTATCATTTATTTGACTAAAATATCCTTATTATATAATAATTCAAATCTACCTTCCTAGGGTTTTTCAAGTTACTAGAAAAAATTATAATATTAAATATTTTATTGATGAAATAAAATTAGCTTAGGGACAACTAGATCATGATCATATTTCTATTGCTAACCACAATCATGAACATATACTCCCCTTTAATTCATCAAATCATCCAAATCATGAATAAAAGCATAGATCTAAATTTTCCAAGACATGATCCAACATCTACTAGCATAAACATATTCATGACTTTAGCAATCATACTTGAATATAAATCATATTCACCATAGGTGACATAATCTCTAGCATACTTGATCACAAATACTACTTACGACATGGAAACATGAATTAAACCCTAAAACACCATATAATCAACCAAGATAATCAACTCATGCATAAATCCCATCTCCATCATATACACGCAATTATTCATGCTTCAATCTCAACTCATCACAACAATACATGCTCAAATCCTATTCATAATCCATCTCCTACCAATATCATCCTAGAGACATGAATCTAGAATTTAAAAGGAGGGTTGAAAAGGCTTCCTTGATTGATGAGTACCTTGGAGGAGTTTCGAATGGATTTCAACTCCTAGGTGACTAGATCCGTCCAAGGGAGATGAAGAAAGCATGGCCATTGGTGAAAAAATCATTCAGCCAAGAGGGAGAGGGTATTCGGCCAAAAGAGAGAGAGAGAGAGAGAGAAGAAGAAGAAGAAGAGAGTCCATTAGCATGCCTATACACATATATATTCTTTAGAGATTGAGGATTAGTGAAGATGAAGTTGATTGAACAAGCTTACCTTGAAGGTGTTCTTGAGCCTTCACAAAAATACTGATTTTTTATCCAAGAGAGAGAGTTGGATTTTGGAGTTTGATGTTAAAAGTGGTATGGATGGATTCACGGCAATAAGTAGATGAAATCTGGAATTTTTTTGAAGAAGATTGAAGTGGTTTGGAGTGGTATTAGGCATGAGAAGTGAGTAGGTGTTCTTGGTGTTCTATGTGTGCTTGAAGGTTGAAGAGAATGGAGAGATTTTAATTGGAAGCTGCCGAAATTCTGAAGGATTGCAGTGGCCGAATTGTTTGAGTGGTTTGGGTAGATGATTTTTCTGGTTTGAAAGGAAAAGGAAAGGCTAGTTGTTGAAATCCGAAAAGAATATTTTAGGGATTCAAATTTGGAAACTAAATATGGCAAGAAGATCTTTGATCATTGGAGAGCTTTTTGGAAGCTGTAATGGCCGACTGATTGCTTAGTATTTTTGCTGGATGAAAGCTGGTTGAAGAAGCTTAATGGTGGCCGAAAAGAGGGAGTACAATGGTGAAGGAAATGTCTAGTTGTTTAAGGGATATTTTATGGAAGTTTACTAAGTAAGGATTGCTTGAATTTTGGTCTTCAATTAAGGCACGATTGGACTAATTGTTGGAGATATTTTAGGGGCAACAATGACTGGTATTTCGAGCAGAAGGTTGGGGAAGACAATGGAGTTCAGTTCATGGCTGTTCAAGAGAAGTTTGTGCAGAAAAATGATGAAGATTTCGGATAAGGCTAAAGAATTAACAAGCTGGAATTCCTATTCAGCGATTTTCGCAAGTTTGAAGGAAAATTCTGGGCAGATTTTTCTGCCATTGTTCAGTCAGTTTATAGAGGATTTGAAGGGGTATTCAGAGGTCTTTCAAAACTAGTTTCCAACCTTCTTTATGGAGGAAAAATGTGGCTAAGGTGTTGGGAGAAAACTGGAAGAAAACAGCTTGGTTTAAGCTCACCTATGCTGCGATTTTGCCCAGAAAATTTTCTGGTTTTGCACAGTATTTGAGCAGTCCGAATTTGGCCAGAAAATTTCAGATTTCAAGCTGGTCAAGAGGGCTATTTTCTGGCAGCATTTGGGAGGGAATGATAGCTGAAAAATTCGACACCAATGCACAAGAAGCTGAAAAAATTCCAGACCACTTCATGAAGAAAATGGACATAGCTAGAGTGCGGTTTTGAAGGTTCAACCACGGAGTTTAATCTCTTGGGAACCTTCCCAAACTCCTACCCATTTTTGGTCCATAAGATGTCTTACACTTAAACATTTTTGAACCTTCAAAGCTACAGAACTTTACTAAAATTTTCTGGAATGAAATTGGTTAGAACAAATTGACTAACCTAATGAATTAAGAAGTAGGAAAAACTAAGGATCAAGAAGGGTATGAATTCCGTTGGAAATTTTTGTAAGGCACAAAAGTTGGATTAGGGTACTCCTATCATGTCTCCCCTAGGACATCACCTCTACCCTTCTCTAAAGCACATAAGGCCGAAAATTCAACCTTCCCAAACAAAAATGAAATTTAATCATGCTAAAGCTCGAATGATGGAATTTGAACCCAAGACCTCAAAAATTAATTCCAAAACTCTAACCACTAGACCACAACAACTCTTATTCTTATTTTCTCTCTAAAATATTTTTCCTATTTAATCCTCAAGCTATCTCCTTATTGTCACCTCAAGCAAAAATTACCATTTTGCCCTTCTTACTCAATAAACACAATTAAGCTCTTGAGACTATAAAACACAAATCCAAAATACATAAAATCATATAAAAATATATTTAAACATGAAAATAAATATGATATATATCCCAACCCCTTACTCTAAGGTTGGTTTCGACTGGGGTTTTACAAAAGCCTTCTTTACCTCAAAACCACGAAATGTCCCCAAGCACAGGCAGTAACAATCTTGGGCAAATAATCTATTATTGATCTTTATACATCCAGCTGCCTATCCCAACTATGCACTTATCCAGTCTTCAGGAATCAACAAGAATTATAAGAAAATTAATATTGATAGGGGAAGAAGATAAAAGACAGTTTCACAAACAATAATTCATCATCAGTTTTTAAAGAAGTATGAGACACAAAAATAACTTCATCAAGCTCAAACCCAGAACTGGAAAAAGAATGGATTTTTGGACAAAAAAACACCAAAGAGAAGTGAAGGATTGCTAATGACATTCGGAAATTAAAACCCAAACAGACATTCTGAGATGATGAACAGTGGGAGAGACGTGCTTACAGAGGGCAGTGCTTGCAAGAAAATCTGCTTCCTCTATTTTTTTATTTTTTTTAACTAATTTAGCTAACTGAAAAGCATAACCACAACAAATAGAGGAAACACATTCCGTCGAACAATATTAGAAAAGCCAACATTGAATCCCAAACAGTCCACACTACAAAGTTGGTAAATTCCACGGGTGGGACAAACCCAGAAATCAACATGTAGACAATAAATCTCCAGCCGGCTAATCTAAAACAGTCCACTAAAATAGCTCCCATGAACAAACAAGCATTTTCGGACCCAGTTCCTAGAAGTAACCAAGTCAAAAAATGCAAAAGGCATAAATAGACAAAATGCAGCTATGCTTTAGAAATACTCAAAGTGAAGCCACGCAGCACGAGATACAAATCAATAGAACTAAATAGAAAATCCCACCTCAATTTCCAGTCAATGCTTGGTGGAAAGTGGGCTGGTTTCTCAGGCACCCCTCACAAGACCCATAGACGCAGCAGAATACATTTGAAAGACTAGAAATCTCAGTATATAATCTATATTAGCTTACCAAACTTGGCAAGAAACAACAAACCCACGACAGATTCAAGAATATAAATAGTGAGACATCATAAGAGGACCAGCCTTGATGCCTAAATAATTCAAAGACGAAATAGACTGATTTCACGGGGGACATCAAACCCGGAAAATAGTACGAAAGATAAGAACTATAAGGGGAACTCAGCTAGTAATCCAAGTTAGGCCACTGAAATAACTCCAAAATCTGAACAGAAATTGGATTGCCATCTGCTTCCTCAACAGCACACAACTGCTACAAAGAAATGCTCGAACAGTGCTAGCATTGTGCAGATCTTTCTTCACGGCATTTCCACAGCTCTTGTTCAGTTGAGAAGATGGTATATGAGGGATGATTTTGGTCTGAGATGTAAGGGATTAGAGGAAAGAGGCAGAAAGGTGAAAGGGATTTTCAGATAAAGACAACCAGTTTGAGGAAGGGGAGATTAAGAGAATCTAATGTTTTGTGAAGTGGGTGGAATGATTGGGTGCACGCAGTGCACGTGAACCATAAGTTAGATTAGTGTACAAAATGTTTAAGAACGTGTACTCTACTAGAAGTGCACAATAATATATGTATTTCGTACAACTATTAAGGATTCGGTGCATATTAACCACACACACATAATAATTTCAATCTAATTTCACATTTTTCCACTCTCTTGGACTTTTTTCAATCTCCCAGGATTTTTTTAGGGTTGGTTCTTTTATTTATTTTTTCCTATAAAACACTATTATAATATTTTGATCATGTCACTAAAGATTATTGAGTATAATATATATATATATATATATCTTAACAATTCTCAAAGTGTCACAATATAATTCTAAAAATATACTAAATTTTATATTGATAATTAAGTATGGTTTTGATTATGTCTATTGTGACATTGAAATAAAAAAAAATTCACAAAAATTAATTTTTAATGACATGTTAAACAAAATGTCATAATAAATGTGTCACAACAACCTGTTTTTCTAGTATTGATGTACCCTCACGTTTTGACCAATTTTGAGGATAGAATTTGCAACAACTAGTTAATAGTAGCCTATTTGTTAAATAGAGAACTCATTTGTACATATCTTTTGATCAATATATATTTTCATTTTGATAAATAAAAAAAAAAAAACTTCTTCGACGTCTTCATTCAAGGAAAGGGTTGTACGATGGGGTGATTCATCAACTTTTCTTATCTCTACCTTACAATATTTTAAGGTATATAAAATTACTATGACCATCATTTCGATGCCAAAAACACTTCCCAAGAAATCAACATGTACCGTGTTCCATTCCATAAATTTATAGTCTGGCTTACCACTTTTTTGTGAAATCAATAGCAAATGCATCAAACATTTAATTGGAGCGAACAAGTGTTTATAACAAATGTCCAATACTTTCAAAGGCAGGAACAATGAGCCCTAAACACCAATGGATGAAAAGAATTCTACATATATTACCTTTTGTTGGAATGGAATATGTAAGTTTGTTAAAGTACAACATAAGTATATCTTTGATCGAAAATTTTAACATGTACCCGATCAATGTGAACTGCATGCATTAGTAAGTTGTATTACATGTAGTGCAAGTTACACCATAGAACTTGTTAATATATGTAGTCTAAAAATTCATGATCCAAACAAGAATTCCGCATCTTCAACACTTTCAATTAGAACCATTCATAGACAAACATAAAAATTGAGTCAGTGATTGCAGAATGTACTCATGGCCCTATGCAATTGGAGTTCATTAATTGCTTCCCAAAAACCTTATTTATCACTCCTTTTAGTCATTGTTATTATGTTTTGTTCATCAAATTTTTGGTCTTAGCTATTCCCCCAAGACATAAATCTAATCATCTTCGTCAATTATATTGCTTGATTTAGACATTTATCTTCTTCAACAAAGTAAAAATATATGTCTAGGACACTGGCGATTTTGATTAAAAAATAAAAAATAAAAAATGGAAGTTATCAAATGGATACTTCATTTATTTGTAAGAAAGATGGAATTTAAGTTATGCTAGCAAGAAATCATATTCCATCCCTTACTGATGATGACGTGGAATTGGGGTACAAAAGATAATAATAATAATAACTCTAATTAACGATGGAACTCCTTGATTTCTTGTCTAGTGAAGGGTCACTTCATAGGCGGACTAGCACAGCCACAAAGTCCATTGCTACAGGTTTTGACATCCTCAGGAAGATAAACATAACCTACACAATCTGCAACACTTTTGCACTTTTGATCGGCTAAAGCAATTAAGCTTGGGAAACCTGTTGGAAAGAATATATAAATAATTCACATATATAGTCCAGAAATGTTAAAATTAGAATTTTTTTTTTTTTTTGTGTTCTATCTATTGTTTACTCTGATAAAATGCAGAGTTGTTGATGGCGAGAGACTAGTAGATGATTTAGTGTGTATTTTGATTGTTTGATAATTACATTTCAATAGAAGTCTAGAAATTTATTCATTAATCAATTATTATTTTTGGATAGTAGTACCACAACTGTGCTTGTGGGGTTTCTCCATTAATTAATTAAAGTGCATTTGAAGAAGGATTGAAATGTTTGTCCAAAACAAATTTTTTAAGGCATGATGATAGGAGGAAGAGAAGGCAAAGGACTGCGAGAGGAACAGAGAAATAGTCAAAAGCATACTAACCTGAAGTTATCATCATGACAGTGACAATAAAAACAAAGCTTAACGAAACCTTCACCATATCTTATAGCTTGTGGCGTAAGATTATGATAAGTTTTGCAGAATACAGAGGAGAAATGATGCAAGTATATATACAAACGAAACCTCCTCATTTATAGATAATTTTCATTTACTTTGTACCTATCTATTGCTCCATACTCTTATACCACATATTTGCACAGTGGAAGATAAGGATGCCTCTATCTAATTAAAGTTTTCTGAAGTCATTATTTGATGGATAAGTTTATATATTACCTTATGCTACAATAAATTATTTGGTAAATATCTAAGAAGATATACACAGGGAGGCAAGATATAGTTTGTTTAAATGGAAACAATTATTTTTCATTGTGAGCTAACAAGTTAATTTTTTAAAATATTCCTTATCCAACAAGTGTTCATACGTTCATATGCATCATTTTCACACAATTGTTTTTGGGGAGATAAGCATTATGTTACTATTAGTTAAAATTTGCTTAAAATATGTCAACAGGTTGCCATATCTTATAGCTTGTGGTGTAACGAAACCACCTCATTTACGGATAATTTTCTTTTACTTTGTACCTATCTGTTGGTACATACTCGTATGCTACATATTTGCACTGTGGAAGGTAAGGATGCCTCTATCTAATGAAAGTTTTCTGAAGTCATAATTTCATGGATAAGCGTATATATTACCTTATGATACAATACATTGTTTAGTAAATAGCTAAGATAATATACACAAGAAGGCAAATTTTAATTTGCTAAAAAGGGAAACAATTATTTTTCATTGCTATTTAGCAAGTTAATTTGGAAAAATTCCTCATCCAACAAGTGTTCAAACATTCATATGCTTCACCTTCACACAATTGTTTTTGGGGAGATGTGCATTATGTTACTATTTGTCCGAAATTGCTTAAAATACGTTGTTTCTGCAAAATCCTCCCTAAAACTTGACTCGCAAAGCCATCGCAAATTGTGACGGTTTGTGAAGGATCTTTTGTTTCCAAAACATAGATTTGCGATGGTTTTGCGAAGGATCTTTTGTTCCCAAAACTTGGCCCTCGCAAAACCCTTGCAATTTGCGAGGGTTTCGCGAAGGATTTTTTGTTCCAAAAACTTGACCCTCGCAAAACCCTTGCAAATTTGTGAGGATTTTGCGACAGTTGATTATTTTTAATGATAAAATATGTATTTTTTTTTTTTTTGGGAATGTCCATCACAAAATCCTCGCAATTTGTCAGGATTTTACGACGGAATTTTTCATATTTAAAAATAAAAAAGAAAAGTCTTTTTGGTTGAATTTGTGAGGCTTTGCGACGGATAGCAACTAACGCTCACAAATTTTGCAAGGGTTTTGTGATGGATTGCTACTAGCCCTCGCAAAACACTCTCAAATTTGCAGGGGTTTTGTGATGGTTGATTATTTTTAATGATAAATTGTGTAAAAGATTTTTTTTTTTTTTTTGGAATATCCGTCCCAAAATCCTCGCAATTTGCGATGAATTTTTTCATATTAAAAAAAAAGTCTAATTGGTTGACCGTCACAAAACCCACACAAATTTGCAAGGGTTTTGCAATGGATAACTCAATAACCGTTACACAACCCTTGCAAATTGCGAGGGTTTTGCGACGCTTGGTTGTTTTTAATGAAAAAAATGTTTAAATGATTTTTTTTTTTTTTGAGTATCCATCACAAAATCCTCACAAATTGCGAGGGTTTTGTGACGGACTTTTTATATTCAAAAAAAAGAGAAAATTCTAGACCCTCACAATTTTGCGACGATATTTTAAATTTTAAATTGCCCGCATTTTTTCTGGGTAAAATTTTCGGATTGGAATTTTGAATTTTTGCATGGAATGAATTGAATATTCATTTCCACTGATTTTTTGAATCTTTGCATAGTGAAAATTTGGATACAATAATTTGTCGCAAATCCTTCACTAGTTGCGACGGATTTGCTTCCTCCCTTGCAAAATTATTATAATTTGCAAGGGTTTTGCGACAAAATAGGGTTTTCATCTTATATTTTTCTTTAATTTTTAAATTTTTACTTATGTGTTTGTGTTGTGGTGTATTTTGACAAATTTACTAAAATATTTTTAATAACGTGTCTCAAATGGTACATTTTATTATAAATGTGTATATATAATTATGTTATGTTGTACACCTAATGTATTACATAAGTGAATATATATATATATATATATATATATATAGTTAATTCTATATATTTTTTTTTATCTATTGTAATATATAGGTAATGTATATGTTTTTGCACTATACAATCTAAATAAATATCTATTTGGTTTAATATAAATATTATAACATATAGGTTTATATATATATAAATATATATATATATATAATTTTTTTATCCATCACTTTGATTAAGTGGATTATAAAGTAGATGTTATGAATTATTGGAATCTCCATTAATTAGTGGAGGCTCCACTAATTATGGATTTATGTGAATTATTAGAAGATTTTTATGGATGTCCACCATTTAGTGGAGACACCATTAATTGAGATTAGTTGAAGATGATGTATGCCATGATGTATTTCACTAATTAGAGCTCTATAAATAGAGCTATTCTCTAAGCTTGTAATACACCATCATTTTGTGAAAGAAAGATTAGTGAAAGAAAGATTAGAGAAAGAATTGTGAGAGAAAGAAAGAGAAGTTTGAAGAGAAATTCTTGTGCAAAGAATAGTTAGAATTTTCTTAGTGTGTAGTGTGTAGATTTTATTCTAACACTACCCTAATTTTATAACACGTTATCGCACGAGTCTCTACCGGTACAAAAGCCGAAGACTAAGCACGAGTTTCGCCGTTACCAAAGCCGGAAGACAGGTACGCATTTATTGATCTCTATGGCTAACATCGCAAAACTCGAATTTGTAGCCCTTGATATTTCGGAAAAAATTATATGTCATGGGTTCTCGATGCGTAAATGCATCTAAATGTCGAAGGCCTTAGTGAAACTATTCAAGCAAATAATAGTGCATCCGCACAACACAAGGCTAAAGCTTTGATTTTTATTCGTCGTCATCTCGATGAAAATTTAAAAATGGAATATCTTACCGAAAAAGATCCATATGGCCTATGGGTAAATTTAAAAGAAAGATTTGACCACCTGAAGATGGTCGTACTACCTACAGCACGGTATGAATGGTTGCACCTGAGGTTGCAAGATTTTAAAACCGTGAATGAATATAGCTCCACAATGTATAAAATTACATCTCAATTAAAATTATGCGGAGAAAAAGTGACTGATGAAGATATATTGGAGAAGACATTCTCCATTTTTCATGTTCTACAGTAACAATATCGATAAAAAGGGTATCCAAAATTGACAGCTTTAACATGAGTTATTATTGAGAAATCATGAAGCCAGATGAACTGGCTCAACAGCACTCCCAGAAGTGAATGTTGTTGGCTCCAGTAGAAGCCATCATTATAGTCGTAGTTGTGGCAGTGGCCGTGGTTATGGTCATGGACACACTCGATATTTCCCTTATCACGGAGAAATACTGGCCACCGAAGTGGAACAGAAAAGATAATAAGGGAAAAAGATATTTCCATTAATAATAAGCATCACATCTTTTATTCATAGCACTAGTGTTCATATGAACTTAATGATACATGCTTATAGTTGCTCTTTTGTAA
This sequence comes from Voacanga thouarsii, assembly GCA_026120185.1. Taxonomy (NCBI): domain Eukaryota; kingdom Viridiplantae; phylum Streptophyta; class Magnoliopsida; order Gentianales; family Apocynaceae; genus Voacanga; species Voacanga thouarsii. The sequence continues at coordinate 1,017,574 of JANUWF010002085.1, forward strand.
TTGAGTCGACAAATGTAAGATGAAGGTTTGTAATTGTTCTTTTTCAATATTTACATTAGAGGACGACAAACACTTAGTAATTATGGACTTCAACTCCTCTTTTTCGACATCCTCCTCCTTTTCTTTCCCTTTTGAGCCAAAGATCGAGACTAGCAGCAGTAAGTAGCCGTAAAATTATCGCGAAATGAGTCTTGAGATTTTATGATCTCCTTAAGTTTATTATATTTCTTATTATATTTGGCCTTGAAACATGCTTGTCTCAATTTCTGTGTTTGGTCCTCTAACCGCGTATTAGGACTTTCTTCCACCAACTGTTTTTCACATTCCAAGTATCGCAATGGCTTCTTGTAATTTCTTCTCACCCATATGTCCTCCTTCTTCTTTATTTTGCATATCCCGTAAATCAAAGTGATATCATCGGTTATTTACTTATAAATCTTTCATAGTTTCATACTTACAAATTATAAGTATGTATGAGAGAGAACTCGAACATTCTTGATTATGGTCTCCAAGCTCACCAATTTCCCGTGAGGCCATCGACGAATTCCTAACTCCCTACATCTTTTCTTGAGACGGGTTATGCCAATATTCAGCTTCTTTGGCTGCGCTTTTGATTGGTAGGTAAAAGTACTGCGAAATTGTTTCTCTTGATAGTGTCTGGGAGTTATTGCCCTTCTTCTCTCTTTGCCTCTTAATCATCTTCTTCTCCCCAGGAATTTTGTCTGCAATAATATCTTGAACTTCGATGTTATGCATTTCATGAGTACTTACTCCGACTTCGTTGCCAAGACCACTCATTATTTCTCCTAGAAAAAGAAAATAATATCAGTAAAGGTAATACCATTCAAAATCCATGTTTAAATGTATAATAACCTGGAAACATATTATGGCTTTGTTCAAAATCCATTAGAGAGTAGAAAGGATCATGCACAAGCATATCCTCATTCAAATGAATAGCATCAAGAAGAATAGTATCAAAAGCAGTCTCTTGTAGGGGCAGATCAACTTGGTCCAAAGCGGTATGTTCAAAACTTCCACTGATTTACATAAAAAACAAACCAAAAGAGAGTTTAATTTCATTATCAAGCACACTAAAAACAAATGGAAGCCATCAAAGGTATCTCACCTGAAATTAGGAAGAAGCGGTTGGTTTGAAAAGGAAAACATATCAAAATCTTCTGCATTCGAATTAGGCAGAAGCGGTTGGTTTGGAAAGGAAAACATATCAAAATCTTCTGTGTTCGAATTAGGCAAAAGCGGTTGGTTTGGAAATGAAAATACATCAACATCTCGCTGCAGAAACTAAGTCAAAATTTGACCATGTCTCAAATGAATTACGAGTCTCCATATCTCGCTTTGTGATTTTTGTTTTTGATGTTTACTAATGACTCGATAACTCGAGATATATATCGATACATATATATATATATATATATATATCTCGTATGAAGAAGAAGAAGAGGTAGATGGTAGGTAGAGGGTCGGAGGAGAAGAAAAGACAAGAGAGGAAGATGAAAAGTCGGTACTGGGAAGAGTGAAAAAAAATAGATATTTTTCTTGGCATTTCCTGCTTGTCATCATTTTCTTATATTTATTTTCTTATTCTCTTATGAAATCATTATTCCCTAAATTAAGGGGAGAACAGAAACAGTACAAGAAATATCGTGATTGGACAACATCATTAAATTATCTTGATCCGCATACAAGCGCATGTGAACTTGAAGTTCAAAAGATAATTCATTTGTAAAGCATTGCAAATCAAATGCCAGACGCTTTTGTTGACTCTAGAAGAGTAACAAAATCGCATATGCCAGCCTATAAATGCTCCTATTCGAATTGAAGTTCCAGTGAGAACAAAATATTATACCTATAGTCATTGAGCCAAAAGCATGCCGTAAGCATGGCCGACCTCTTGGTTCTAAAGATAAAAATCCTCGAAAGAAAAGAGGATTAAATGATCCGAAGATCATATTGAAGAAAAGAATGATAAAGACCAAGAGAGAACCGATGACAAAGAACCGTAAGTTGATGAAAGTAACACCGAAATTTCTATCAATTATACCACTTCGGTAGAAGTTGGAATCGGATAGAAACCGTTATTGATGATATATTTGCATACAATGTATCTCTTGATGTTACACAGGATAATGATAATCCCGAACCAATATCGCTTGATGAATGTCGGCATAGAAAAGATTGGCTGCAATGGAAAGATGCGATTCAATCGGAGTTTAATGCACTGACAAAACGTGAAGTCTTCGGACCTGCAGTCCGAATACCGAAGGTGTAAAACCCGTTGGCTACAAATGGATATTTGTGCGAAAGCGCAATGAAAAGAGTGAAATCGTTCGATATAAAGCGCGATTAGTAGCCCAAGGTTTTTCACAAAGACCAGGTATTGACTATGATGAAACTTATTCTCCTATTGTTGATGCTATTACACTCCGATATCTTATCAGTTTGGCAAGACATGAAAAGATAGATATGCGCCTATTAGATGTTGTCACCGCTTACTTGTATGGAAATTTAGAAAATGATGTTTACATGAAAATCCTCGAAGGATTTCATATGCCTGAAGCATATAAACATTATCCTCGTGAAAATTACTCCATCAAGTTGCGTAAATCATTATATGGCCTGAAGCAACTGGGCGCATGTGGTTCACACGTCTTAGTGAATATTTATTGAAAGCGGGATTTAAAAATGACCAGGTATGTCCATGCGTTTTATTAAGAAATCTGGTTCTAAATTTGTGATATTAGCTATATATGTTGATGATATTAATCTTATTGGAACTCCCGAAGAGCTCCAAGAAACAATTGATTATTTAAAAAGAGAATTCGAAATCAAGGATTTTGGTAAAACCAAATTTTGCCTTGGTTTACAAATTGAACATTTGGAGAGTGGAATATTTATTCATCAATCAACATATACAGCAAAAGTGCTAAAAAGATTTTACATGGACAAAGCACATCCATTGAGTATTCCAATGATCATCCGATCATTAAATGTGGATAAAGATCCTTTCCGACCTCAAGAAAATGATGAAGAACTCCTTGGTCCTGAAGTACCATATCTCAATGCAATTGGTGCATTGATGTATCTTGCTAATAACACACGGCCTGATATTGCTTTCGCTGTCAATTTATTAGCAAGATTTAGTTCTTCACCAACACGACGACATTGGAATGGAATTAAACAAGTCCTTCGATATCTCCAAGGTACAATTGATCTCGGATTATTTTATTCAAATAAAACCAGTCCAACATTGATAGGTTATGCAGATGCTGGTTATTTATCTGATCCACATAAAGCACGTTCTCAAACGGGCTATCTATTTACATGTGGAAATACTGCTATATCATGGCGTTCTACGAAACAATCTAGAGCAGCTACTTCTTCAAATCATGCTGAAATTATAGCCATTCATGAAGCAAGTCGAGAATGTGTATGGCTAAGATCCATGATTCATTATATCCGAGAAAGTTGTGGATTATCATCAATCAAAGATATTCCAACTCCTCTTTATGAAGACAATGCAGCTTGCATAGCTCAATTACGAGGAGGATATATTAAAGGAGATCGGACAAAACATATTTCACCAAAATTCTTCTTTACTCATGAACTCCGTAAGAAAGGTGAAATTGATGTGCTACAAATTCGGTCATGTGATAACCTCGCAGATATTTTCACGAAGACTTTACCGATCGCAACATTTGAAAAGTTGAGATATAAAATCGGTATGCGTCGGTTTAAAGATTTAAAGGAATCATCTCATCGTGGGGAGTAATAAATGGACATATAGAATAGTGTACTCTTTTTCCTTCACTAGATTTTTTTTCCCACTCGGGTTTTTATCTAGTAAGGTTTTAACGAGGCATATTCTTTATGTAATTGATGGACATCCAAGGGGGAGTGTTATGAATTATTGGAATCTCCATTAATTAGTGGAGGCTCCACTAATTATGGATTTATGTGAATTATTAGAAGATTTTTATGGATGTCCACCATTTAGTGGAGACACCATTAATTGAGATTAGTTGAAGATGATGTATGCCATGATGTATTTCACTAATTAGAGCTCTATAAATAGAGCTATTCTCTAAGCTTGTAATACACCATCATTTTGTGAAAGAAAGATTAGTGAAAGAAAGATTAGAGAAAGAATTGTGAGAGAAAGAAAGAGAGAAGTTTGAAGAGAAATTCTTGTGCAAAGAATAGTTAGAATTTTCTTAGTGTGTAGTGTGTAGATTTTATTCTAACACTACCCTAATTTTATAACAGTAGAATATATAAAAAAATAATTTAAATACTGTTGTTATTGTTGAGATCATTAAAAAAAATGGTAAAAACTTCGACACTAGAAAAAAAAAATCACATTTCTACAAAGAAAATTTCCACTTCATTCGTCTTTTTTTTTTTTTTCTTCTTCTTCTTCCTCACCAAATTCTCTTCTTCTTCAACCTACCCACGGCCAACCCCCCGCCAGTGACCTTTGCCCCCACCCCGCGATGCCCACCTCCGGCTGCCCCCTCTTCTTCCCCCCTTCCCCATTCCTGTCACCGCCCCCCACCTGCACTACCCTACCGTAGCCCCTTCCCCAACCCGCCCCCCCCCCCCGATCGCCCCTTCGCCAGCCTCCACCACAGCCCTAGCTACTTCCCCCTCCCGCCGCCCCCTGCCCGTGCTCCCCACGTCGCACCTTCTCTCGCCCACCTTCCTCCTTCCCCCTCCCTCCCGCCCCTTCCCCCAGCCCTTCCCCACAGCGCCACCCTAGTTGCCCACCCTCGCCCCCTCTCCTATAGCCACTTCCCCATTCTTCCCAATAGCCCCACCCCCATTGCCCACACATGTCCCCCACACCCCCTCCCCCCACAGCCCTACCAATTACTTGATCTTCAACGGGAACTCAATGAGAAGCACAGAAGGAGTTAATTACTGTAAGAACTTCTCAATCATGGTTTTTTGCTGCCAAATAAATTTCTATTCAATATAATGTTTTTTCTTTATCTGCTATCTTCTGAGATCAAATAATTTTGATGTCTTAATGATCATGAAATTAACCCTTTAAATTCTTTTTTGTGTAATAAACTGACATATATTGCAATGTATATATTGCTTCTATAATAAAAATATATTTTTTAAGTTCTCATTAAGTTCACATTGCACACTAAATTCACAGCTTTCTTTGACCTAAATTGACTTCTTTGATTTGTCTGCTAAACAAAAAAGAAGTTGATTTTGCTGAAACAGCCCTTTAGTGGCCAGTCGAATGTCATCAATGATTTTCTCCAAGAAACCAATCATTATTACCTCCTTTAGAACATTCAACAGAATAGCTTGAAACATGAAAAAACTCAATGGAGGTAGCTAGGAAAGAATTTTGAAAAAAAAAAAGTCAATGGAGTTAGCCAGGAAAGTATTCCATTACACGATGCTATTCTTTCTTATTTGGTGGTTTACAAAGAATTATGTTCTCATTTCCCTATAGGGCTTGATGGATTATGGTTCTTCTACTTCAATCGGTGTCAAGAGAATAGGTGAGCTAGATTTTAAGTTGTTCCAAAAAGTGGTGCAATGAAAGTTTCTTAGAAAGGAAGGGCAACTGAAAGCTGTAGAACTGTGTTCATAGTGGCAAGAGTACCTTAAAGATCCCAAGTGGCATCCCTTCAAGGTTATCAAAGTTGAAGGAAGTGAAGAAATACAGGTAAGTATTTCAATAGAAAAGCAAGAGCAGCCTTTTCTCAAAATAGTAATTGCTACAAAAAAATAGTAATTTCTTTAAATTTTAGTAATAACATTTTTGTTTTTTCAAGGTAAGTTTATATCACCGATCATTGGACAATTGAGCGAGAAATACCTATTTGGAAAATGGGTAAAAGATACAGTTGTTTCTTTGACTGTTCAGAAGAGCATTAGTAAGGTAATAGAATTACTTTTATAGTTCATTACTGGATCCTCATGTGTTATAGGTGATCATTCCCCGTGAGTGATGGGCGATCACTTCCCATGGGTAATGGTTGATTACCCTTAAGTTAGTTTTATTGAATGATTTGATTATTTTATGAGTTTTTTATTGGTTGAATTGCATAATTGCTCATTTTGAGGTGGCCTAATACCTTGAAAATATTCAATCTATAGGGGAATCTCTGTCAAAAAAATTTTCTTAGTGGAAGTCATGATAGCAATTGGTTTTACCCCTGGATTCGTTTCAGATTATAATTGGTTCTACCCAAGTTCCAAGATGAGCTCCATAATGCAAAATCTACTCGGTCTAAACTCTACATCTACACTACATGATTCATATATAGACCCCAGATCTTCAACAAAAATCAGAAGATGAACTATAGTTTTCTTACTCCGTAAAATATTATTCAAGCTTGAAATATGTTTGCCTTGAGTTTTGTCTTCTTATATAGACCCCATAAGTTTTTTCTTCTCGTGGTTGGCCTTGAAACATGCTTGTGTCAGTGTCTTTGTTTGGTCCTCCAACTGTGTATCAGAGATTACTTCTATCAACTTCTTCTCACGTTCCAGTATCTCAATGGCTTCTCTCAACTTCTTCTCAGTCATATGTACTCCTTCTTCTCCATTTTGCATATACTGCAAATCCAAAGGTATGCTCTCAAATTATTAGTTCTTTGTTATCTTTGGGGTCATATAATTATTAGTTCTTCATGCACAAGTGTTTGTGAGAGAGAACCTAAACATTCTTGATTTGGGTCTCCAAGATCATCAACTTCATGTAAGGCCATCGACGAATTCCCAACTCCCTACATGTTTTCTGGAGATGGGTTAGGTCAACATTTAGTACTTTGGCCACGCGAGTAAGTGACATGTAAAAGTATTTCGAAATGGTTACTCTTGATAATGTCTTAGAGCTACTACCCTTCTCCTATCTTTACCTCCTAATTATCTACTTCTCCACAGGAATTTTGTCGGAAGTGATACCTTCAAAATGCATTTCATGATTCCTCACTCCGAATTCGTTGCCAATACCACTCCATATTTTTTCTGGAAAAAAAAAATAATCTCAGTAAAGGTAATGCCACAACAGAAGTCTTTGTAATTTTCTACAATCACGAGCTCTAATGTATGATAACCTTGAACCATGTTCTGGCTTTGTTCAAAATCCATTAGGTAGTAGAAAGGATCATGCATAAGCATATCCTCAATCTAATTCTCAAATTGGAAATCTAAAGTAGTATGTCCATAACTTCCACTGATTCACAATACAACAAACCAAAAGAATTTCAGTTTCATTATCAAGCACATTTCCAGTTAAATAAGATGGGTGAAAAGCAAAAAAAAAAAAAAAGAGAGAGAAAGCCCTCAAAAGTATCTCACCTAAAATCAAGAGGAAGTGGTTGGCTTGGAAAGGAAAAACATCAAAATTTTTTTTTTTTTTTTTGGAAACTAATTCAAAATTTGACCACCTCTCAAATGAATTATAACTCCCCATCTCTGAGAAAGAGAACCGAAGAAGAAATCCCAGTCCCTTTGTGATTTTTTGAAGTCCACTAATGACTGATGACTGAGGAATATATATATCTGTGCGAGGAAGAAGAGGTGAGGGAGGACTGAGGAGAGAAAGAGACAAGAAGGAAGAGGAAGAGGTAGATGACAGGTGGAGGGAGGGAAGAGGGGAGGGAGGACTGAGGAGAGAAAGAGACAATGAGGAAGGGGAAAAGACGATACCGGGAAGAGCAAGAAAAGATAAGAGATTAGTTTGTTTAGTATTGTCAAAACTTAAAGGATACATGGCACCTGTCAATTTTTATTTTTATTTTTTTAATTTGATACTATTAACAATGTTTATTTTTACATATCCATCGTTATCATACTATTATTCTTTTGAAGTGTTGATACAATTAATTAGTTACTCATTTTTCTTTTCATCCCCAGCTTCTCAATCATCCGCTGCTTCAGCTTCTCAAACATCCTATTGGTAAGTAACATATTCATACTTTGAAATCCATTGAGTATTAATTTGATTATTTTTTTTGGATATTAATATAATTCTTATGTACGTTGTTATTACTTTGAAACAAATTTATATAAGATTGTAATAATTTTGTTATATTAACATAAATGTAGCAGGCCAATGAGGGAGGACTGAGTAGAGAAAGAGACAAGAAGGAAGAGGAAGTGGTAGATGACAGGTGGAGGGAGGGAAGAAGGGAGGGAGGAATAAGGAGAGAAAGAGACAAGGAGGATGGGGAAAAGACAATACTGGGAAGAGTGAGAAAAGATGAGTGAACTTGCGGTTTTTAGTTTTGTCAAAACAGAAAGTTTACCTGGGACCTATAGTAAGAAAGAGATGGTACTAAGTGTGTGCATATATGCAGGTTATATGTATAAAAGTTTAAATTTTTAAGATTAAGTCTTATTAATTTATTGACATCTCTAACTGTTTAATTAGATAATTTATTATTTTATTGCCTATTTGAACGACACTGTATCTAACATAATAATTGGAACCCCATGAGTGATGAGTGATCATTTTCCGTGAGTGATGGGTGATCACTCTCCTGGGTAATGGGTGATTACCCCTACATTTTCAATTTTTCTAGTTACTTTAAGATCTATCTTTGTTGTTTGCAATAGCATTTTGATTGTCAAATTTTGAGGTGGTCTCGTGCCTGGAAAACGTCCAATTATATAGGAGACTGTGTCAAAAAATTTTTAAAATTTGATACTACAAGCAATGTTTTTTTTTAATTATTTTTTTGGAGATTAATATAATTCTTATGTATGTTGTTATTACTCTGAAACGAATTTATATAAGATTGTAATAATTTTGTTTTATTAACTTAAATGTAGCGTGCCAAGTTAAGGAGTTCTTTCAGCTACACAGACATGTTTGAGACATTACATATCTTTAGAATAGGCAACAAAAGGGTCAGTTTATCAGTGGTTGATCACACCAGGCCTTGGTAGTATATATTAAATATGTTGAAATTTCTTTATATAGCGTAGAATTTGTATTTCAGTTTGATATCTACCACTGACGATTTTTTTTTTTTTTCTGGATGATGTGCGAAATCTCATACAAAGTACTACTCAGTCGCAGTCTAGTGACTCAGTAAACTCGGTTGTTCCTTTTGATGAAGTGCATAGTAGCGCGTATAACAGTTGCTAATGCTAAAGATGAAGACCCTAATGCCGACAATAGATTTGATACAGTTGATGACCACCCAGGCCCACATAGGGGCTCTGGTTCCCCTCCTCCACCCCCTTCTACAACTGCTCCTTCTTTAGCTACATAGACTTTGTTGTATTTATTTCTATAATCTTTACACACTGCTACTTATTTCAGAGAACTATTTTACTTTTTTAGATATTTACTATGTATTTATATTATATTATGTTTCAGTATTTTAATTATATTTATTTGTGTTTAGTTTCAGTTTTTTACATTATTTTTGGGATTAAGAGCACAGTTTCAGAATTGATTTACAAGGACCTGAAATTATAAAATAAATACAATAATGGAAAGATTAAAAAAAAATTCATCGTAAAATTATTGCAATTTGCGATGATTTAGCAAGAATCACGTTTTGGGAACAAAAGATCCATCGCAAAACCCTAGCAATTTGCAAGGGTTTTATGATGGTCAAGTTTTAGGAACAAAAAATCCCTCGTTTTGCGAGGGCCACAGCTTTGGTGAAAAATTCCCCCACAAATTGCAAGAATTTTGTGAGGGCCGCAACTTTGGGCAAAAAATTCCCATGCCAAACCCTCGTAATTTGCAAGGGTTTTGCGGGGGCCAAGTTTTGGAAACAAAAGATCCCTTGCAAAACCCTCACAACGATTTTGCAAGGGCCAAATTTTGGGAACAAAAAAACCTTTTGCGTGGATTAAGTTTTGGGAACAAAAAATCCTTCGCAAATTGCGAAGATTTTGCGAGGGCCATGGCTTTAGGTAAAAAATTCCCTCACAAAATCCTCACAAATTATGAGGGTTTTGCGATGGACAATTTTTTTAATGTATAATGACCCTCACAATACCGTCAAAATTTTCAAGGATTTTGCTATGGACTAATGCATTTCGTTGCAAAATGGTAGCAAACTTTTTAGTTCGTCGAACTTTGCCAGTTTTTTTCGATGCAAAACCATCGCAAATAGAGACGCTTTTTTCTTGCCCTCGCAAAAACCATCGTAAATCGTGATGGTTTTTCTTGGCCCTCACAAATAGCTATGCTATTTTTTGTGAAGGCCAAAATCATCGCAAAACTATCGCAGACTTAATTTGCGATGGTTTTTTGCCGTCGCAAAATGACAAATTTCTTGTAGTTTCCTTAACCCTTTTTGTTGCTGACATATACTCTATTTTAGTTGTAGACAAAGTAATTGTAGGGTGAAGTTTTGGTTTCCAACTAATAGCACATTCATAGAGGGTAAAGATATAACATGTAAAGAATTTTCTTTTAATAAGGTATCTAAAGGATTGCGAAAAAATAAAAACGTTCAGGAAATTTACAATTTAAAATTTTTTCTCGAGCCAAAGTTTAGAAATATTAAATTTTACGTCGCTTAGATTGAGTAATCGGTGTCAAATTTGAATTTGATTGAGTTTATTGGATTGGAATGACTATTTGTTCTGTAGGAATTCCAGCTAGTCCTCGACTTATTCACATTAAATGCACACCGAATTTGCTAGCTCTAGACCATTCAATGTATTCTTGAACCTCTTATTGACTACTACCACTGAAAGTAGAACAAGGGATGAAAGAAAAATTAAAGTATATTGGGTGAGCTCTCGGGTAGAAAACAAAGAAGAAAAAGACCGGCGGCTAGTCCAAAGGATAAACAAGCTATTGTCCATTTTAGTTTCCCACGTGAATCTACAATCTACAATAGTATGCACAAAGTCCAAAAAAACAACAGCCTTCCTTTCCTTTTTCAACACAACCACCCACTTTCTTTAGTTATTTACTTTTCCTTTTTCTTTGTTTTTGTGTAATGGCTCCCAAGGTTTCCCAAACCCTTTGCTGTATTACTTAAAATCTTGGTGGGCCAGTATTTTTTCTAATTAGTTCAAAACTAATTAAATAACTCCTTATTAATTAATTGATCCAATGAGGTCCAATAAAAATTTACCCAAGACAATTAATTAATAAATCAATTTAATTAAATTGACTCAATAAATTATTCTAACCTAAATAAATAACTAATTGGACTCTTGGAATAATTCTTTCAATATTAATTTCATCCATTAAGTCCATATAATAAATAAATTTATTAAGATTACCTGAGCAATTCTAGCGGACTAAAAGATATATTATTTTTCGTTAATAAAATGACTAAAGTACTTCTACAAACAAATTGCTTTATTTTATCATTTTAAAATTTAATTTATCACCATATGGAATTATTGATATCAAGAATAATATTGCAAGTGCAGTGTCTATGACCTATAGGTGAAATGACGAAAATACCCATATATATAACACCAATTATAGAGATAGAATAATTATACTAACACATTTCTCAATGACATCTAGTATCCTTTGATGCTTACTCTGATAATTCATCACTTCTAATATGTATCCACTTATCTCAGAGAATTACCCAAAAACATACGTACTTAGTCACATTTTCCAAGACCTAAGATTATTTAAATTATCTCGAACAATCATAAGGGAGTGATATCTTCACTAAGTGAAATATAGAAGCTTTATTGTACAAGTATGTCTTAATTGACCAGAGTTATACATCTAACGTATAAGGTTATTGACCTTGTGTTAAGATCTCACCAATCATATATCGAAGTGCACAAGTCCAACTTTACCAAATCACAAACTTATACTCAAGTGTTAGGGTACTTATCCATGTAGTAGTAGCAATAGATCAATCTTAATTTGTTGTAATACTTTTATAACGATTGTTATCACATAGTCCAATTCTTCGTATTCTAAAATGTGTTTATACTATTAATGTGAGAGGACTGCTTATTGATTAAAGGTAAACCATTCCTTATTTAGAAATTATAGTGTAATGATCTAAGCCTTGATGAAATGCCCAGCTTCATCAATCAATCAAGAAAAATTTTCATTTATGTGTTAGTAGCATATAATCTAATTCTTTATATGAAAGCACCACTCAATTACATAGATTATTTCCTGCCACACTTAAACCTTATTGTGCATATATATGTAAACCAACTATCATTAATAAATGAAATATTTTATTAATTTTTGAAATACAACAATACGTAGTCTATTTTGGGCATATATTCCAGTAATATATTTTGGAAAAAATGTAAAATACACATTTAAATATCATATTATATCCATGATATAGTTAACCTATTAAAACCATTATAATAAATATGAAAAAATTGACTCTTCAGAAAATTGACATAGCTTTATAGGAAGGTTAATAATTTTTTAAGTGTATAACCATTGCTAATTAAACTTCCTTAATAGTTCATGATGTTGAGATAGATTCATCAATGGGATGGCTGCTACTCACATTACCTACGAATAATATAATGTTGATACTTCTAACGTAGGCTGATTGATACCAACATATATCCATGGCATTAATTATAATTCCTCTGTTAGTTCTAAATTCTCATGAAAATCCATCATATAGGGGGTCATGCTCAGAATGACACGAGGATGACAACAATTTCAAACAAGAATCCATGGTGAAAGCCATGGGGCTGTTGGAAACCCTCATCCGCTTAATCTTTTAAGAAAAAATAGGTTTTTTAGAAAAAAAAAGTTTTCTTTTAAAAAACATTTGGTTTTAATTAACTTTAGTAGAAAAAAAATCAACCATTATTCTCTATGTCAAGGACAAAAACCTTTAAGAGAATAAAATAGGAATTTTTATTTTCACTATTTAAGTAAAATTATTGTTTAGGAACTAAATTTAAAATACTTGAATTAAAAAATATTAGACATGTCAAGGATAATACCGTTGGGAAAATAAATCATGATTTTTTTTTTAAATTTCCAAGTTCTCTTTTAAATGTTTTTCTTAATTGTTTTATTTAGAGAAAAATTAATTTCTCAAAAACTTGTGCATTTGATCACAAAATTAAATAAACAATCATGCTTCCAAAAAATAAAATTTTTACATGCTAGTTCAATCCTTTAATTCTTATGTGACCAAAAAATGGATTAAACATCATAATAATAAATTAAAATGATCTTGTTTAATCATAAGATAATTCCTCCTTTACTAACTATTTTCATGAAAAATTATTTATTACTATAAATAAACCATTGTAAAAAAAAATAACTTCATGTAATATGGGACCAAAAAGAAAAATAAATTATAAGGAAATAGGAAACAAAATAGCCATCCATGGAGACCCAAACTGAAAATCAACCACGACCCGAATCAAAACAACTCCAAAATTGAATCGGTCCTCCAATTCACTAGTTGCGGCAGTTTTCAGGTCACTGCAAATAGCCTTTTTTTTTTTTTTTATAGTGAAAGTATCATTTGGGTTGCGCTCTAATTTTGATTGGGCTTGGAAAAGTGTTTTCGGATTGGTCTAGATATTTTGATTAATTAGGATGAATTAGTTTGAACTGCCCAATTAATTAAATATAGTTCATAACTGAATTAGTATGAATATAAGAGATATTTCTATGTTAGGGTAGAATTCTATTTCGGTTGAAATCGTGACTCAGAAATAGAATCCAAATATGATAATATCTAGGAATTAATTCAAGATCCAGGAATATGTCTTTAGAAAGATTTAAAAAGAAATTATAATTCGTCTCAAACTCTTGGGAATTGATCTCTCTCTTTTTAAGTTAAAAGAAAAATCTATATCAAAACAAAAACCTCTCTTTCTTAGTAAGAAACCTCGAAAATCTAGATTGCACTAGAATTTGAGGTATCAATCTGAATTGGTTGATAGGTTGCAATAATCCAATTGTCTTGTTTCACTTTTAATCTAGTAAATTTTTTTATAGACAAGAACCTCTTCTAGTCACACGACCGTTGGTCTAGTTCTTTATCATTATTCATGAATTTCCAGGATAAAAGTGTGCTAAGATGCATAGTTATATCCAGCAACCAATAATTCACCCCATTGCAACTAACATCAATAAAGAGTTATAGAACAAACGACAAGCCAATTATAATACAATGTTAAATCCCAATAATGATCCTGGTGGGATTTCTTGTGATTGTGAAACAGAATCAAACAAGGAAAATCAAGTAATTGTATCTCCCTATATAGGTATCAAGCATGCAGGATAATGTAATTCCTTCCACACCATTGTTTAAGCAAACACAAATATAGCAACATTAGAGAACAAAAAGGAATACCAGATACACAGATATAAACCAATCCTAGAGAAGCACAAACAATAGACATCAACATAAATACAAAAAGTAATTGATAGATTGATATATTGATACTGTCAAACAAAATATATATGAGTCATTGAAAAGAGAATAGAGAACCCAAAACATGGAAAAATAGGCGTTGGTGATGAATTCGAGGATTCAAAACCCTTGTGAAGAAGCAAAAAAGTAAAGTTCACAATTTTTGAGTGCACAAATTTGTGTTGAGGAAAAAGAAAAAAAAAAGAAAAAGAACAAAAAAGAGAATCGATATTGTGAAGCAAAGAAGAAATGGAATGGTTATAGAATCTTTAAAATTCCAATTACACGTATTTTTGTTTAAAAATCTAGAGGAAAGTAATTTGAATTCCATTTTTATATTAGGATTATGTTTCCCAATATTTTAAACCTACGTTCAATACTTTAAGGAATCACTTGTCTTTCCCTCAACAAAAATAAATACCCAAACACTGCAATTTAATAAATAGGACTCAGATTTTTTTTCGCAGATGCAGAATCCCTGGCAAGCATATGGAGCCTAAGGCCTTTATATGTGTTTGGAAAGTTTAAAAATATTGAAGGAAAGTAATATAAGGTATTTTCCAAATATTTTGAAAATAAAGCATTACACATATAAAAATAATTAAAATATTTTTAAATATCTCTCATGCTATTATACAATTTAATTATATATGTATTTCTATCAAGTAGTTATAATAAATGAAAATCATATAAATAGTGTTATCACAACTTTAAATAAATATTTTATTTTATTTAATATTCTAATTATTCTTGTTATTGAGTTTAAATTATAATACTGAAAGAAAATAACTATCGATTGTTAATTATCAAATTAAAATATCTATAGAAAATTCAACTAAATTTCTTCTCATATAATTCACACAATCATTATATGAATTTAAAATTGAAAGTTTATAATTATTTTAATTTAACTGTGGAGTCTTTTAAATTTTTGAGAAAAAAATTATAGTTGGGAATATAAAAATTTTAGTACACTATTAGGTTGGGAGAGGTGTAAGGGGAGTAAGAAGTACTAAGGAGAGGTGATAGATTTGAATAGGAATAACACTTTTTTATTTATCTTTTTAAACTTCGTATCTTTTATTATTATAATCTTTAGAAATAATGAATCATAATAACACATTTCAATAATGATTCATTTTTTAGTATTTCATATTTATTTTCCTATATATAAGGAATCAAATTCCTTTCTCATAAAATAAATAATAAACTAAGCATTAGATTTTAAGAATGAAAAATGTGATTACTTTCCTACCTCACTTACTCAAACAGTCAAATGGAGCCTATGGATAATCGTTCGTGTAATTATACGTTGTAAAGTAGTTGCTCACTTTAAAACTTCGTTGACATCTTCATTCGAGGAAAGGGTTGTATGATGAGAGGATTCCTCAACTTTTCTTATCTCTACCTTACAATATTTTAAGGTATATAAAATTACTATGTCCATCCTTTCGATGCCAAAAACACTTCTCAAGAAATCAACATGTACAGTGTTCCATTCCATAAATTTATAGTTTGGCTTACCACCTTTTTGTGAAATCAATAGAAAATGCATCAAACATTTAATTGGAGCGAACAAGTGTTTATAAGAAATGTCCAATACTTTCAAAGGCAGAAACAATGAGCCCTAAACACCAGTGGATGAAAAGAATTCTACATATATTACCTTTTGTTGGAATGGAATATGTAAATTTGTTAAAGTACAACATAAGTATATATTTGATCGGAAATTCTAACATGTACCCGATCTATGTGAACTGCATGCATTAGTAAGTTGTACTACATGTAATGCAAGTTACATGATACAATTTGTTAATGCATGCGGTCTAAAAATTCACGATCCAAATGAGAATTCCCCATCTTTGACACTTTCAATTAGAACCATTCATAGACAACCATAAAAATTGAGTCAATGATCGCAGAATGTACTCATGGCCCTATGCAATTTGAGTTCACTAATTGCTTCCCAAAAACCTTATTTATCACTCCTTTTAGTCATTGTTATTATGTTTTGTTCATCAAATTTTTGGTCTTAGCTATTCCCCCAAGACATAAATCTTATCATCTTCGTCAATTATATTTCTTGATTTAGACATTTATCTTCTTCAACAAAGTAAAAATATATGTTTAGGACACTGACGATATTGATTAAAAAATAAAAAAAAATGGAAGTTATCAAATCGATACTTCATTTATTTATAAGAAAGATGGAATTTACGTTATGCTAGCAAGATATCATATTCCATCCCTTACTAATGATGACGTGGAATTAGGGTACAAAAGATAATAATAATAACTCTAATTAACGATGGAACTCCTTGATTTCTTGTCTAGTGAAGGGTCGCTTCATAGGCGGACTAGCACAGCCACAAAGTCCATTGCTACAGGTTTTGACATCCACAGGAAGACAAACATAACCTACACAATCTGCAACACTTTTGCATTTCTGATCGGCTAAAGCAATCGAGCTTGGGCAACTTGTTGGAAAGAAAATATAAATAATTCGCATATATAGTCTAGAAATGTTAAAATTAGAAAAAAAAACTTTTTTTTGGGATTCTATCTATTGTTTACTTTGATAAAATGAAGAGTTGTTGATGGTGAGAGACAAGCAGCAGATGTAGTGTTTATTTTGATTGTTAGATAATTGCATTTCAATAGAAGTCTAGAAATTTATTCATTAATCAATTATTATTTTTTTGATAGTAGTACCACAAATGTGCTTGTGGGGTTTCTCCATTAAATAATTAAAGTGCATTTGAAAGAGGATTGAAATGTTTGTCCAAAACAAAATTTTTAAGGCATGATGGTAGGGGGAAAAGATGGCAAATGACTATGAGAGGAATAGAGAAATAGTCAAAAGCATACTAACCTAAAATTATCAGCATGATAGTGACAATAAAAACAAAGCGTAATGACGCCTTCAGCATATCTTATAGCTTGTGGTGTAAGATTATGATAAGTTTTGCAGAATACAGAACAGAAATGATGCAAGTATATATACAAACGAAACCTCCTCATTTATCGATAATTTTCTTTTAATTTATACGTATCTGTAGGTACATACTCTTATGCCACATATTTGCACAGTGGAAGATAAGGATGCCTCTATCTTATGAAAGTTTTCTGAAGTCATTATTTCATGGTTAAGTGTAAAAATTACCTTATGTACAATACATTGTTTAGTAAATAGCTAAGATAATATACACAGGGAGGAAATTTTTAATTTGCTTAAAAGAGAAACAGTTATTTTTCATTGCGATCCAGCAAGTTAATTTGTGAAAATATTCCTGATCCAACAAGTGTTCAAACGTTCATATGCTTCACTTTCACACAACTGTTTTTGGGGAGATATGCATTATGTTACTATTTGTCCGAATTTGCTTAAAATACATTGTTTTTTGTGAGGAAATTTTCACCCAAAGCCACCCTTGCAAAATTCTCACAATTTGTGATGGCTTTGCGAGGGATTTTTTGTGCCCAAAACTTGAATTGCGATAGTTTTGCGAAAGATCTTTTGCGATGATTGATTTTTTTTTAATTATAAAATGTGTAAAAAAAAATTTTTGTAATGTTCGTAACAAAATCCCTACAATTTGTGAGGATTTTGCGATGGAATTTTTCATGTTTAAAAATAAAAAAGAAAAGTCTTTTTGGTTGAATTTGTGAGGTTTTACGATAGATAGCAACTAATCCTTGCAGATTGGCGTGAGTTTTGTGACGGATAGCTACTAGCCCTCGCAAAACGCTTGCAAATTTGCAAGGGTTTTGCGACAGTGGATTATTTTTAATGATAAATTGTGTAAAAAAAAATTTTTTTGGAATGTGCATCACAAAATTCTCACAATTCGCAAGGATTTTACGACAAAATTTTTCATATTTAAAAATAAAAAAGAAAAGTCCTTTTAGTTGAATTGTGAGGTTTTGCGACGGATAGCAACTAACACTCGTAAATTTGTGAAGGTTTTGCGATGGATACCTACTAGCACTGGCAAATTTGCAAGGGTTTTATGACGGTTGATTATTTTAATGATAAATTCTGTAAAAGAAATTTTTTTTGCAATGTCCATCACAAAATTCTCGCAATTTGCGAGGATTTTGCAACGAAATTTTTCATATTTAAAAATAAAAAGAAAAGTCCTTTTGGTTGAATTGTGAGGTTTTGCGACGGATAGCAACTAGCACTCGCAAATTTGTGAAGATTTTGCGACGGATACCTACTAGCCCTCACAAAACGCTCACAAATTTGTGAGGGTTTTGCGATGGTTGATTATTTTTAGGATAAATTGTGTAAAAGAATTTTTTTTTGGAATGTTCGTCACAAAATGCTCGCAATTTGTGACGGATTTTTTATATTAAAAAATAAAAAAAAAAGAAAAGTCTAGTTGGTCGATCGTCACAAAACCCTAGCAAATTTGCGAGGGTTTTGCAATGGATAGCTCAATAATCATTACTTTGCGAGGGTTTTGCCACTATTTGTTGTTTTTAATGAAAAAAATGTTTAAATGATTTTTTTTTTTTTTAGTATTCGTAACAAAAGCCTCTCAATTTGAGTAGATTTTGCAATGGACTTTTTATATTTAAAAAAAAGGAGAAAATTCAAGAACCTTGCACTTTTGCGACGAAATTTTAAATTTTAAATTATCTGCATTTTTTCTAGGTAAAATTTTCGGATTGGAATTCTGAATTTTTGCATGGAATGAATTGAATATTCCTTTCTGCCGATTTTTTGAATTTTTGCACAGTGAAAATTTGAATACAATAATTCGTCGCAAATCCTTCACTAATTGCGACAAATTTTCTTCTTCCCTCGCAAAATCGTTGTAATTTGCGAGGGTTTTGCGACAAAATAGGGTTTTCATCTTATATTTTTCTTTAATTTTTTAAATTTTTACTTATGTGTTTGTGTTGTGGTGTATTTTAACAAATTTACTGAAATATTTTTAATAACGTGTCTCAAATGGTGTATTTTATTATAAATGTATATATGTAATTATGTTATGTTGTACACCTAATATATTACAAAAGTAAATATATACAATTAATTATGTTATGTTTTATACCTATTGTAATGTATAAGTAAATGTGTGTGTATATAATTTTTTTATTCATTATTTTGATTAAGTGGTGTATAAAGTAGAATATATAAAAAAAAATTTAAATACTGTTGTTATTGTTGAGATCAATAAAAAAAAATGGTGAAATTTGTAATGTAGAGATTGGTTGGTAATGTTGCTCATCTCAATTTGCGAGAAATTAGCGAGATTTATATAACAGAAAAGTCTAGACCATCGTAAAATCCTCGTAAATTTGCGATGAAATTTTAAATTTTAAATTACCCGCCTTCCTGTACTTAGAAAAAATCACATTTCTACACTTAGAATATTTCTACACTAGAAAAGAAAATCACATTTCTACACTTAGAAAATTTCCGCATCCTTCTTCCTTTTTTTTTCTTCTTCTTCCTCACCAAATTCTCTTCTTCTTCAAGCTATCCACAGCCACCCCTCCGCTAGTGAATCCTACCCCCACCCGCCAGTGCCCACCTCCGGTGGCCCCCTCCCTTTCCCCCTTCTTGCCTCCGCCTCCCGCCCGCACTACCCTACCGCAGCTCCTTCCCTCATGTGGTTGCCCCCCCCCCATGCCCCCTACCTGTAGCCCCTTCCCCCTCCTGCCTGCGCTCCCCCCCGCCTCCCTCACAGCCCCCCGGTCGCCTACCCCAACACCTCCTCCCCGCAGCCCCTCCCCCCTCCGGCTGCCCCCTGCCTGCGCTCCCCCGTCGCCCCTTCCCCCGCCCCCCCGCCGCCCCTTCGCCAACCTCCCCCGCAGTCCTACCCCGGTCGCCCACCCCCGCCCCCTCTCCCGCAGCCCCTTCCCTCACCCCCTTCCCAATTGCCCTTTCCCCCTCCTCCCCTATAGCCCCACCCCGATCACCCAACCACGTCCCCCCCTCCCCCGCAACCCCATAATTGTTTGATAATCAACAGGAACTCAAGGAGAAGCACGAAAGAAGTTAATTACATAAGAACTCCTCAATCATGGTTTTTTGTGCCAAATAAATTTCTATTCAATATAATGTTTTTGCTTTGTCTGCTATCTTTCGAGATCAAATAATTTTGATGTCTAAATGATCAAGAAATTAAGCCTTTAACTTCTTTTTTGTGCAATAAACTGACACATACTACAATGTATATATTACTTCTATAATAAAAATACATTTTTTGAATTCTCATCTGACTAAGTTCACATTGCACACTAAATTCACAGCTTTCTTTGACCTAAATTGGCTTCTTTGATTTGTCTGCTGGACAAAAAAGAAGCTGATTTTGCTGAAACAACCCTTTAGTGGCCAGTCGGATGTCATAAATGATTTTCTCGA
This sequence comes from Voacanga thouarsii, assembly GCA_026120185.1. Lineage (NCBI taxonomy): Eukaryota > Viridiplantae > Streptophyta > Magnoliopsida > Gentianales > Apocynaceae > Voacanga > Voacanga thouarsii. The sequence goes on from JANUWF010002085.1 coordinate 1,038,310, forward strand.
AGAAACCAATAATTATTACCTCCTTTAAAACATTCAACAAAACAGCTTGAAACATGAAAAAACTCAATGGAGGTAGCTAGGAAAGAATTTTGGAAAAAAAAAGTCAATAGAGTTAGCCAGGAAAGTATTCCATTACACGATGCTATTCTTTCTTATTTGGTGGTTTACAAAGAATTCTATTCTCATTTCCCTACAGGGCTTGATGGATTACGGTTCTTCTATTTCAATCGGTGTCAAAAGAGTGGGTGAGCTAGATTTTAAGCTATTCCAAAAAGCGGTGCAAGGAAAGTTTCTTAGAGGGAAGTGCAACTGAAAGCTATAGAACTTTGTTCACAGTGGTAGGAGTACCTTAAAGATCCCAAGTGGCATCCCTTCAAGGTTATCAAAGTTGAAGGAAGTGAAGAAATGAAGGTAAGTATTTCAATAGAAAAGCAAGAGCAGCCTTTTCTCAAAATAGTAATTGCTGCAAAAAATAGTAATTTTTTTAAATTTTAGTAATAACATTTTTGTATTTTCTAGGTAAGTTTATATCACCAATCATTGGACAGTTGAGCGAGAAATACCTATTTGGAAAATGGGTAAAAGATACAGTTGTTTCTTTGACTGTTTGGAAGAGCATTAGTAAGGTAAGAGAATTATTTTTATACTTCATTATTGGATCCTCGTGAGTGATAGGTGATCACTTCTCATGGGTAATGGTTGATTACCCTTAAGTTAGTTTTATTAAATGATTAGATTGCTTTTATGAGATTTTTGTTGGTTGAATTGCATAATTGCACATTTTGAGGTGGCCTAGTTCCTGGAAAACATTCAATTATAGGGGAAACTCTATCAAATTTTTTTCTTTGTTAAAGTCATGATAGCATTTAGTTTTACCCTTGGATTCGTTTTAGATTGTAATTGGTTCTACCCAAGTTCCAAAATGAGCTCCATAATGCAAAATCTATTCAGTCTCAACTCTAAATCCACACTACATGATATAAGAACTACCATATACATATATAAACCCCTGATCTTCTAGAAAAATCACAAGATGAACTTAAGTTTTATTACTGCGTAAAATATTATTCAAGTTTGAAACATGTTTGCCTAGAGTTTTCTCTTCTTATATAGACCCCATGAGTTTTCTCTTCTAATAGTTGGCCTTGCAACATGCTTGTCTCAGTCTCTTTGTTCGGTCCTCCAATTGCGTATCAATGATTTATTCCATCAACTTCTTCTCATGTTCCAGTATCTCAACGGCTTCTCTCAACTTCTTCTCAGCCATATGTACTCATTCTTCTTCATTTCGCATATCCTGCAAATCCAAAGGCATTCTCTCAAATTATTAGTTCTTTTTTATCTTTACGGCCATATAATTATTAGTTATTTATGCACAAGTATGTGTGTGAGAGAACCTGGACATTATTGATTAGGGTCTCCAAGCTCATTAACTTCCTGTAAGGCCATCGATAAATTTCCAACTCCCTACATCTTTTCTTGAGAATGGTTAAGTCATCATTCAGTTCTTTGGCCACCCGAGTAAGTGGTATGTAAAAGTACTTCGAAATGGTTGCTCTTGATAGTGTCTTAGAGCTACCGCCCTTCTCATTTCTCTGTCTCCTGATTATCTACTTCTCCACAGGAATTTCGTCGAAAGTGGTACCTTCAAGATGCGTTTCATGATTCCTCACTCCGAATTCGTTGCCAAGACCATTCTATATTTCTCCTGGAAAAAGAAAAATAATCTCAGTAAAGGTAATGCCACAACAGAAGTCTTTGTAATTTTCTACAATCACGAGCTCTAATGTATGATAATCTTGAATCATGTTCTGGATTTATTCACAATCCATTAGGGAGTAGAAAGAATCATGCATAAGCATATTCTCCATCTAATTCACAAATTGGAAATCAAAAGCAGTATGTCCATAGCTTCTACTAATTCACAACACAACAAACCAAAAGAAGTGCAGTTTCATTATCAAGCACATTTCCAGATAAAAAAGACGGGTGAAAAACAAAAAAAAAAATCCCTCTAAAGTATCTCACCTGAAATCAAGAGGAAGTGGTTGGTTTGGAAAGGAAACCACATCAAAATTTTCTTTTTTGAAAACTAATTCAAAATGTGACCACTTCTCAAACGAAGTATGACTTCCCATCTCTGAGAAAGAGAACCGAAGAAGAAATCCCGGTCCCTTTGTGATTTTTTGATGTCCACTAATGACTGATGTTTGAGGAATATATATATTTGTGCAAGGAAAAAAAGGGGAGGGAGGATTGAGGAGAGAAAGAGATAAGAAGGAAGAGGAAGAGGTAGATGACAGGTGGAGGGAGGGAAGAGAGAAGGGAGGACTAAGAAAAGAAAGAGGCAAGGAAGAGGAAGAGGTAGATAACATGTGGAGGGAGAGAAGAGGGAAAGAAGGACTGAGTAGAGAAAGAGAGGGCAAAGTGGAGGGATGACTGAGGAGAGAAAGAGACAAAGAGGAAGAGGAAGACGTAGATGATAGGTGGAGGGAGGACTGAGAAGGGAAAGAGACAAGGAGGAACAAAGAAAGTTCCCCGCCAACCCTAGCAGCACCGTCAGCTAAAATTTGTCCGTTTTTAATGTATTTACCCCGTTCAAGCTACATTGACTGAAAAAATTGCATCTTTCGAAAATTCATAACAATTCGTCAAATTAGTCGAATTTTGTTCTTTGTACTCAATAAGTATTACATGACCAAATAATTCCAGGTACACCTGTTACAATTTTCACTGCCCAATAACCAATTTGGTCCCAGGGTAAGGAATAACTAGTTACACCGAAAGATGCAGTCAATACAGCTAGAACCACACCTGTAACCCAAGTTAATGATTTCATTTGTTTATTCATTCAATTCACTATCACAGGTAACGAAGGCGTGCAAAGGTTTCCTCTGGCCAGACGGAGATTGGCCCTCGAGTGCAAAGGCAGAAGGGAGCTTGACTGCAAGACACACCCGTCGAGTAGGGACGAAAGTCAGCCTTAGCGATCCCTCATAAGACGAACTAACAAGTTGATGGATCATTACCCTGATGATATAACATATCCAAATAAAAAGTTCCTGGAGAGAAGTGGGGTAAATGGCCGATATTACTGTTCTTTTTCGAAATCCATTTTTCCTTGTTCTTGGTCTCATCTTCCCATGGCTTTTCTATAGAGCACAAAAGTGTTAGAGCAGCGCATGCTGTAGCGAAACTAATTGCAAAAGAGGGGAAATCAGCCACATGTTTAGGAAGGGGTTTTGATTAATCAAAAAGAAGAATCTACTTTTCATGGAAAGGTAATATACAGGTACTCAGTTCATTCTATTTCTTTATCTCCTATTTAATTCTATTCACTCGACGGAATCAAATCAAAATAGGGTCCAAAATAGAACTTTGGGAAAAGACGATACCGGAAGAGTGAGAAAAGGTGAGAAAGATTGGTTTGTTCAGTTTTGTCAAAACATAAAGTATACGTGGGACCTGTCAAATTTTTTTTTAAAAAAATTTAATACTATTAACAATGTTTATTTTTATATATCCATCGTTATCATACTATTATTCTTTTGAAGTGTTGATACAATTAATTAGTCACTCATTTTTCTTTTTCATCCCTAGCTTCAGCTTCTCAATCATCTTGTTGGCTTCTCAATCATCCTGTTGGTAAGTAACATATTCATACTTTAAAATATGTTGAGTATTAATTTGATTATTTTTTTTGGAGATTAATATAATTCTCATGTACGTTGTTATTGCTCCGTAACGAATTTATATTAAATTGTAATAATTTTGTTTTGTTAACATAAATGTAGTAGGCCAAGAAGGGAGGACTGAGGAGACAAAGAGACAAGAAGGAAGAGGAAGTGGTAGATGACAGGTGGAGGGAGGGAAGAAGGAAGGGTGGACTGAGGAGATAAAGTGACAAGGACGAAGGGGAAAAGACGATGCCGGGAAGAGTAGGAAAAGATGAGAAAACTTCAGGTTTTTAGTTTTGTCAAAACTTAAAGTTTACGTGGGACCTATAGTAAGAAAGAGATGGTAATGAATGTGTGCATATATGCAGGTTATATGTATAAAAGTTTAAAATTTTAAGATTAAGTCTTCTTAATTTATTGACATCTCTAGGTATTTAATTAGATAATTTATTATTTTATTAGTTATTTAAACTACACTATATCTAACATAATAATTGGAACCCCGTGAGTGATGAGTTTTCATTCCCTATAAGTGATGGGTGATCACTCCTCTTGGGTAATGGGTGATTATCCCTACTTACTTTTTGGATTTTTCTAGTTATTTTAATATCTATCTTTGTTGTTTACAATAGCATTTTGATTGTCAAATCTTAAGGTGACCTCGTGCCTGGAAAACGTCCAATTATAGAGGATACTTTGTCAAAAAAATTTTAAAAATTCTATACGATAAACAATGTTTATTTTTTTTAATTATTTTTTTGGAGATTAATATAATTCTTATGTACATTGTTATTGCTTTGAAACAAATTTATATAAGATTGTAATAATTTTGTTTTGTCAACATAAATGTAGCATGTCAAGGAGGGGAGTTCTTTCAACTACGTAGACATGTTTGAACCATTACATGTCTTTCAGATTAGGCCACGAAAGGGCCAGTTTGTTAGTGATCGATCGCGCCAATCTTTGGTAGTATATATATTAAATATGTTGAAATTTCTGTATATAGTGTAGAATTTGTATTTCAATTTGACATCCACCATTGACAATTCTTTTTTTTTTTATTTTTAAGATGATGTGAGAAATCTCATACAAAGCACTACTCAGTCCCAGTCTAGTGACTTAGTAAACTCGGTTGTTCCTTTTGATGAAATGCATAGCAGCACGCATAGCAGTCACTAATGCTGAAGATGAAGACCCCAATGCCGACGATGGATTTGATCCAACTGATGACCACCCAAGCCCACGTAAGGGCTCTGGTTTCCCTACTCCACCCCTTTCTGCAACTGCTCCTTCTTTAGCTACATAAACTTTGTTGTATTTATTTATATACTCTTTATACACTGCTACTTATTTCAGTGAACTATTTTACTTTTGTAGACACTTACTATGTATTTATATTATATTTTATTTCAATATTATATTTTATTTATTTATGTTTAGTTTCAATTTTTTACATTATTTTTGGGATTAAGAGCACCGTTTCAGAATTGATTTATCGGGACCTGAAATTATAAAATAAATGCAATAATGGAAAAATAAAAAAATTCATCGTAAAAATCTTGCAATTTGCAACGATTTAGCATGGATCATGTTTTGGGAACAAAAGATCTGTCACAAAAACCTTGCATTTTGCAAGGGTCAAGTTTTAGGAACAAAAAATCCCTCGTTTTGCGAGGGCCACGGATTTGGTGAAAAATTCCTTTGCAAAGTGTGGGCCATGTTTAGGGAACAAAAGATCCATCGCAAAACCCTCGCAATTTGCGAGGGTTGCGAGGGCAAATTTTTGGAAACAAAAGATCCCTCGTAAATTTCTAATAAAAATCCGTAGTGGAAGATGCACAGTGGCCCACACCTTGCAAACCTATATCGAAACAAAAACCCCTCTTTCTGAGTAAGAAACATCAAAAATCTAGATTGCACTAGAATTTGAGATATCAATCTGAATTGGGTGATAAATTGCAATAATCCAATTGTCTTCTTTCACTTTTAAGCTAGGAAATTTTTTTTATAGACAAGAACCTCTTCTAGTCACACGACCGTTGGTCTAGTTCTTTATCATCATTCATGAATTTCCAAGATAAAAGTGTGCTAAGATGCACAACTATATCAAGCAACCAATAATTCACCCTATTGCAACTAACACCAATAAAGAGTTATAGAACAAACGACAAGCCCCTATAATACAATTTTAAATCCTAATAATGATCTTAGTGGGGATTTCTTGTGATTGTGAAACAACATCAAACATGGAAAATCAAGTAATTGTATCTCCCTATATAGGTATCAAGCAAGCAGGATAATGTAATTCCTTCCACATTATTGTTTGAGCAAACACAAATACAACAACATTAGAGAACAAAAAGGAATACCAGATACACAGATATAAACCAATCCTAGAGAGGCACAAACAATAGACTTCAACATAAATAAAAAAAAGTAATAGATAGAATGATATATTGATACTCTCAAACAAAATATATATCAGTCGTTAAAAAGAGAATAGAGAATCAAAAAAATGGAAAAGTAGGCGTTGGAAATGAACTCGAGGAGATAAAACCCTTGTGAAGAAGCAAAAAAGTAAAGTTCGCAATTTTTGAGTGCACAAATTTATGTTGAGGAAAGTGAAAATAAGAAGAAAAAAAAAAGAAAAAAGAAGAATCGATATTGTGAAGCAAAGAAGAAATGGAATGGTTATAGAGTCTTTAAAATTCTAATTACATGTATTTTTGTTTTAAAGTCTAGAGGAAAGTAATTAGAATACCATTTTTATATTAGGATTATCTTTGCCAATATTTTAAACCTACGTTCCATAATTTAATGAATCACTTGTCCTTCCCTCAACAAAAATAAATACCCAAACACGGGAATTTAATAAATAAGAATCAAATTACTTTCCCAGATGCAGAATCATTGGCAATCAAATGGAGCCTAAGGCCTTTATATGTGTTTGGAAAGTTTAAAAATATGAAGGAAAGTAATATAAGGTGTTTTCTTAATATTTTGAAAATAAAGCATTACACATATAAAAACAATCAAAATATTTTGAAATATCTCTCATGCTATTGTACAATTTAATTATATATGTATTCCTATCAAGTAGTTATAATAAACGAGAATCATATAAATAGTGTTATCACAACATTAAATAAATATTTTATTTTACTTTATGTAATATTCTAATTGTAACACCCCATATTTTTATAATGAGTGGGCTGTAACTTTATGGGATGTCGCTCCGTCCAGTTGTCCAGACGTGGGGTCTTTATAACAATTTCATCCAATATGCAATAGATTTTTTTTTTTCCAAAATAGAAAAGTACAAGAATTTAGCTTCTTATACATACACTCAAGGTTATAATAGGTCCAAGATATAGAATGAGCCTCTGGGAGTCCACCGTACTTTCGCTATGCCGCTGATTCTAAATTTTTTCAAAAGAGGTAACACACGTGTGTGTGTGTGTGTGTGTGTGTGTGTGTGTGTGTGTGTGTGTAAAGCTCAGTAAGTCCTGTGTGTGCTACTGTTTTCCACTAAAAATATCTAATGAAGAGTAATCTTAACATAAGCATGCTAGTTCAGAAATTCTTGCGTGAAAATATTCTCAAATCAATTATTCAAGGATTTTGAGTAAAACACATGTTGATTCAAGTATTTAGGAATACTAGCAAAAAATATTTTAATTCAAGTTTTCAAGTACTTGAGTATCGAAGTATTCAAGTATAGTTAGTGCTTATGCCAAGTATTCAAGTTAGTGTATATGCCAAGTATTCAAGTTAGTGCTTATGTCAAGTAGTCAAGTTAGTACTTACACCAAGTATTCAAGTTAATGCATATGCCAAGTATTCAGGTTAGTAATTACACCTAGTAGTCAAGCTAATGCTTATGCCAAGTATTCAAGTTAATGCATATGCTAAGTATTCAGGTTAGTAATTACACCTAGTAGTCAAGCTAATGCTTATGTCAAGTATTCAGGTTAGTGCATAGGACAAGTATTCAATTTAGTACTTACACCAAGTAGTCAAGTTAGTGCTTACACCAAGTATTCATGTTAGTGTATACATCAAGTATTCATGTTAGTGCATACGCCAAGTATTCAAGCTAGTCATATATTATATTCAAGGATTGACAGGTTCAAGAAATTAAAATTTCAATATTCATATTGCTCAGCATGTTTCCAAATCCATATAGAAGGCTCGCATTTGAGCACATCAGGAAACCATTTTCCATATCAGGAAAAACTTTACCAAACCCGAGATTTGGAAATTGAAAAGATCACACAAGATTTTTCATATCCAGGATATTCAAGAAATCGAATGCTTGATAATGCTTTCAAATTCAAATATAACATTCATCTCGTAATATATTAGGAAAACACTAACTATATTAGGAAAGCATATGATCGTTTCAGGAAAACACTTAGCTAAAATAGGATTTAAAAAGGCAGCGGGACTCACCTCGTGTCATAACTCAATGCGATGACATATATAGTACTCTTAGTCCTTTACGAAGCTTTGAAGATAAATGACCTATATCGAGAGTCATTCCAAACCTCACATAATATTCTAATGTATGACTAACACAAAACTATTATGTGGATAGAAAATATTCTATTTTTTTCTTTCTCACTTCTTCCAACCAAAATGAGATAAATACTTGGAATGATCAAAGGCTCATTAATTCATTTCTCATCTCTTTGTTGAAAAAAATATCCAATGTTTCCATATGTTCTTGTGATCTCTCTATCATCTATTAATAGCAATAAAACAATACTTAGAGTTTATTTCTTCCCTAATAGAATTCTGCATTTCTTCATTCTTGTCACACTTGTTTGTTTATATCATAAATTTTGGTTCATAAGTCCAATTGATGTCAAACTTGTTCCAAAATGTCCTCAAGACATTCCTTTATGATTTCCAATTCAGAAACCACTGATTTCCATTCTCTTTTCATTCAATTTTTCTTACAACATCTCAGATTCTCAGTCCCGTAGTATTTTCATGATAACTTTTTAATCACTACACCAAATCATGTAATATTGGTCCCAAATTAATCCTAAGACATTTAGCTACAAGTTTCAGGTCATGGAGTTTTGAAAAGAAGATAATTTGTATATTTTATTTGTTCTTCAAGGCTGTTCGGGATTTCTTCAAAACAAAATTTCTGTTTTTGTTTCCTTTCTTCACACCATCTATACCACTTTAATCCTAAAAACTATATAACAATTAAACCATCTTAAATTCCATCATAATGGCCTTCAATTCTCTGATTTTTATGTATACTTAGCCGAGCAAAATCATATTTTCCAACATCAAGTTCAACAAGTGCAAACAACAACACTAACAATTCATTTTCTTCAACAATTAATTCCATCTTTCCTTTCCATTTCTTATACCTTCTTGTGCAGCCATGAACAACCACCCAAACCACCATTAAAACTCCTTCATATACCATATAAAACATAGTATATAAAGCCTTCATCCATCTAGCGCACACACACTTGCACACACAAAGGTTCACAAAGCACACGCTTAATCTAAATCATAGCCATAAATCTCATATTTTCATGTTAAAACTCATACCAAAATAATCACCGTAATGAGATCTATGACTTTAATTCTTGAAGCATTGACTTTTACCTTGTACGTGTGATTGACTTTTACCTTGTATGTGTGATCTCTTGGCTTGATTTTGCTCCAAGAACACACACTTCTTTCTCTCTCTCCTTTTTCTTTTTCTCCCTATTTTTTTCTAGATTTTCTTTTCTTTTCTTTCTCTCTTCTTTCTCTATTCCTTATGGACAAAATTCTTGTTGTAATTCAGCTCCTCAACCGCCATTCTTGGTCAAGAATGGTGACCAATTCATTAAATGCTATGGTGGCTATTGTGGGCTATCCTTCGAAGTGTGGTTTTCTTATTTGCCAACCATTTTCTTTAATTATTTTCTTCCAAAAATTATTCAATAAGCCTAATGAAATAACCAATCACCATTTGATACTTGTTTTCATCCACCAATCATATTTGGCCACTTGTTTCAATTTCAACCGCATTTTAGAATTTTTCTCAGAAATAACCAAAATTCGGGTCCATATTGAGAAATTATTTTTTTCACCAATAAATTCTATAAATTCAACTAAATTCAATGGTAACATTCAAAATCTTCAATTCTTTCTCAATCCTGTAAAATTTGGGGTCAAAATCCCAATTACGGTCAAAATTATGAAAATACTCCTGATACCTCCGATAGCTTAATTTATTCCAGAATACTCATCTCATCACACTGATCAATATTTGTTCTCAATGTACCCTTAAATTCTCACTCTATTAAAAATAGTCACAATCTAAAGATTTAGATACGAGTAGAACAAATTCAAAATTCCACACAGGTCCCCATAAGTTTTAAAATTCAACAATACCCCTGCATATTTTTATTTCACCAAGATGTTCATCTCATTATAATGATCATTTCTTGTTCTGGTCACTTATATAAATTCTTATTCCATTCATAGTAGTAACCGATTAAAGTACAAAAGTGAGGGTTGTTTCACTCTCCCTTCCTTTAAGAAATTTCATCCGCAAAATTTATATTTGCCTTAATTCCAACAAACGTTTATTTCTTGTTTCTTCTGCCATCTGCTCCTTCTTTACTCTACATGATTCCCGATGGGTCCTTTCTTTCCCCATGACTCTCTAGATTTAAATTCCTCATGAACAGAGGGGACATCTTCTTTCTTCTTAGTATATAGACAACTGGCTAAAGTATGTTCTATTTTTCCACATTGATAACATACTCTAAGTCTCTTTTGAGACTACTCAGAAGTATGTCTGCCCATGTGATAGTAAATACATTGAATGTATTCTGTCCTTCTTGAAGTTTGCCTCTCCTTTCTTAGATGCTTTTCTTCATGTCGCTAACTAATTTTAGCTTCCCTCATACGGTTCTGTCTAGCTTGGTTCAAATCTTCCATTTCTAGTTGAGAGGCTATTTCTACATCGCACTATAGCTTGACAGGGCCATAGCAATTAGTGTTCTCATTAATTTTGGACATAATCCTTTTATGAATCACCGAGTAAGATGTGAGTTTGTCTGTACCAATGAAGGGCAATAGTTTGATAATCGAACAAACTCAGCGGCATATTTCCCAATAGTCCTCTCTGCTTGTAAAATATTTTGAAATTATTCTTCCTTATTTTCAAATATCCATCAGGGTATAAACTCATTCTTAAATTCTTCCAGGAATTCTTTCCAAGTCCACTCCTTTTGTTCCTATTCTCGCACCTTTTTCTTCCTTAACCACCAATCTTGAACAGGTCCTTGAAGTCTAAATAAAATAAAGTAGACTTTCTTCTACTCAGAATAATCTAGGACTATAGAGATGTCATCCATTTGCTCTATCTAGGACTCAACTTCTTGTTCCGTGTCTGCTTCTACATAAAATTGAGAGGAATTGAACTTTAGAAATCATTCTAAGACTTCATCCATTTCCTCCTCAAAATATTATCCTCTTTGGGTTGGAGTTTCAGTGATACACTAAAGTACTGAGGCAATATTTTGTAACACTTGCGCCATCTCATTTCCTTGAGATTGTGCTTCCATTCTGGGGGTAGTGTTTCCAGTAATATTAGTCGCATTTCTTCCACTTTGATCTCCAGTGCTACTACGAGTAACTTTTCATAGCACATCTTTCTCTTTTTAAATCTACTTCATGAAACACCAAGCTAATATATATATATATATATATATATATATATATACACGCTTCTCAATACTTCCCATTCATATGACAAGAAATAGAAGAAAAATTCTATTTAGCACATATAAACATTATCTCTTGAGAGATTCTCATATTCTTGCAACCTAATAATATACTTTAACATACATCATTCTTGTATGATCTATAATTAAACCTCCTCTATTTATATCATTTTGCATATAGATCATACTTTTATTTCTTTAAACAACCCTAAATCACTTCATTTCAACTTTCATGGATACTTCCCAGGGGTTACCCATCTTGGAATTTTTCTAACCCAAGCACGTTTAACTTCAAATGTCTGATGATTCCTGGTTCATTAGTATTGATATAATCATATCCTTTCACACATTATGATTAACCAGAACTTTTAGTACTCATATATAATACTGGAACATTATATAAGTGCACATATCCTTATTTGCACACATTTTGTTGCACTATACATACAGGGCCTTTAAGTGTTCAACCTCCTTTACTTCACATCTCACTATTACTAATCCCAAAATAGGAAGTTTAGAATGCGTAAATAATTCGAATATAAGGTCTTCCTGACCTCAATCCCTTTCCTATTATTTGAATTCAAGGTCATAGATCATTTTCAAAGTTATTGGAATTGTCTCAAATCACCCTTTTTCTGGCTTATCAGAAGAAATTATATTTGAAAGTCACATGTCACATCTATTTCAATATTCAATTTCATAAAACACACAATTTCTATAAATTCATATTTACTCATACAATGATCAACTCTCCAATGTCCCATTAGAAGCTCTGCTATACCCATCAGAAGCTTTATTACGGTTTCTACTATGCTCTGATACCATTTGTAACACCCTATATTTTCATAACGTAGTAGATTGTAACATTATGGGATGTCGCCCCGTCCAGTTGTACAGGCAAGGGGTCTATATAACAATTTCATCCAATATGCAACGACATTTTTTCCAAAATGTCCTGAAGACATTCCTTTATGATTTTCAATTCATGAACCACTGAGTTCCATTCTCATTTCACTCAGTTTTGCTTACAACATCTCAAATTCTGAATCTCGTCACAGTTTTCACAGCTTGTAGTATTTTCATCATAATGTTTTATTCACAACTCCAAATCATGTAATATTGGTCTCAAAATAATCCTAAGGCATTTAGCTACAAGTTTCAGGTCATGAGGTTCTGAATAAACAAGCTAATTTGTACAATTTATTTGTTCTTCAAGGCTGTTCGGGATTTCTTCAAAACAGAATTTCTGTTTTTGTCTCCTTTCTTCACACCATCTATTCTCCTTTAATCCTAACAACTATATAACAATTAAACCATATTAAATTCCATCATAATGGACTTCAATTCCCTGATTTTCAGGGATACGTAGCTCAACAAAATCATATTTTCCAACATCAAGTTCAACAAGTGCAAACAACAACATTAACAATTCATTTTTTTCAACAATTAATTCCATCTTTCCTTTCCATTTCTTACACCTTCTTCTGTAGCCATGAACAACCACCCAAACCACCATTAAAACACCTTCATATACCATATAAAACATAATATATAAAGCCTTCATCCATCTGGCATACACACACACTTGCACACACAAAATTCCACATAGCACACATTTAATCCATAAATCGCATGTTTTCATGTTAAAACTCATAACAAAATAATCACCGTATTGAGATTATGACTTTCATTCTTGAAGCATAGACATTTACCTTGTATGTGGGATCTCTTGGCTTGATTTTGCTCCAAGAACATACACTTCTCTCTAGGGGTGGCAATCGTGTCGTGTTCGGGTTGGCGGGTCGTGTCAACTTGAGATAATTACACTTGACAGGCCAACCCGAACACGACCCGATTAATAAACGTGTCGTGTCGTGTCAACCCATTTATTTTCGTGTCGTGTTCGTGTTATAAAACGGGTTGACATGACATGACACAATTAGATACAAAAATTAAATAGATAATTACTAAATTCGTCAACCTGAATACCTACTAAACCCGCCAATCTATGCACCATTACACAAAAAATTTGAAAAAATCAAATCAAATTATATAAAATTAAAAACTAATAAAATAGTCCGTAAAGTCATAAATAACCAATAAAATAACAAACCATCCTGCTAAATATTTAGAGATCTTAATAAATTCCTAAGATTTAATCTTAAAAATCTAAACAAATGTAATTTTGCAATAAAATTGAATTATTCAAAAAATTATTTTCTCTAGATATTTAGAACAACAATTTTGTCGTAGCATGCCAGGAATTTTAAAGAGCAAATGGAGAGCAAAAAACGAGCACGAAAGGAAGGCTTGTCCTTGTAGGGTGTAATTCAAATTGTCTTTGTCCCAATATCAGAAATAGCATAGTATACGAACTGGTAAATCGATGCTGAGTGAACCTTACCCTCTGGTAAATGCACCACACGAGCTTCTTTTCATTCTATATTCGATTCGACCTGTAGGCATATTACATATGTTATTTCCTAAAGGTCTAACCTTCCCCTTTAGACTTGCGTAAGGTCGTTGCTTACCAACTCGTACTAATATTATTATTATAGACACTAAATAATAATTAATTAAGAATGATTCATTTACTATATATCAAGCAAATAACCACATTAACATCATTTATTTTCTTTAAGATGTCTCATATAATTAAACAAAATAGACACACAAACAATTAAATTAATTTATATAATAAAATTTAATTCAATTAATTCATGTAAAAAATTCAATTATCTAATTTTCTATAGTAAAATTTGTAGGGTATTACAAAAAGTATTAAATATAAATATTAAAAAAAGTTAAACGGGTTCGCGGGTTGAAACGGGTTAAAACAGGTTAAACCCGTTTATAACCTGTACACATTTAAAGTTAAACGGGTCGACCTGTTTCGACCCGAACCCGCGAAACCCCAACCCTAACCCGCTATAACCATGTCGTGTTCGTGTTGTGTTAGCGTGTCGTGTTCAATATTGCCGCCCCTACTTCTCTCTCTCTCTCTCTCTCTCTCTCTCTCTCTCTCTCTCTCTCTCTCTCTCTCTCTCTCTCTCTCTCTTCTTCTTCTTCTTCTTCTTCTTCTTCTTCTTCTTCTTCTTCTTCTTCTTCTTCTTCTTCTTCTTCTACCTATTTTTCTCTAGCTTTTATTTTCTTTTCTTTCTCTCTTCTTTCTCTATTCCTTATAGGTGAATTTCTTGCTGTGATTCAACTCCTCAACAGCCATTCTTGGTTAAGAATGGTGACCAATTCATTAAATGCTATTATGGCTATTGTGGGCTATCCTTCCAAGTGTCGTTTTCTTATTCGCCAACCTTTTTCTATATTTATTTTCTTCCAAAAATCATTCAATAAGCCTTATGCAATAACCAATCACAATTTGACACTTATTTTCATCCACCAATCATATTCGGCCACTTGCTTCAATTTCGACTACATTTTAGAATTTTTTTTTCAGAAATAACCAAAATTCGGGTCCGTATTAGGAAATTATTATATTTCACCAATAAATTCTACTGAATTCAATGGTAACATTCAAAATCTTCAATACTTTCTCAATTCTCTAAAATTTGCAGTCAAAATCCCAATTGCGGTCAAAATTACAAAAATGCCCCGGATACCTCCGATAGCTTAATTTATACCATAATACTCGTCTCATCAGTATGATCAATATTTGTTCTTAATATACCCTTAAATTCTCATTGAATTAAAAGTAGTTGCAATCTGAAAATTTGCTGTACGAGTAGAACAAATTCAAAATTCCACTAAAGTCCCCATAAGTTCCAAAATTCAATAATACCCCCGGATATTTTTGTTGCACCAAGATGGTCATCTCATTATACTGATCATTTCTTATTCTAGTCACTTATACAAATTCTTATTCTTGATACAATAGTAACTAATTAAAGTATACAAGTGGAGGTTGTTATACTAATTATTCTTGATATTAAGTTTAAATTCTAATATTGATAGAAAATAACATTCGATTATTAATTATCAAATTAAAATATCTATAGAAATTTCAACAAAATTTCTTCTCATAAGATTAATACAATCATGATATGACTTTCAAATTGAATGTTTATAATTATTTTAATTTAAGTGTGGAGTGTTTTAAATTTTTGAGAAAAGAATTATAGTTAGGAATATAGAAATTTTAATACACTACTAGGTTGGGAGAGGTGTAAGGGGAGTAAGAAGTAGTGAGGAGAGGTGATAGATTTAAATAGGAATAAGCCTTTTCATTTATCTTTTTAAATTTTGTATCTTTTATTATTAGAATCTTTAGAAATAATGAATCATAATAACACATCACAATAATGATTCATTTTTTAGTATTTTGTATTTATTTTCCTATTTATAAGGAATCAAATTCCATTTCATAAAATAAATAATAAACTAAACATTAGATTTTAAGAACGAGAAATGTGACTATTTTCTCACCCCACTTACTCAAATAGTCAAATGGAGCCTATGGATAATCAAATAAAAAATAAAAATCAAATAAAAATAATAAAAAACAACAGGGAAAAATTAATAGAAAAATAAAGAAAAGAAAAACATACACATTAGATATATTCACAAACTACCTAAACACAAAAGTTAGTAGTATTTATAAGTACTACATGAACTAAGCTAGTCAATTAAGTCAAACAATGTTACAAACAACTACATATAGCACCTATTTACAAAAAGAACATATATACATATTTACATATAGACATATAAACAAGGTTATATCAATAAAATCCAAGCTTTTATGATATTGTTCCCTAGCAACGGCACCAAAAACTTGATGCGTAAATTTTGGGTGTATAAAAATCATTAAATTAAATCCTAAATTACACATACGAGCAAGTATACTCATCACAAGCAAAGTATTGGGAATTAACGAGTATCAATCCTCAAAGGAACACGTACACACTAATCATTTTTCATTCATTGTTTAGCCGACCCAATAAAGTGATAAAATAATGAAAAAGAGAAAATAAGCAAAATAAAGTGATAAAATCATTAAATTTAAATCCATTTCTAGTCAAGTTTTAATTAAAATATTAATTCCAAATTATACATACGAGCAAGTATACTCATCGCAAGCATAGTATAAGGAATTAACGAGTATTAATCCTCAAAGGAACAAGTACATACGAATCACTTTTTATTAATTATTTAACCAATCCAATAAAGTGATAAAATAATAAAAAAAGAAAAAAATAAGCAAAATATACATATATAACTCAAGGATGCACTTTCATGAAACTAGATAACTATCTTGATAACATAATATTGATTCACTTGGCATTTATCACAATCAATTGTCATCTTGGCATCATGAAAGAACTTAAGTAAAATTCAATTGTTTCCCGAGTCATGAACTCACTTATGTAGACTCCACTTCTTTACCAATCCATAGAACCACTATCTCTTGATTAATCTAGTAGATTTTCCAATCACACTAAAATAGCCAAAAGATGCATTAAATTCTTCCTTCAATATTTACTCATATACTCTATGTGATAATAAATATGAAATCAATTAATAACCCCATGCTCTAGGTGAAATCAACCAATCTTTAATTACTTTAGGTCTTTAATCTCAACTTCATTTCCCAAGTCTATTAAGATTTTACAAATATTAAATCAATACAATGAACTTCTAACATCGTTTCCCAAGTAAATTAGAAGAAAATCAATGATAAATAGTATCAAATACTAAGGACAACAATAAATTGATCAAAATCCCAATTAATTCAAAATCATAATCTCCAAAATAATATCTAATTACAATCAAAACATTAGGCACATAATTGTTCTAGAAAAGTAAGCAAACGATAAAAGAAAGAACTCATAGACAAGCCCTTCTTCTTCTCTTGAAAACCTCCTTTAAACAATGCTCTTTTGAGGTTGAATTTGTGTTTGAACAATAAGTAACTAGCTTGGATCCTTGAATTCACACATTTCTTTTGTGTTTTTCTTGTATTTGTAAGACTTCTTGAGACCAAAATTTGTGATTTGAGAAGTCTAGTCTGAGTAGAATTTAGAAAATATCAAAATCCATTGGAATATACCAAATTCACGTGAAAATAGAGTTACACTGACTCTGAACAGAATGAACCCGGGGCCTGGTCACTTTGACCAGCCTGGCACCGAGTTGCTTTTGATTTTCTCTCAAATTTGTTTTGTTTTGCTCTACTTTTCCAGAGTAAACCTAGTGCCGAGTTGGGTAGCTTGACTTGGCACTGGGTTCGCACCCGAATTGCACACTTTTGCTCAAAATCTTCTAATTCCTGCACAAATTCATCAAGAATACTTTCCACAATCAAAATATCAAATAGGAAGGAATATGCCAAGTTATTACATCAAAAGTATCTCGAATTGGCCTCAAATAACTAGAAAATTATCGATGATTTTAGCCCCTATCACATTTCAAATGAAGTTCAACTTAACATTAACGTGCTTTGATCTTTCATGATAAACTGGATTTTTGGCCAAGTCTAATGCACTCTGACTATCATAATAAATGGTAGGTCTCTGAACATCTAAACCCAAACTATCAATAAGACCATGCAATCACATACCTTTCTTAAGCACTTCTGTCACTGACATCTAGATTGCTTTAGTTGTAGACAAAGTAATTGAATGTTGAATTGTTGCTTTCCAACTAACAGCACATCCGTAGAGGGTAAAGATATAACACGACAAGAATCTTCTTTTAATAGGTGATAGGGGCTAAAATTACCATTATTTTCCTAGTTATTTGAGGTTGTTTTGAGATACTTTTGTTGTAATAACTAGGCATATTTTTTCCTATTTGACATTTTGTTTGTAAAAAGTATTTTTGAAAAATTTGTGCAAAATTGAGTAGATTTAGAGCAAAAAGTGAAAAGTTTCTAGATTGTACCCAGTATTAGGTCCAGCTAAGGCACTAGGCGCCAGGTCTGTTTTGGAAAAGTGCAAATTTCATGAGAAAATAGATTGGACCTAGTGCCAGGTAGGTCGAATGGACCCAGTGGCAGGTCCATTTTGATCAATGTCGGTGGGTTTTCCTTTTCAGAGCAGATTTTGGCAATTTCTATTTGATTCTTTTGGGAACTCTTTCAACCCCGAAAAATGACTCTTGTACACACTTTTTGCATTTAGAACTCCTATAAATACAAGAGAATAACATTGTACAAGGGAGTTTTTCATAGTTTTCAATCCTTCAATGTAATATCTTTAAAAAACTCCTAGAGAAATACCAACATTTAGAAGTATCAAAAAGAATTCTTGGAGAAGAGGAGGAGGTTGCTCAAGAAGGTGTCAAGGAAGAAGAAGAGGGTTTACTTGTCTATGAGTGGTTTCTTTTTCACTTCTTTGTAATTTATTGACAATTTGATATCAATGTTTTAATTGTTTTTAGATGATATTATTTTGGATTCATGATTTTGTATTGATTTTAATTCTTTAATCAATTTATTGCTATTCTTAGTGTTTGATTACTTGAGCATAATATCTTGTTGGATTGATTAGTTCTCTTCCAATTAAATTGAAAAACGATATTAGGAGAGAATGGCCAACCAATTAATTTGATACTATAGTTATTCTCAACTTGCTTAAAAAAGAGGTTATAGGTTAAGACTAAGTAATCAAAGATTGGTTAATGATTGCTAGAATATAGATTCATTGGCTAATTTCATGCTTAAATCACCTAAAATATAGGGATTTGTGTGATGATTGATTTTAATGCATCTTTTGGGTAAATTGGTTGAGACGGAATGCGTTCACTAATTTAACTAGAAGATAGTGATTCCATGGATTGCAAATGAAGTGGGTCTACTTTAATCCTTCGTGATATCAAGATAATAATGAGTTGATAGAATTGCTGGTCAATTATTATTTTGTATTTAAGGATTTCTTTCTATTTATATATTTTTTCTCCTTGTTCTCACTCCTTAATTATCCTTGTGACTTTTCTTGTGTGACTTAATTTTCTCTAGTATATTAGGTTAGTAGGTTATTTATTTCTATTCCTTTATTTTGTTGACCAAATAATAAAGATTTGGGTAAAGTATGATGTGAGCCTAAGTTCTCATGGATTCAATACTTGCTATTCCCTGTACTATACGATGGGTATAGTTGCCCGTACGTGTGGTTTTAGCGGTTGGCATTTCAATTAAAACTTGAGGAATTGTGTTATTTGTTGGTAATATTTTCTACACTAAAAACATGCATCAAGTTTTTTGCACCGTTGCCGGGGATGGGCACTATCGAAAACACTCGAGTCTTGTTGATTTAGCCTTTGTTGTACTTGTAAATAACACTAACTTTTGTGTTTAGGTAGTTTGTGAATATTTTTAATTTGTGCATTTTTTCTTTATTATTTATTTGTTTATTTTTATTTTTATTTTCGATTTGATTTTTTGTTTTTCTTTGACTCTGAGGTCCAAACCATCATCATGAACAATTATTCATGGGCAGAATGTCAAAGAAGCTACAATGCTGATAGATTGGCAAGGTTACAAGCTCAGATTAATGTTTTCTTGTAAGACATCACTTGAAGCTTCAATCCAATCCTTTGTTGCCAACACAATCACGTCCCTTCAATGGCATGATGAAGCATCCCAACGAATGAGCTCTATAAGAACACAATTAGCCAAGTTGGTTGAGGATGCCATAAAAGCCCATAACATTGACCAAGAGGACCCCTAAGAAGAGGAGAAAGGATATGAGGAATAATTATCCAATGTGATGGGGAAAGTTTTGATTCTAATCTATGCTCTAATATTTCTATTTTTTCTTTGTCAAATGAGTTTGTAGGTACCTCCCAACTCATAAAGCCTAATGATGCTATTGATGATGTGTTGAATTTACTATACCTCAAGAAGTTGGACTTTTCAACACTACATCATATAAGGACCTTGGAGGATTGTAACAATTTCTATCCTTCACCCTAATTTCAGGGAGGTAATTTAGTATTTGTAGAAACATTGAAAAGTAAGGATTTCTTGATCCCATCTCTGAGAACTCAAATACTAAGTTTTAAGGGGAAGTGTCATTGTGACAAATCTTTTGAAGGGTTCAATGGTGATTTCAAGTTTGATTCATTCTTTAGAGACAATGTGCATTTATTTACTAACAAAAATATTTATGTGTCTAAAGGAATGTTTGAGAATGAGGTTTATGCATTCTGCTTTGTTGAGAAAAATTGTTTTCTTGAACCATCTATCTTTCAAAAACCTGTCTTATTTCTACTTTCATCATGCCTGCCTTTCTCAATGAGCTTTAATGTCTTTTACAAAGGTTTGATGAGGAAGCATGATGAGTGGAAAGAGATTGTCTCTTTGTGTTGGGTTTAATTTTCTATAGTCGGTTAAGTGTTTTGTTTTTCCTCTCCCAAATAAGAAAGATATTTTCCATCTTAAGTGTGGGGGAGTGAGTTGTGTCTTTATTTGCTTTCTTAGGATTTTTTAGTATTTGTCTTTAGTTTGTTTTCTTTTATTTAGGTGTGTTTTTATTTTGTTTTTATTTTCCTTGTGCTTTTATTTGTGTTTTAATTTGTAGGTAGGAATAAAGTCCTCTTGAACAAGCCCTTCTCTGTATTTTCAGTTTTGATATCTATTGGCACTTTATTGCACTTGGGAAGTACTGCTTAAACTTTCTACCCCTTTATTAGATTTGGTCCCTTTGGAGATGCTTTCTTGTGTTAATTTTTTGCCAATGAGGTCATTATCCAGTTTAAGTGTGGGGGGGTGGCTTAAAAATATTCTTTGTCCAAGTTTTTAATCAATTATCTTGTGCTTTCTTGGTAAAATTTTGAAACTTTTGAAGATTTAGAGCTATATTTGTCTATAATGGAGTTGTGATTTTCTTTTTAACTTTGGATATATATTTGTCATTCATTATGATTTGATTTTTATTAAAAATTAAACTTGGGTATTAAGTTAGATTTTTACTAAGTCTTGAGAATTTAAGTTAACCTTGGTTATATTTGGTATTTGAGTTTTGTTTTATACTTTAAGTTTGAATGTAGATGATATGATGAAGTTTGGGAAGAGTTGTTGATTAATTCTTGTATTATAGATTTAAAATTTGCTTGACTTTGAGTTGTGAATAAGGAATGTGAGGGAAAAAAAAAATTTTGAGTGAAAAAACAAAAAGGTGGATTGGAAAAAAAAAAATTAGTGAAATACAAGAATTGTTATGGGATAAAAAGAATTGATTTGAAAAAAAAAATTTACTTTCATGTTTTGTTGAAGAGAGAGAGAGAGAGAGAGAGAGAGAGAGAGAGAGAGAGAGAAAGAGCTTTTGCTGAAAATAAGGCCAATATGGTGAGTGGAGGAAAAGAAACAAACTAGCATCACACTCTCTTGAGGCTATCCCGAATGCAAGAATGTAAGGAAAGAAAAAAGTCAAGAAAGAGAAAAAAAGAAGAAAATTGCTGAAAAATGATAAATGATGACTGTAAGGGGGCTAATACAGTGTGTGAAGAGAAATCCATACACTTGAGGCTATCAATTCCCTAAGTCGTTGAAAAAAATTTTGAGAGGAAAAAAAGAAAGTGGAATGTTTCCTTGTTTTATTACTTGAGTTTATAATACTTGAATTGGTTAGATGGCATGACTTATATGATTTATGTTATCTATGTTTTTGCTTGAGGAGTAGGATGATTTTCTTGTACTAGATATAAGCTTGTTTAACTTAACTTTGATGGTCTTGGGATTATTTAACTTAATACAAGAGTTTGCAAATGTTTTGAAAGGGTTAAATGAATGATGAATTTATGATTAAGGTTAGAAGAAGGTTATGTCTTCACTATGGATGGATTTGCTAAGGAAAATTTTGCTAAATTGTTTTGTCTTAAGCCACATGCTTAGTGTTTTAAATTGTGTTTGCTTAAGGACCAGCAAATGTTCAAGTGTGGGAGTATGTGATAAGGGCTAAAATTACCATTAGTTGGCTAGTTATTTGAGGTTGTTTTGTGATACTTTTGTTGTAATAATTAGGCATATTCCTTCCTACTTAACATTTTGCTTGTACAAAGTATTTTTGACAAATTTGTGTAGAATTGAGTAGATTTCGAGCAAAAAAGTGAAAAGTTTTCAGATTGTACCCGGCCCCAGGTCTAGCTAAGTCACTAGGTGCCAGATCTGTTATGGAAAAGTGCTAATTTCTAGAGAAAATAGATTGGACCCTGCACCAAGTGGATAGGAAGAAGTGGTTATAGATCCACATCTAGAACGAGTTGAAGCGCCCACATATTTCACTAGTTGTTTGCCTTTTGAAGTTAATGCTTGCTTGTTCATGGCTCTAAAGAAGTATAGAACAATTTACAAATTTTTTTATCAGTGAAAATCTAAGAAAGGTGGCAAAAAATTCTTGAAAATCAAGAAACTTTGGTTTCGCAACTTTGCAATATTTTTATTAGTGAATATCTAAGAATGGTGCATAAGCTAAGATATTATTTCGCAACTTTGCAGTATTTTTATAAGTAGGAAGTACCTTGATAGGAATCATTTAGTTAAGTTCCCATGTAGTAATTGACCTTGTAGTAAAGATTTAAGTAAAGTTTTATCCTTTCTTCTTAAATAAAAATTAAATAACCCTAAGAAAATATCTTCAATAATTGCACCATTAATTTTGAGGGTGTTGCATATTTCTAGAAAACTGTCCATATATGCATTGAGATCCTAGTTTGGCATTTTTATCGATCTGAGCAAACTATTGCCCCATTTGTATGATATTAGGCTTGAACTCAAAATTGTTGGTTGCAATAGTTGGCCAAATAATACTAGATTGAATCCCAATCAATAATAGTTTTGCATGACCCATCATAGTTCTATAGTGTTCCTTAATGTCTATTTATGGTTTTGTGTCAAAACCCAAAGGTTCCTAAGAATAGTTCTTTCATCTTTAGATCTAAGTTAAGTAGATTAGGGGGATCTCTTGTAGTTATATACCAAGACTAATAAAAAATTATTAGATTAATAAAAAAAATTAGCATTTCTAATTTTATAGTCCACAACAACGGAGCCAAAAATTTGGTATCCATGAGCTACAATATGGACTTAAAAATAAGTGCGTCTATAGTTCTTGTAGTATAGTTTAGCAAATATGATTGTCGATCCCATGAGTACAATAAATATTAGTTCTACCTTTTAAAAAAAAAAAAGCTAATTGACAAGCTGGGGTGATTCATTAATACAACTAATTTTACAATATAAATATATATATGTGTATATATATATATATATATATATGCATATATGTGTGTGTATATATATATGTATATATATATATGTATATATGTATATATATATATATGTATATATGTGTAAATATATATGTATATATGTGCGCATGTGTGCGTGTGTGTGTGTATTAACTAACTAAAACTAAGATATAACTAACTAAAAATCAACCAACAAATGGAAAAGAACAATTAACTAAAAGTAAGACCTAGATGTATATTCCCCCTAAACAATCAATGTTAAGCTTAATTATAGACTTAATGTTCAATCTAGTATGTTAGACCGGTAGGAATTTCTATGTTAAATTGTCTCTTCTCTAAAGTTATCTAATTTCTATCTCTAGATTGATTGATTGCAATATTTTCCTAACTAAAAACTCTAGGAATGCATGGTGTGTATGGATTTGGGTATAAAAATCATATAAAAATAAGCACATTCCCAATAAAGTTTAATTAAAATGTTAACCCAAAATTACACATATGAGCAAGCGTACTCAACATTAAGCATAGCATAGGGTTTAAAACGAATGTCGATCCTTCAGGAACAAGTATGCATTAACCACTTTTCTTTCATTGTTTAACCAACTCAAGAAAGTGCAAAAACAAATAAAATAGAAAAAAAAAAAGAATATATACATGTCAAGGATGGAGAATTATGCAACTCAAACCATTATTTTGACAAACAGGATCTTAAAGTATCTAATCATTATCATAACTAATAATTCTCTTGGCATCATGAAGGATTAAGATAGATTCACTTCTTTTTCAATCCATGAACACTATCTTCTAGACTAATTAGCATCACATATTTTGTCTCAACTAATTCACCCACAAGATGTATTAAACATAATCCTTGATTAAATTTTCATATTTTGGCAAACTTAAAACATGAAATTAACCAATGAATCCATATTCTGGCAAACACCAATTAACCTTTAATTACCAAGTTCTTAGCAATTAACCCATTTTTCAATAAAGTTAAGAGACAACAAATATGAAACTAATGAATTGAAACTACCATCAACTCCTTTTTCAAGCAAGTTAATAGAAAGGAACAACCAACTAATCTCGTAATAAGCATAAGTAACTAAATACCAAAAATAATAATTAATTAATCAAAAGATCAAAGTAACTCTAAAATCATGAATACCTAAAACAATGTCAAATTATAATAAAACAATTAATACATCATTGTCCAAGAAAAAGAAAACAAATGTAAAAGAAAGCACTCAAAAACAAGCCTCCTTCTTCTTCCTTTGTAGATCTTCTTGCACAATCCTCCTTGAATTGAAGAATTTCTCCTTAAATGTCAGTGATTTTTTGTTCTGATATGCGAATCCCCCTTTTCCCTTATGTTTTCCCTTTATTTATAGGCTTTAGAAGTGCCTAATTTCGTTCCTCTAGGAGTTTTGGTCTACTAGAAGTAGGAAAATACTAAAACTCTACAAATTACTAAAAATCACGTGCGAAAATTGAGGCACTACCTCAGCATCAGGGCACAGCTGGCGCTGCCTGTCCTGCCTAGGGCTGACGCCGATTGTGGTTTATTTCTTCAGTTATTCGTCGATTTTTCTTGATTTTCACGCTAACCCTTGCACAATGTAGTCAACACCGCCTCTAGCCTCCTAGCCGGCACAGGTTTTGTTATGTTCCGCTCTGTTTCACTGGTTTTTGTCGCCTCGAAGTGTATGCCAACAGCACGTGGCCGGCACCAATTCCCCTATCATGGTTGGTGCCACTTCTGTTCTGTTTTGCGACGTTTTTGTCTTATTTTATCCCTAAAATCTAAAATAATGCACAAAATACCTTTTCCAGGGTAAAATCTCAAATATGAAAGAATATGACTAGTTATTGAACAAAATATATCACAAAATAGCCTCAAATAACTAGGAAATATATGATTAGTTTAGGCCTTATCATATTCCCCCACACTTAGCTCTTTGCTTGTCCTCAAGCAAAGTATCAAAGACAAGTAGGAAAAATATAAGGTTTCACAAAATCACTCAATTACTATCAAAATAATGTCTCTAATGCTTTCTTTATTCAAGACAACAAAACATATGCTACGATACCTTTCATAACAAATGCAAGACTTGTGTAAGTGAGTAGTGACTAGTAGAACCATCTCAATACTTAACAATATACTCAAACCATTGGAAAGAATATGCATTCCATAAGCTTACTTTTCATACACTCTCTCCACTAATCCGAGACATATCATGATTCTACTTAAGTCAAGTAGGACTTTAAAGTTTATAATGTTAGGCTAAAAGGTTTGTAATATAACTTTCAAACAAAGGATATGGAAAAATCAAATATCAAAGAGGATAAGAGTTTGCAAGAAAAGGATAAACCAAATGTGCCAAGAAATTCTAAACTTTTCTTGCTCTCCTATTCCAAAATCAATCAAAACCCATAACCTTGTATAGCAATTATAGCAGTTCAAGCAAATCTTGCATTCTTTTTTTTCTCAATAATCCTAACTCCTCAATAACTCTACACAAGATCATAAAAAATTTCAGCAATTTTTCCAACTCTCTTCCTGTTTCTTCTTTTTCTCTTTCAGCTTTTCTTTTTCTTTTCTTCCAAATGCTGCTTTTGTTTGCCTTTCAGTTTTCTTTTCTTTTTCAACCTTTTCTAGCAGCTTTCTTTTTTTTCTCAAGTTCTCTTTTCTCTTTTTCTTCTCTCCTTTCACAACTCCACTAAACAATGATGCATGACTAAAAGTAACAAGTCATGATATTTACACACGCTTTCTCCCTCACACTTCCCTTACTTGTACTTTTATCCATCAGGAGCAATCAAAGATTTGGAAGAATTATCCAACTCTCAGAAAGAAGTAATGGACAAAGTATGATAACGGGTTTTAAAGAAAGAAAGACAACTTAGGCTCAAAATAGGCACTAGGGATAATATCAAATAGGTAGGCTTGAAAAGCTCAAACTATCCAAAGAAGGCCTATTACCATCATCCCTAAGTTAAATCATGAATGTCTTTCTTATTTTGCCTCGAGAGGTATTCAAGTAAGTTCTAGAATGCTCAATGAATTTTAGCAAAAAAAAAAAAAGCAGGTTTAAGAACAATGTAAAGCATTTGATCAAGAACTACTTAGTCTATGTGCATGCAAAAAGTCATGCATAAGCCATAAATGATGTAGAAGATATGCTCTATGATCTATCACAAAAACATGCATTAAAAATACATTTTCAAAACTCCAAAAAATCAGAAAAAACTTTGAAAAATATGCTCAAAAGGTTCAAAGAATTTCAAGAAGCATGAATGAAGAATAGAAGAATTTCCATTCTAACCACTCCCCCACACTTAAACTGGACATTGTCCTTAATGGCCAAACAAATAGAGTAAGGAAATATTGCCACGGGACCAAAAATAAAGGGGGAAAGAGAAGAACGAAAATACTTCCATTCATTGTGCATTCTTCTTCAAAAGAGTTGAATTCCAGCAAAAAGGAGCATTGTCGAAGTACCTAAAAAGAAAAATACACAAAAGAAACACATCAAAGTATAAAAACTAGAAAAGAAAAATAAGCAAAAAGTAAAGAAAATAGTACAAAAAAGAAAAGTACAAGAAAAATAATAACAAAATAAAGACACACAAAAATAAAAGAAAACAGACTAAAAGTCTTAAGAAAGCAAATAGAGAAAAATATTTTCCCCCACACTTAAGATAAAAAATATTTTCCTTATTTGAGAAAGGAAAAAAAAAACTTAACAAAACAAAACAAAGATACAAACTCTTTCCACTCATCATGCTTCCTCATCGAACCTTTGGAAAATAGATTAAAGCTCCTAGTAGAAGATAGGCATAATGAATGTAGAAAGAATGGAGGATTCATGAAAACGATTTGTCTCAGCAAAGCAAAACACATAAACCTCATTCTCTAACAATTCCTTTCCACACATAAATATCTTTTTCAACCTATGAGTGCACATGGTATCTAATGGATGCATCAACTTTAAAATCACCAATTAACCCTTCAAAAGAATGTTTTCAATTAAAATTCCCCTTTAAACTTAGTATTTAAGTTCTTAAAGATGGGATTGGGAAATTCTTACTTTTCAAAGCTTCCACAAATACCAAGTTATCTCCTTGAAATTGGGGTGAAGGGTAGAATTCGTCAACATCCTCAAAGGGTTTCTTAGAATAAAATAACTTCAGTTCGTCGAAAATATCGTGTTAGCAAAAGTCCAAACCTAAAAATAAGAAGAGTTAGTATTGACTCAAAATTATAGACGTAAAAATAATCCAATTCAAAGATTACACATATTCCATATTAACATTAGGTTAGTAAAATTAAATAACTAAATATACAATAAATACAAACATACAAAGATGAGTGAGTTATTATGAACATGTATATACCTATTTACATTTTTACAACATATAGCGAAATTAAAATACAATTGTACAAACAACAAAATAGGGCACTTACGCATACAAGGAATGTATATACATATATACATATTTAAATATAGACATATAACATATAAACATAGTTAAATCAATGAAATCCAAGCTTTCATGATATTGTTCCCCGGCAACGGCGCCAAAAACTTAATGTGTATGGATTTGGGTATAAAAATCATATAAAAATAAACATATTTCCAACAAAGTTTAATTAAAACGTTAACCCCAAATTATACATATGAGCAAGCGTACTCATCATTAAGCATAGCATATGGTTAAAAACGAGTGTCGATCCTCCAGGAACAAGTATGCATTAATAGCTTTTCCTTCATTGTTTAATCAACTCAATAAAGTGCAAAAAGAAATAAAACAGAAAATAAAATAAAATAAAATAATATATACATGTCAAAGATGGAGAATTATGCAACTCAAACCATTATTTTGACAAACATGATCTTAAAGTACCTAATCATTCCCTTGGCATCATGAAGGATTAAGATAGATTTACTTCTTTTTCAATCCATGAAATCACTATCTTCTAGATAAATTAGCATCACATATTCTATCTCAACTAATTCACCGACAAGATGCATTAAACACAATCATTGATTAAATTTCCATATTCTGGCAAACTTAAAATATGAAATTAACCAATGAATTCATATTTTGGCAGACACCGATTAACCTTTAATTACCCAATTCTTAGCAATTAATCCCTTTTTCAAGCAAGTTAAGAGATAACAAATATGAAACTAATGAATTGAAACCACTATCAACCCATTTTTCAAGCAAGTTAATGGAAAGAAACAACCAACTAATCTCGTAATAAGCATAAATAACTAAATACCAAGAATAATAATCAATTAATCAAAAGATCAAAGTAACTCTAAAATCATGAATACCTAAAACAATGTCAAATTACAATAAAACAATTAATATATCATTGTCCAAGAAAAAGAAAAGAAAAGTTAAAGAAAGCACTCAAAAACAAGCGTCTTTCTTCTTCCTTTGTAAACCCTCTTGCACAGTCCTCCTTAAATTGAAGAATTCCTCCTTAAATTTGAGTGATTTTCTGTTCTGATCTACAAATCCCCCTTTTTCCTTGTGTTTTCCCTTTATTTATAGGCTTTCGAAGTGCTTAATTTCATTCCTCTAGGGTTTCTGACCAATTGGAAGTAGGAGAATACTAAAACTCTGCAAATTACCAAAACTTGCGTGCAAAAATTGAGGCACTACCTCAGCATCAGGGCACAGCCGGTGCTGCCTGTCCTGCCTAAGGCCGGTGCCAATTGTCGTTTATTTCTACAGTCGTTCGTCGATTTTTCTTGATTTTCACGCCAACCCTTCCACAGTGCAGCCAGCACCGCCTCTAGCCTCCTAGCTGGCACCGATTTTATTCTATTCTGGTCTGTTTCACTGGTTTTTCATCACCTTATAGTGCATGCCAGCAGCACGTGGCCGGCGCCGGTTCCCCTATCATGGCCGGCGTCGCCCCTGTTCTGTTTTGCGACATTTTTGTTTTATTTTACCCCTAAAATCTAAAATAATGCACAAAATACCTTTCTCAGGATAAAATCTCAAATATAAAGGAATATGACATGTTATTAAACAAAATGTATCACAAAATAGCCTCAAATAACTAGAAAATATATGACTAATTTAGGCCCTATTAATGCATGAAACTCTATAAGTTATATTGATAAGTTTGATCCTAACCTAGAAAGTAAGAGTACTAATTGGGTATATTAGAAACTCTAGGAAAGTATAAATGTAATCAAGATAAGATTTGTCCCTCATATATGACATGAGTTATATCTTGGACCCCTTAATTGAGTGAAATTAATCTATATGGCCATGATCAAATTAATCAATATTGGGATGCTGATGTGATGTTAATTACTCCACTTGGGAATTAAGAAATATATAGGTTGAATAATGTAACTACGACATGCTCCATGACTTGTGTTCTATCTAGATATCTAGGATAAAATGATCAATTACTTGATTAATATAGTGATTATATAGAATCACCATTTACTTGTAATTTAGAAATAATGATATGTTGCATGATAGTCATTGTTTGTGTCAAAAAGTTGTTAGAACCAACATTAAAACACTACCAAAAAAAACCTTTATTTATAACACTTTTTTTTTTGTGGTGCTAGTCTAACGGCCATCGCTAATACCCATTATAAACAAAAAGCCATCACATTTAATAAATAAATACTATGCTAAACAAGACTGTCGTAATTAGTGTAGTATTTGCCACAGTCCATCGTTTATAACTGGTTAAATACGGTGGTTCATCTTAAAAAGAATGCTATACAGGACATATTCCAAAAAACTATCGTTTTAAATATTATATATGTTAGTTCAAAGACCTTCGTATAAAGTGTGACATATGCAACGGTCGTTTAGATATTTACGGTGGTTTTGGACCATCGTAAATATTCAATATATACGACCATTCAGTTACGATAGTTTTGTAGCCTCAATAAAAGAATAGCTTTTATGCGATGGTCCAAGAACTATCGTATTTGGGAAAGGTTATTTTTTCTCTTGTATTTGTAGTAGCTTTTATGCATCGGGAATACTACAAGAAAAGTGGTCTTTGCTGACAAAACAATTTCCTCACTAAAAGCCAAAGTTTCCTAGCTAAAGGCCTTTTAGCGAGGAAAAATCTTCCCCAAGGCTTTCTCGCTAAAGCACCTTGCTTCTTGGTGAAGTGTTGTCGCCAAAGGGTCCACTTTAGCGAGGAATATTATTTTCTCGCTAAATCCGTTAGTTTTAGTGAGGAAACATTTTCTCGCTAAAACAAAGTAATTTTGTTGCCAATGATGATTATTTGCAGCAAAAAGTTTTGTCACTAAAATTTTGTCACCAAAACTATAATTTTATTTAACAAATTAAATTCCATGGTGAAAATTATTTTTTGTCTCCAATACAAAAAATCTTTTCGTCGCCATTGAAGCTCTTTGGAGAAGAATTTTTTCCTCATCAATACAAAAATATTTTGCCACCAAAAGTGGTCAACGGTGACAAAATTCTTTGGCATTAGCTAGAAAAGTATTTCAATTTTATTTTTTAAAAATTTTAAATACTCTTGGACGAGGAAAAATTTCTCACCAAAAGCAAAATATTTTATTGTACATATATGCATATAAGCATTAGGTTTGGTGTTTAATTTGATGTTATAATTAAAGTTCATTGTAAATTTATTCCACCTTAACAGTCTAATTTATTTCTAGTTTTTGCACAAATTGGTATACATAGCTTATTCAACTTATATGTTAAATTTGACTATTGGATTTTGAATTTGTGATCTAGAAGTATAAATATTAATTAGGTTTTTAGTTCTTATAGTTATAAGGAGAAGAGTAGTGTAAAAGTTTTTTGATAAGCAATTGAACTACATCCGTTTGCCTTCATATTTGGTTTTCAAGTATTTTTGTTTGTCTTTAATAGATCGAACGGTTAGATCATTAATATGTTATCTAGAATATATGCTTCATATACAACTAATGCGTAAATTTTGGGTATATAAAAATCATCAATTTTAAATCCATCACTTAACCAAGTTTTAATTAAAACATTAATCCCAAAATACACGTGTAAGCAAGTATACTCATCACAAGCATAACATAAGGAATTAACGAATATCGATCCTCAAAGGAACAAGTACACACTAGTCACTTTTTATTTATTATTTAATCGACCCAAATAAAGTACTAAGATAATAAAAAGAAAAATAAATAAATATATACAACTCAAGGATGGGAAAGTATGTAATTAGAGAAATATTCTTGAAAACATGACCATGAATCACTTAGCAATTATCATAATCAATTATTATCTTGGCATCATGAAGGATTTAAGATAGACCACTTTGTTTGCAATCCATGAAATCACTATCTTCTAGTTAAATTAGTGAACATATTCTGTCTCGACTAACTTATCCAAAATATGCACTAAAATAAATTCTCATAAAAACCCATATACTCTAGGTGATTTAGAAAATGAAATTAGTCAACGAATCCATATTCTAGCAATCATTAACCAACCTTTGATTATTAATATTCTAAACAATTAACCCCCTTTTCAGGCAAGTTAAGAGATAACAAATATGAAACTAATTAATTGAAGCCATTACCAACCTTTTTTTCAAGCAAGTTAATAACAAAACTCAATCAACTAACTCTTTAAGGAAAACAAGTAATCAAATGCCAAGGATAATAATCAATAAATCATGAATCAGAAGAACAATGTTAAATTACAATGGATATATTGAATACTGATTGTTTAAGGAAAAGAAAACAAAGGAAAACGAAAGCATTCATAGACAAGCCTCCTTCTTTCTCCTTAAAGACTCTCTCGAACAACCCTCCTTGACTTGGGTGAACTCCCCTTCAATGAGAGATTGAGAATTTCTACTCTTTAATTCACCTTTCTCTATTGTATATCTCCAACCCTTGTGTTTTCTTGTACTTTTATAGGCCTATTGGATGCCAATTTCGTGGCTGAGGAAGTCTTGGCCGAGTAGGAGTAGAAAAATATTAAAATCATTGGATATGCCCTAATTCCGCATACAAAATATGCGTACCTGGCATCAGGTACCTTCAACCTACCAGGAGCCAGGTGCACTCTATTCTTCCCCTATTTTTGCTATATTTTTTTCCGTTTCTCCTTGGCAGACAGAATGGGCACCAAGTGCACTTGCCAGACCTGGTGCCAGGTCTGTTCTGGAAATCCCTTGAAGCTTGTTCAATTTCTACTGTAGGAGCAAAATGGACCCAGCACCTGATCCACTGGTTGGGCCTGGCACTAAGTCTATTCTAGTTTTGTGCACTTTCTACTCGATTTTAACTTAAATTGCACATATATGCCAAAAATACCTTTTACAAGTAAAATGTCAAATAGGAAGGAATATGCTTAGTTATTTCAACAAATATATCTCAAAACACCCTCAAATAACTAGAAAAATAATGATGATTTCAACCCCTATCAATTCTCCCACACTTGAACATTTGCTTGTCTTCAAGTAAAACATTTTAGTCCAAGAAAAATTATCAAGAAAATATAAGTTCTTTCTCATTCAAAAAATTTACATACAATACTTGTCTTTCTTTCAAACTTTACATACAATACTTGTCATTCATACCTTTTGAAAACAATACAAACTTTGAAACATTGGACAAAACATCACAAAACTCTTAAAGTCAAATTAATCAAGTACATACCTTGGTCTAAGAAAATTATTTCACTCTTCAAGTAAAAATATAAATAATATAAATCACATAAGTCAAGCCATCTACCAACTCAAGCATTATAAATTAAAAAATTGCACAACTTAAGTTATGATATATGGAAAGCACTCCAAATTTTTTTTTCTCTCAAAAATTTTCAATGACCTAGGGAATTGATAGCCTCAAGTGTATGAATTTCTCTTCACACACTATATTGGCCCGCTTTACAATCATCACTCATCATTTTTTCAATAATTCTTTATTTCTATCTTTTGCTCTTTCTTGCCTTTATGCCTTCGGGATAGCCTCAAGAGAGTGCACTGAATTCATTTGCTACTTCTTCCTATATTGACCCCTTTTTCAGCTAAAGGTCTTCAATGATCATCAATAAGAGCAATTTTTTTTTTTCTCAATTCACACCAATAATAGTGTTGTTTCCACTGATTTTTTTTTTTTTCAACTCAAATCAAAATGTTTTTCAGCATTCTCCACAATCAAATTTTTTTTCAGCATTCTCCACAATCTTAGCCAATAAACTCTTCCCATATTCCTCATACCTTTTATATTTTAACTAGATAAGTCAAATAGCATTCAAACACCAATGCATAAACAAGATTAATCAAAATTATCAAGTATTGACAAATATCTTATCTAATGAAACCAATTTCATCAAAATCCACCTAATGAATGACAAAATTTATATCCAAGTAAGAAAAAGAATTACAACCTTGCTTAACCGTGAAACATTGAAATTTTTGAAAAATTTATCACAAAATATATTCACAAAATAATATGAAAAAGAACTTCTTCAACCTTATTCTCCTCCCTCCCCCATACTTAAACTGGACATTGTCCTCAACGGCCGAAGATAGAATAATAAACATACATCCAAGAAGACTAAGATGAATAAAGAAGAGGAATAAAGTAAAGAAGAAACTTCCATTACATTGTCGTGCTAGCATGTTTGAATCCACCTCAAGAAAAGGTCATTACAAGAGTACCTACATAAAGAAAAGAAAAGAAAAGATACTTACAAGCTAGTAAAGGTTATTAAAATTTAAAAAAAAAAGGAATAACAGAAAATAAAATACAAAAGAGTAGGTTAAGAGTCATCCTCATCATCATCATCATTGTCAGCTCCGTGACTAGAAGATGCACCAATAACTTGTTGGATCAAAGTGGCCAACTTCTGATCTTCAACATCCTGGCGGTAACAAATGTCGACAATGGAATCGTGGAACTGGAGGAGGAAAGTCATTTAGCTCTCCATCTATGCCTCTATTCGTGCCTCAAGATCAGTGCGTAAATGTGAGCTAGTGGCAAGAGAGGCTAGTCTAGCAGGTGGCGCCTCTTCCTCCTCCTCATTGGAGGGAAGCTCCTCCCTTTCGGGTGTTGGGTATCTCAAGCTCGTATCGTATACAGCGCAGCGGAAAATAAAACGAGATACCCTCCCAGGAACAGTCTATGTGTGGAAAACAAGATATAAAGAGAGTAAATGTAATAGCTTTTACCTTTAGGTGATCGTCTGAATAACAAAAAAATTTCTTCTTCAAGTTTAGGCGCGATCCAGCAATCCTCGTAATCATCTCCACGTGAGTTGAACGTCTAACCACTATAATCACAGTGTGTGGTTATCTCTAACAGTAATCCACACAGAGGAATACTCAAGCACCAAACTTTCCTCTTTTAGCAGAAACAATATGGCGGCTAGGGTTCTTTAATCAAGATCAATGAAAGAGTGAAAGAGAAGAAAGAATGTTCGTGGCTGTTGTTTTATGTGTTGTTCAGCTAGGGTTTTTCATGTGTTACATATACTATATATTACACGAAATTTCCCTCCAAAACTGAGAATTCTAATCCTATTAGAATTCCCTAATTGTAATTGGAAACATCAAGTTCTCACAATTATAACTTGGACCACAAATTATAACTAATTATAATTTGTCCACAACAACTTCTCTTTCTCTCAATCAACCCTACTATTTTATGAAATAACATCTTGAGTATATAGCCCTCTATTGTGTGTGACTTATTAGGTTTCCCAGTCAATTGGTAGCGAACATGAATTAATCCAAATGTCTTTGAGATTAATAATCTATAATTAATTAGAACTAATCATATTAATTTTAATCAGGATTAGTTTATCAATTCATCAATTAATAAACCCATATTCCCAGATCATGAGCGGTATCTAGCAACACATCATGACCACCTAAGAGTCCAGGAAGTCAAGTGGCTTGACATGAACCCTTCAATAGCAAACTTCAGTGCAATTAACTCCTTTCACCATACAATATCTCATTCGGTTTGGAATACGGAATTAGTGCCAACTCCCTCCAGAATTAATTCTGGCCCGAATACAATAGTACTTGTACTAGGAACCCACTACTCTAGATGTGTATCAATTGGAACTATTTTCAATACACAATTACCTTAGCCAAGGACTTCTCGAGTAGTAATTCCTACAAGTGGCTGTGAGATATTCGCCCCTACTATTAGGAGTGGTGAATCCTTTATTGACCCTCTCAACTACTTTCGTTTACCTCACAATGTACTCAATATCCATGCCATAGGTGGCCCTCGATCGAGCTCCGGAGATTAGAATTAAAGTACAAATCTCAGCAAACAAAGTACCTTGGAGATCTCAAGTCTAAGGATACTTGCACATTTGCTATATTGAGATTATATCACTGGCACTAAATAGTTATCCATGTGATTATCTCAAAGCTAGGTCATCCAATGAACTTGTTCCATTAACAAGCATCCATGTGTTAACTTTGAGTATCTCAATACTCACGGTTATGAGAATCACCGCCTGATCAAATCAGGAAGTCTAACACATGCTAGTCTTGACGCATTAATGATGTCCTGTCTTATTAATACTATGACTAGAGACTATTTAAGTACTAACACCATCCAGTGTAGTAAAAATCTCACATCATGATCTCTATCATGATTTCCTTAACACAATGTTGTACTAGGGACTCTATCAAACAGTTATATTACTTAAAGTAAATAAAAAAAACTATAAGATAAATAATACATTTTATTAAAATAAAATGTGTCATATACAATGTAC
Organism: Voacanga thouarsii; assembly: GCA_026120185.1. Lineage (NCBI taxonomy): Eukaryota > Viridiplantae > Streptophyta > Magnoliopsida > Gentianales > Apocynaceae > Voacanga > Voacanga thouarsii. The sequence goes on from JANUWF010002085.1 coordinate 1,074,707, forward strand.
AAGTGATTGCCTCTAGGGCACAACACTAACACCGGGGTATTGCACCTCATATGGCCTCTGCCACCTCTTAGCCCTCTCATCATAGCAATTCCCACACTAAACCAAGGTATGTTCCATCACTAGGTCGCGATCAGTAGTAGGCTCACTCAACTCTCCATCCAATCGTACTCCGAAATCTCTCAAAATATGCATAATAACCAAAAGAAATTTGAGGGCTTTGGTTGCAATGTTAGAGGCCGCAACCTTTCTCATGGAGTCAAGACTAATTGGAGTAAGGGCAATAGGCACAAGGTTCCTCATTTTATCTAGAATGTAAAGGTCAAAGATCCTAGACTCATTTAAGCCACTAGCCTTGGGATAGACATTGAAAGCAAAGATATGGACTAGGGCACTCCACTGAGCCTCAAGGTCATTATTGGAGTAATACTGATATTGACCTATTTTCCTTTTTCTCCTCATATGAAAACTAGCCCTTACAGCCCCCTCATCTAGGACTCCAAAAATTCTAGCTACTCTAGTCGTATCAAACTTAATGGGAATCCCTTTGACCATGGTGGAAACGACTTGGAAAGTATTCTTCTTTTTGTCTCGCATGTTAGCATAGAACTCTCTCACGCGCACAGAACAATAAGGACCTTCCATTCTAATTATGGGCTCTCACCCCAGGTGCCTAAACATAGTAGAAATCTATAAGGAATTGTCTAAAGACTGCTTGTATCACTTTTCTACTATAATCTTATTGTTTTGGTGCCTGCCATACCAGATTTGCCACACAAGATCAGAAAATTAGGTAGGTTGGGTAGATAGAGGCTCAAAGGAAGGTGTGGATGAAGATGCCTCTCGGGCTCTCTTAGTCCCCGGTGCTAACTCTCTAGGTCATCTAGACATGATGAGAGGATGAAGAAAGATAGTAGAACAGAAAAATATAAGGTTCTCAACTCACTTTTGACAACAAATGCTCAACTCTCAACCGTCTCACAATCACAACACCATAGAACACCACCACCACTCAACACAACACCACCAGATAATCAATAAACATCATTTAACATCCTCAAACAAACCTGCAAGGAAATAAGACATATGCCAATCCAAAACACCATATCAACAAGCTTGATCAAATCCATAGTGTTCAATATTGCTCAACGAAACCATATTTAGCTTAGAATCACAATGCTCAATCAGCCATACCATTTATATCACAATGCAAAACTTATCAACATTAGGCTAAGTGAAATATTGAATAAGTATCATTTTCCCTAAAAATTAATCACAAAGCATACATGCTCAATCACTTCCAAAAAGGTATAAAATATTAACGGCATTAACAATAAAGTAGTATTAATGGTATTCTCATGCCAAAGAAAGCTTAAAGCAATTAATATTAACAATCAAGTCCTTCACTATAAGGAAAAAAATATTAACAATGCATAAAAAATTACCCAAAATTTATAAGGAAAAATTTAACCGTAGAAAGTGTAGAAAATTCTTACCATAATGATCTCCAATGCATGGGTAATGATTCTATTCCAAAAGTTTGAAGAAATCGTGCTTCCAATGGAATGATTGAAAAATGGGTTTTGGGTGAAAAGATTGAATTTTTCCTTGTTTTGATCCAAAATTTCAAGAACAAAGTGAAGATGTAGTGTTTTGGAGGTATAGAAAGTGATCTGGCGTTATTTTGAAGATGAACCTGGTGATGGGTTGAGAGAAAATTTGAGAGGGATGAGAGTTTCTTTAAACAAAAATGGCCAAGAAGGCCGAACGGGCTTGGCATCAAGCCCATGGACTAGGCCTGGCTCCGGACCTGTTCTGCCTGAGATTCACTGTTGGGCCATGCTGATCTTATGCCCGTGCCACGGGTTGGGCCCGGCACCAGGTCAACTCTGGCCGAAAAAGTTACATTTTTTTTTCAAAGATGCATTGTAATGAAACTAAAGACAAAGGAACACGAAATCATACAAAGCATGCAGTCTCACATCTAACTAAATGAAAGCTAAAGAGAAATAAAAAAGATTATTCAGCAAAAACTAAAGCAGTTCAAAAATTAGCATTTCCCACGGTCTTGGTCCCGTGGGTTGGTCTCCGTGTTACCTAGAAGTGATCCTAGTTGATTATCATCAAGAAGTTTGGCTAACTGTCCAATTTGACCCCCAAGGTTGCGCATAGATGCCTCTAAGTTTCTCATGGTTGCATCAATCCCTTGGAACCATGTTTCTATCCCACTTACCAGTTTAGTGACCATTTTCTCCAAGGATGGTTTAGTTGGTGGGGCGTTGTACGGTAAAGGTGGTTGAGTCCTTTGCATCCCAAAGTTTGAAGAAGCTTGCCGAGGTTAGTTTTCATTGTTCCAAGAAAAGTTAGGAAGATTTCTCCAACCTGAGATGTAAGTATTGCTATAAGGATTATTACCTTGCCAACTATTACCTACAAACGCCGATTGTTCCAATACTTCTTGTGAAGACCCCATATTTTGGCATTCATGGTTTGGATGCCCTTCCCCACAAAAATCACAATTTATACTCATTACCTATCCTTGGGGCGAAGGCATTATCAATTGGTCCATTTTCTGCGTGAGTGTTTCCACCTTTGCCTCTAAGGCAGCCATTGCATCCACCTTGTGTACTCTATGTACACGAGCTCTAAACCGTAAACTATCTTAGGAATAGTTATTCGTAGCCAGATTTTCAATCAAGTCAAATACCTCTTTCGAGGTTTTGGAATTGATGGAGCCTTCTGCCGATGCATCAACTAGTTGCCTCATAGCCAAACTTAACCCACTGTAAAAGATCTGCATTTGCATTCTCAACTCAAATCCATGGCGAGGACATTTTCTCAGCATTTCTTTAAACCTCCCCCAACACTTATAAAGGTTCTCAGCCTCTAATTGTTGGAAAGAAAAATGTCGGTCCTAAGTTTGGAAGTTCTAGCTAGTGGGAAATATTTAGCCAAGAATTTTTCAGCTAACTCGTTCCAAGTATTAATGGATCTGGTGGGCAAAGATTTCTACCATGATTTTGCTCGATCTCTCAAGAAAAAAGGGAAGAGCCATAGCTTGATGGCATCCTCAGAAACACCATCATTTTAAATGTGTCACATATTTCTAGAAAGCTCATAAGGTGGGAATTAAGAACTTCCTCAGGTAACCCATCAAATTAGATCGTGTTTTGGATTATTTGGATAACATTGGGTTTTATCTCAAAATTGTTAGCCTCTATCCTAGGCTGTGCAATACTAGAGCCCGTACCTGATATTGTGGGTTTTACAAAGTTATTCATAACCTACCTGTTAGCTCCACCATTACAACTATTGTTGGGCTGATTTACCTCCAGTGCTTTCCTTACCCTTTCGCTTATAACCTTCCGAACCTTAGTGAGAGTTCTCTCGATATCCGGACCAAGGTCGACTATATCGGCTTTGGATCATCTAGTTATAAATTAAGAGCAAGGTCTACATAAGACAAAAAAATTGTGAGATTATACCATTAACAAGTTAGTAAGTTAGGCTATGTTTACAAATTAAATTACAAGGAATTACAACATATAGAGACACTAAAATATAGGTATGTAAGAAAACAAAATACAACACCTAGTCATACAAAAAACATATATACATATTCACATATTTACATATAAACATGAGTAAATCAACAAAATCCAAGCTTTCATGATATTGTTCCTCAGCAACGGTGCTAAAAACTTGATGCGTAAATTTTGAGTATATAAAAATTATCAATTTTAAATCTATCCCTTAATCAAGTTTTAATTAAAAAATTAATCCCAAAATACACATGTGAGCAAGTAACTCATCGCAAGCATAGTGTAAGAAATTAAAGTGTATCGATCCTCAAAGGAATAAGTACAGTCTAGTCACTTTTTATTTATTATTTAACCGACCTAAATAAAGTAGTAAGATAATAAAAAGAAAAATAAATAAATATATACAACTCAAGGATGAGAAAGTATGTAATTAGACAAATATTCTTGAAAACATGACCATGAACCACTTATACTTAAAAAAAATAATAATAAAAAAAGAGGCAAATACAATGGTGGCAAAAACGATGGTAAAAAAAACGTCATAATAAGTTACTTTTTACGACGGTTAAAAAACCATCACAATAGATCAACCAAATATGACGGTCCATAGCCAACTGTCGTATTAAGTCACCAAATATGACAGTTTAACCAAACTGTCATAATAGGTGGACCAAGTACGACGGTTTGGGGAGCCGTCGTATTTAGTGTAATTATAACAACACCCACCAAAATTATTTTATACTTCATCTTATTATTTTCAAATTTAGTTACAATACTTTTGGTAATGATTACAATAAATTTAATAGTTGGATTGTTAATTTGATATATTTATATTTTGAAATTCTCTAAGATATTTATCTTTCTATTTTATAGATGTATTATTGCGCAAATGTGATAAAATAAAACAAATGACCTTCAAATTTAGTCACCAAACTTGTTTTAACTTTATAAATATATCTATTGGTTAGATCATTTATTTTTCAAATAAAATTTTGTTTACATCTTAAGTTTTCATATATTTGTATTAAAGAGCTTTCAATTCATTTTAATTATTAGTTATTCTATAATATATATATATATATATATATATATATTAGTATAATATATTCTTATTAATTAGTGAGTATTAGATTAATATATTATATAACATAAATAATTTTTTAATTACAAACATACTTGTGTGAGTGTACATATATAGCTAGCTAGAGTATACCATCTCTTAATTATTACATTTAATTATATATATAGACATTCTATGTATAAATTTTATTGAAAAAGTAAACTTTATATAATTTTAGTTGTCACAATAGTAATATATATATATATATATATATATATATATATAACAATTAAAAATTATTTTAAAAAAAATTAAGGTTGTAACCCTCATTTTATACGACGACTAATCATTAGCCGTCGTACTAAATATGTCTAATATGACAGCTAATGATTAGCTGTTATATTAAAAGAGTCTGATACGATGGCCAACGGTTTAGCCGTTGTATTAAGTGCATATTTAATTCGATGGCCTATGATTAACCATCATATTAAACTCATTTAATACGACAATTAATCATTACCATTGTATTAAATCTGTCTAACACAACGGCTAATGATTAGCCTCGTATTAAATGTGTCTAATACAACAAATAATGATTAGTCGTCGTTTAATATGAGGTTATTAAAACCGTCGTATCCGGTCGCGAAATAGAACACATTTCTTCCCTCTTTCTTTGATTTCAGCCACATTTCACTCCCGCGCCTTCCATTTTCAAGACATTCTTTTTCAGGATTTTTGGTCATCTCCGGCGGGTTCTTTCTTCTTCGGCAGGCACCATTCTTCCCCAGTGGTTCTTCTGCAGCTCAACATTGGATCTGTACACCGGTGTCATCCATTTTCAAGACAGTCTCTTTGGGTCCAGTAGGTTGTTTCTTCTTTGGCAGGCATCGTTCTTCCCTTTTGGTTCTTCTCCGGCGCAGCTTCTGGCAAGTTTATCTGTCTCCGGCACGTCATTAGCCTTACTGTTTTCGTATTATGAGTTGATATCTTGGAATTGTCCATATTTTTATTGTGAGCTGATTTCTTACTACTAGCCACTTGATTAAACAATTTGCACTGTAAATTTAGAGAATGTTACAAGGTAATAAAGAATAATTTCTCAGTAGATACAACGTTAACTAGGTTCATGGTTTATTAGTACAGGGGATTTCAGTAGCACAAAGAACTAATAAATTGCTATGGGGTTAGATGGGAAACCACTGTTGATCCTCTGAAAAAAGAAGAAAAAGACAAAAATGCTACCTAAGTTGTACTCAGGAATAAATAGAGTCTAAGAGCACAACAAAGGCCATACAACATAGCACATGAAGTGAAGCTTTTGTGTGACTTTAAGGAAGAATGATTTATGCCAAAAAACTTTGAAGTGAAAGCTATGAAGATGAAATGAAGAAAAGAAAAATCACATAATCAATGATTGAAGGAAAGATGTTAGCAAAGATGCATATTTATTAGGAATGAGAGGAAGACCAAAACTAATGGACTCTTAGAATTTCATCAAAATTTCAAATATAAGGTTATTTTGACCGTGTGTGAGAGAATTTAGATTGGGCTTCGAAAAGTGTTTTCGGGTTGGTCTAGATATTTTGATTAATTAGGCCAAATTAGTTTGAACTGCCCAATTAATTGAATTCATTTCATAACTGAATTAGAATGAATATAAGAGATATTTCTTTGTTAGAGTAGAATTCTAATTCGGTTGAAATCATGACTCAGAAATAGAATTCAAATATGAAAATATCTAGGATTTAATTCAAGATATAGGAGTATGTCTTCAGAAATCTTTAAAAGGAAATTATAACTCGTCTCAAACTATTGGGAATCGATCTCTCGCTTTTTGAGTTAAAAGGAAAACCTATATCGAAACAAAAAGCCTCTCTTTCTGAGTAAGAAATTTCAAAAATCTAGATTGCACTAGAATTTGAGATATCAATCTGAATTGGGTGATAAATTGCAATAATCCAATTGTCTTCTTTCACTTTTAAGCTAGGATTTTTTTTTTTTATAGACAAGAACCTCTTCTGGTCACACGACCATTGGTCTAGTTCTCTATCATTATTCATGAATTTCCAAGATAAAAGTGTGCTAAGATGCACAGTTATATCAAGCAACCAATAATTTACCCTATTACAACTGACATCAATTAAGAGTTATAGAACAAACGACAAGCCCACTATAATACAATGTTAAATCCCAATAATGATCTTAGTGGGGATTTCTTGTGATTGTGAAACAGCATCAAACATGGAAAATCAAGTAATTGTATCTCCCTATATAGGTATCAAGCAAGCAGGATAATGTAATTCCTTCCACATCATTGTTTAAGCAAACACAAATACAACAACATTAGAGAACAAAAAGGAATACCAGACACACAGATATAAACCAATCCTAGAGAGGCACAAACAATAGACATCAACATAAATACAAAAAGTAATAGATAGAATGATATATTGATACTCTCAAACAAAATATATATGAGTTGTTAAAAAGAAAATAGAGAACCCAAAACATGGAAAAGTAGGCATTGGTGATGAACTCGAGGAGACAAAACCCTTGTGAAGAAGCAAAAAAGTAAAGTTCACAATTTTTGAGTGCACAAATTTGTGTTGAGGAAAGAGAAAATAAGAAAAAAAAAGAAAAAAAAAAAGGAGAAAGAATCGATATTGTGAAGCAAAGAAGAAATGGAATGGTTAGAGAGTCTTCAAAATTCTAATTACACATATTTTTGTTTTAAAATCCAGATGAAAGTAATTTGACTACCATTTCTATATCTTTCCCAATATTTTAAACCTACGTTCCATAATTTAAGGAATCACTTATCTTTCCCTCAACAAAAATAAATACCCAAGCACTGGAATTTAATAAATAAGAATCAAATTACTTTCCCAGATGCAGAATCCCTGACAATTAAATGGAGCCTAAGGCCTTTATATGTGTTTGGAATGTTTAAAAATATTGAAGGAAAGTAATATATGGAATTTTCTTAATATTTTGAAAATAAAGCATTACACATATAAAAATAATTAAAATATTTTTAAATATCTCTCATGCTATTGTACAATTTAATTATATATGTATTTTTATCAAGTAGTTATAATAAATGAAAAGCATATAAATCACTACAAGAAATCTGCCAATTTGACACGGACAAATCCATGGCTAAACTAGAATTTGCAACGGATCTGCTATGGAATTGATTTGTAACAGATACCTTTGTCACTAAGTATTTTTTGCAATGGAACTTTTTTTCCATGGCAATTTTGTCATAGATTTGCCACGGATTGTTATAGTTGGTAGCACCTTGAACAAGAAATATTGCAACGGAACCGTGACAAATCCATAATAATTTACCACGAATTTGCCACGGAAACAATATGAAAATAAACTGTTCGTGGCAAATTGCCACAGATTTGTCACGGATACTTTATTTGAAAATACATTCCGTGGCAAATCCGTGACAATTTATCACGAATTTACCATTGATACTTTATTTAAAAATACTTTCTATAGCAAATCCGTGATAATCTGTAGCAAATACTTCATTTAAAAATTTGTTCCATGGCAAATCCATAACAATTTGCCACGGATTTGCCACGAAAACGTTATTTTTTCCATAGTAAATTATCACAAATTTGTCACAAATTATTAAAAATTAAAATTTTTTGAATTTCACCTTGCACACATTTTTTTTAATCATTTTTTATTTATATTTGACCCTTCACACGTACAATTTCCTGCCAAACATAATAGAATCAACTCATTCAACACCAAATATAATAAAACACAATTTTTTTCATTGCCAAACAATTCAAAAGCAATATCCTCATTTATCAAATCGTAAATAATTTACAAAGTCCCAGAAAAATGTATTACTACTTGTATGAGAAGTAGGAAATATCAAGAACTCGATCAGAAACAATAGTACAAATACAAAGAAGAAAGAAATCAAAGTATGTTACTCATCACGGACAGTAATTTCTAGCATAACTTGATAATTGACTGATTGATATTAGTGTTAGACCCTTTCCCTTGCTACGGTTCTGCTAACAAAAAGCAATCCAACTGATTATATAGGCACAAATAAATTATCTCAAAAATTTTATGAAAATGCAATCCAACTGATTATGACATTTTGAGCAAACCAAAATTTCAATTTTACAAGCATAATAATATCTCAATTTCAATCAACCACTTACAAACATACTAAAGACTGTAAATGTTTTGCAGTAGCCATAAAAATCATATAAAGCAAATGACATAAAACAACATAGCATTATCATGTCCTCAATTTGGATTGAAACAAGCAAAACCTCAAAGTACGAATTTGACAACTAAAATATTAAAAAAGTATGACAGCATTTTTTGAAGCAGCATAATCTCCAACACGAATTTGAAAGTTTGTTTTGCTAATATACTAGGTTACTGTGATTATAACTCCCAAAAGCCAACTCATAGAAAATTGGCTGAGAGTTAAAATTGACTATTACCATATGAACAGTTATCATTTTGATGATATCAGACATCCTGAAAGTACATAAGGAAATCCCAGATGAGAGTTGAGCAAAGAACTTAAAAATTGAACAGAGAACTCAATAAGAACAGGAAATCCCATATGAGAACTAAACAGAGAACTCAATAAGATAAGAACTCAAAAATTGACTTTTCCCCTTCCTCCTTATCTCTTTCTCTCCCCCCCTGTTTCTGCACATAACCTTTCATCTCCCTCTTTCCCTTCCTCATTGTCTTTTTCTCTCCTCAGTTATCCCTCCCCTATTCCCACACATAATCTTTCATCTCCCTTTTTCCCTTCCTCCTTGTCTCTTTCTCTTCTTAGTCATCGCTCCCCTATTCCTGCACTTAACCTTTGATCTCCCTTTTCCCATTCCTCCTTGTCTCTTTCTCTCCTCAGTCATCCATCCCTCCACTTGTCGTCTACCTCTTTCCCTTCCTCCTTGTCTTTTTCTCTCCTCAGTCCTCCCTCCCCTCTTCCTACATAGATAAATATATCCCTTAGTCATCGATCATTAGTGGAAACCACAAAGGGATCGGGATTTCTTATACGGTTCTCTTTCTCAAAGATGGACAGTTGTAATTCGTTTGAGTAGCGGTCAAATTTTGAATTAGCCTCGAATCAAGAAGATTTTGATGTATTTTCCATTCCAAGTTAACTACTTTCTCTTGATTTTTGGTGAGATACTCTTCAGGCCTTTTTTTTTTTTTTCACCTATCTTTTTCATCTGGTTTTGTTTGTTGTGTTTTGAATCAGTGAAAGTTATGAACATGCTGCTTTAGATTTCCAATTTGATCTACCTATTCAAGAGACTATTTTTTATACTGTTTCTCTGATAGAGAATATGCTTGTGCATGATCCTTTCTACTCCCTAATGGATTTTGAACAAAACCAGAACATGGTTCCTGTGGAGGAAATGCCTATTGAAGGTATCATTTCAGACGAAGGAGAAGAAGATAATCAGGAGGCAGCGAAAGGAGAAAGGTAGTAGCTCCAAGACACTATCAAGAGCAACCATTTCAAAGTACTTTTACATGACACTCACTCGGGCGGCCAAAGAACTGAATGTTAGCCAAACAGGTCTCAAGAAAAGATGTAGGGAGTTGGGAATTCATCGATGGCCTTACAAGAAGTTTATAAGCTTGGAGACCCGAATAAGAAATGTTCAGGTTCTTTCTCACATATACTTGTGCATGAAGAACTAATAATTATACATGGCCCCAAAGTTAATAAAGAAATAATGATTTGAAAGCTTCCATTTGGATTTGCATTCTTTGAGAAATGAAGAAGAAGGAGTACATATAGCTGTGAAGAAGTTGAGAATGGTCATTAAGATATTGGAACGTGAGAAGAAGTTGATGGAAGAAATCCTTGATGCGAAGTTAGAAGACCAAACAAAGAGATTGAGATAAGCATGTTTCAAGGCCAAATATGAGAAGAGAAAACCGATGGATCTAAAAAAATTTTGACGGATCTTCCCCTATAAATTGAATATTGAATATTTTCCAAGCACTAGGCCACCTCAAAATGCGCAAAATTTAACATTCAACAATATGGAGCATTATTTTGGAGAGGATCTTGGAGGATTGGATCAATTAAGAAAAGAACCTTTAAAGTCAATGGTAATCAGGTGAAACATTATTATATAGAGGATCTTGGAGGATTGGATCGACTTGATGCCACATTCTAGGAAGGATAATGTTCTTTGATCTCTAGGGAGTTATTTTTTTTCCTTTGATCTTTTCTTTTGTTCCTTTTCTTTGTATTTTCTTTTTTATGTTAATTTTAGTTTAATTTTCATTTTATACTTTTATGGTGTGTTTTGTTTTATTTTGTGTTTTGTTTTTAGGTTTTATGCCTTGGTGAGTATTACTTTTCCCTTTTTCCTTCTTTATCTTTTTAGGTCCTTTGGATATGCTTGTATTATTTTATTTTTAGACCTTTGAGGAAAAGGAGTGGTGTTACTCTTGCCAAGAGGAATTATATTGTTATTGGTTGCTAAATTTAAGTTGATTTTGTTTATTCTTTAGTAATTGGTTAAGCTTTTTCAAATCACAATAATCACAATACCAACACCAAATCTCCACATCAACTTTCACAAATCCAATATCCAATATCCAATATCCAACATCCAGACTCGCAGAGCATAAAAATCCAATATCCAACACTCATAGAGCATAAAAATAATTCCCTTTCACCAATAATCACCTTTCACAAATAATCACCAACACCAAATCTCCGCATCAACTTTTCAATACCCCAACATCTCCCCAAATCAACATCAACAATTCAACAACACAAGAATTGCCAAAAAAAATATGTTCCAAAAATATTCATAGAAATACAGCTCCAAGAATGACATATGCAGTAGCAGTAAATGGCAGGAAGTATTGATGTTAAAACTATTAACATTAAAGCTATTGACATTATTCCAAGAAGTAAAACTAAAAAGAAAGATAAATCTAGTAGTTACTGAACGTTACACAAGATACCCAACACTAATCCTTCAATAAGTTCTATAGCAATTATGCTTGGCGTTTATTACAAGCTAAAAGTAACACAAACCTGCAAAAAGAAGTTCGGAAGACTAATGTTCCTACAGATCACCAAGTCATAAGCTATTAGCAGAAAACATATAAAAGTACTTTTTTTCTTGTTTCAATGCAATCAAATTGGAACTAGTCATACAACCATTTATCATGACTAATAAGTTAAAATTTAAAAGTCTCCTTATCTATAAATGATACTTCTCGTAGTTGTAGGAAATCTTGAGTCAAATCTCTATTTCTACAAATTATTAAAGAAAATGATGACCTTAATTTCTAGAAAGTAAAGTCAAGAAATTCAAAATCCATCCGTTTATGAAATTCTACAAAATAATTAATTCTATCAAAGAAGATTCCAACATTTATAGTTCTCAACTTCGTATTTCCACCATCCCATCAGACCAAAAGAAAACATAAACATGAAAAATAAGTTTGTCTCGCCACAAATGTTCCCGGAACATGTGCAGATCGAAATTTTTCGCATTGAAATACTCACAATTATGCTCTTTAACTGTAAGGGTGGAGCTGTCAATCTGTTCCCTGATGCAGTATATCTTCATCATATCCCTTACATCATCACTATGGCCAACATCCTCAAAATCAATTGTGGCATCTTTTCCTTTAGAATTTTGTTAATTGTAGTTTGCATCAGAATAGAAATTTATGAAATGTCAAAACTGAGGGGGAAGGGTTTGCGAGGGGAGGGGGCGGAGGTAAAGGCGGTGGCGATGGAAGTGGCACACGGGCGGTGGTCGGCAGTAGGGGGAATGGTTTGTGGGGGGAGGGCGGCAGAGGCAGGTGGGGGCTTGCAGGGAGAGGGGGAGATCTGGGATAGAGGCTCATGGGGGAAGGGGAGGAGGGGTTGCAAGGAGTGGCGCGCGGGATGGGAGGAAAGGAGAAAGGGTTGCAGGGGCTGCCGTAGGGGCGGTGGTCGGCAGGGGGAAGGGTCTACGGGGGGAGGGGGCGGAGGCGGGCGAAGGCGGTGGTCGTCAGTAAGGGGAATGGTCTGTGGGGGGAGGGGGCTCGCGGGGAGAGGGGGAGATTTGGGATTGGGGCTCTTGGGGGTGGCGCACAGGTGGTGGTCGGCAGAGGGAAGGGTCTACGGAGGGAGGGGGCGGAGACGGGCGCGGGCAGTGGTTGTCAGTAGGGGGAAGGGTCTGCTGGGGGAGGAGGGAGGGGGTCGCGGGGAGAAGGGGAGATCTGAGGTAGGGGCTCGCGGGGAGAGGGGGTTGCGGGGCATGGCCCGCTGGCTGCGGGGAAGGGAGAAGGGGTTGCGGGGGTGGCGTGCGGGTGGTGGTCGTCAGTAGGGGGAATGGTCTGCGGGGGGAGGGGGCTCGCGGGGAGAGGGGGAGATTTGGGATAGGGGCTCCCGGTGGTGGCGCGTGGGCGGTGGTCGGCAGAGGGACTTGTCTGCGGGGGGAGAGGGGAGGGGGCTCGTGGGGAGAGGGGGAGATCTGGGGTAGGGGCTCGTGGGGAACGGGGGTTGTGGGGCGTGGCGCGCTAGCTGCTGGGAAAAGAGAAGAGGTTACCTGGGGTAGCGTGTAGGTGGTGGTCGGCAGGGGGAAGGCTCTGCGGGGGGAGGGGGCTCGCGAGAAGAGGTGTGTGGAGGCGGGCGCTGGGGATGGGCGTGGGCGTGTGGAGTAAAACGATCTTACTGTTTCTCTGCATACCCTGTAAGGCTTTGTATCCACTAGACATGTTATCCAGCTGCCTTTAGGACAAATTATAGCATATCTTAATCAAGGAATTCCATCAGGTGCGGCCGAAAAGATTTGCCCAGCATTGGTACGGGGGAACTGATTATGCTTCAGGTCATCCAACAAAGTGTTTTTTTAAATATTTATTTACACACACACACATATATATATATATATTCATATATTTAATATATAATTAACTTATTTTAAAATTCACTTATTTTAAATTTTTAATAAAATAAAATTAAAAATTTAGAATTTTAATCAAAATATTCTAATTTTTTGAATAAAATACAAAAAATATTAAAATATTATATTCTTTTTACTACTATTTTACCTAACATATAATTTTTATATTTTAAATGGTAATATAGTTAGTTGCATTGGAAAAAAATTAAACAAATTAATAAATTGGCACCCAAAAAAAATGCCGTGACAATTTTGTGATTTCGTAGCAAATAGCCACGGCTTTGCCACGGAACACACAACAAAAATTTAGTCATTTTTTTATCACTATTTTGCGTAACATAGTGTTTTGTATACTCTCAATGATAATATAGTTCTTCACAATAATTTTCAATGGCTTTTATAATCAAAATAAAATAAAATTATATCATTTTCTTTAAATCTTTTAATTTTAATACAATCATATATTTTGATACTAAAAAATAATACATCTTATTTTCAATTCCATTTCAAGAATGAATGAATTAGAAAATAAATAAATCAAGATACTTACAAAATATTTTGTCGTTGTTATTTAGAATGTATGGAACAAAAAATAATACAAACCATTATAATAAATAAATAAATAAATAAAAGAATGTCGTGGTAAATCCGTGACAATCTGCCACAGAATTACCATGGATTAGTGGCAATTTTGTAATTCCGTCGCAAATCCATAGTTGTTCCACGGAACACACATAAAAAATTTAGCCAATTTTTTTTTATCATTATTTTGCGTAACATACTTTTTTGTATACTCACAATGATAATATAGTTTTTCCCAACAACTTTCAATGGCTTTTATAATTGAAATAAAATAAAATTGTATCATTTCTTTAAAATTTTTAATTTTAATACAAACGTATATTTCGATACTAAAAATAATACATCTTATTTTCAATTCCATTTCAAGAATGAAAGAATTAGAAAATAAATAAATCAAGATACGTACAAAATATTTCGTTGTTGTTATTTAAAATGTATGGAACAAAAATTAATACAAACCAATATAACTAATAAATTAAAACAAAAAAAAAAGAATGCCATGGCAAATCTGTGACAATTTGCCATGGAATTGCCACGGATTAGTGGCAATTTTGTGATTATGTGGCAAATGCCGCAGAACACACACAAAAATTTAGCCATTTCTTTTTATCGCTACTTTGTGATTCCGTGGCAAATCCGTGGCTAATGTTTGGCATAATTTTGCCACAAAAATGTTTCCTTCGCAAATCGGTGGCTAATATTTGGCATAATTTTTTGGCACCTTTGTTTGTTACCGATTTGTGACAGCATATGTTTGCATCGCTACTATTTCCATTGCAATTCCGTGGCAAATATCCACGGATTTGCTATGGTATTTTGTCCCTCACAAGTTGATTATATTTTGCTATTCCGTGGCCAAAATTCATCGCTTGAAAAATTTTCTGTTGCAAAAATCTGCGGCAGATTCATGGTTTTCTTGTAGTGAATAGTATTATCACAAGTTTAAATAAATGTGTTATTTTATTTTATTTAATATTCTAATTGTAACACCCCATATTTCCATAATGAGTGGGCTATAACTTTATGGAGTGTCCCCCCGTCCAGTTGTCCATACAAGGGGTCTTTATAACAATTTCATTTAATATGCAACGGATTTTTTTTTTTCCAAAATAGAAAAGTGCAAGAATTTAGCTTCTAATACATACACTCATGGGTATAACAGGTCCAAGATGTAGTATGAGCCTCTGGGGTCCACCGTGCTTTCGCTGCGCCTCTAATCCTACTTTTTTCAAAAGAGGTAATGCACGTGTGAGCGTGAAGCTCAGTGAGTCATGTGTGTGCTAGTGTTTTCCACTAAAAAGATCTAATGAAGAGTAATCTCAACATAAGGAAGCTAGTCCCTTACTCAATGCGTGAGTCATATGTGTACGACTAACTTTGAAGATAAATGACCTATATCCTTATTCTAATGTACGACTAACACAAAACTATTATGTAAATAAAAAATATTCTATTTTCTTCTTTCTCAATTCTTCCAACCAAAATGAGATAAATACTTGAAATGATCAAAGGCTCATTAATTCATTTCCCATCTCTTTGTTCAAACAAATATCTAAGGTTTCCCTATGTTCTTGTGATCTCTCTTTCATCCATTAATACAAATAAAACAATACTTGAGTTTATTTATTGCCAAAAAGAATTCTTCATTTTTCATTCTTGTCACACACGTTTGTTTATATCATAAATTTTGATTCATAAGTCCAATTGATATCAAACTTGTTCCAAAATGTCCTCAAGACATTCCTTTATGATTTCCAATTCATGACCAACTGATTTCCATTCTCATTTCATTCAGTTTTGCTTGCAACATCTCCGATTCTCAATCCTGCAGTATTTTCATGATAACTTTTTATTCACAACTCCAAATCATGTAATATTAGTCCCAAATTAATCCTAAGACATTTAGCTAAAAGTTTCAGGTCATGGGGTTCAGAATAAAGAAGCCAATTTGTACAGTTTATTTGTTCTTCAAGGCTGTTCAGGATTTCTTCAAAATAGAATTTCTGTTTTTGTTTCATTTCTTCACACCAACTATTCAACATTAATCCTAACAACTATATTACAATTAAACCATCTAAAATTTCATCATAATGGCATTCAATTCTCTAAATTTTAGAGATACATAGCTCAGCGAAATCATATTTTCCAACATCAAGTTCAACAAGTGTAAACAACAACATCAACAATTCATTTTCTTTAACAATTATTTCCATCTTTCCTTTCCATTTCTTACACCTTCTTATGCAGTCAAGAACAACCACCCAAACTACCATTAAAACACCTTCATATACCATATAAAACATAGTACATAAAGCTTTCATCCATCCCGGCACACACACACACACACACACACACACACACACACACTCTTGCACACACAAAATTTCACATAGCACACGTTTAATTCAAATCATAGCCATAAATCGCATGTTTTTATGTTAAAACTCATACCAAAATAATTACCGTAATAAGATCTATGACTTTAATTCTTGAAATAGAAACTTTTACCTTGTATATGGGATCTCTTGGCTTGATTTTGCACCAAGAACACTAGGAACACACCAAGAACACACACACTTTTTTCTTTCTCTCTCTCCTTTTCTTTTTCTCCCTAATTTTCTCTAGCTTTTCTTTTCTTTTCTCTCTCTCTTCTTTCTCTATTCCTTGTTTAGGCTTCAATCAAAGATATTGGAATTGTCCCAAATTGCTATTCTACTAGCCTATCAGAAGAAATTATATTTGAAAGTCACATGTCACATATATTCCAATATCTAATTTCTTAAAAGGCATTGTTTCTATAAATTCATATTTTCTTATACAAATATCATGAAAGAGATATCATGATAGCAAAAAAAAAAAAAAAAATCAATTCACAATGTCCTAATAATGTATTTCACAGAATCACAAAATTCTACGGAAATGTTTCAGTCTCCATATTCTCCACATCACAATCTCCTCTTAGTTTCAATTCATAATGGCCCAATAATTTATTTCATAGAATCACAAACGTCTACAAGAAATGTTTCAGTCTCCATATTCTCCACTTCACAATCTCCTCTTAGTCCACAACACAGTCTCCATAACAACATGAAATCATAGTGCGCAATCTCCCAATAATATATTTCTCAGAATCATCCATTTACAATCCCTATTTTCTCCCCTTTTGTCATAAAAAAAAAATAATAATAACAACAACAAGTAGCAGAGAAACAATCATTAGTACTTTGACAGTAATATCAGGGGAATGCCCAGAACAGTGCCATCTATACACAATATTGACAATAGCAAAAAGTAGTAGGCAGCTAGCAGTAATAGCAGCTAAAGACTAAAATAATGATAAGCATGAAAATACAGTGCAGAGAGTAAGAAGTTTTGCACAAATAAAATTGTGTCATCATAAAAAAATTGGCTGCAGAGATTAACATTCAGTAGTGGTTATGTGCCATTTCTCAAGGGATGAGGATAGTCGCAGGTTTAGCACTGGCATCCTTTTTTTGAATGTGATCCAACAATTCTGCTGAACAAAAATTTAGCATGACAAGTTTCTTCCTTCGACCAAATGAGTTGCCGAATCCAGCTAGATTTTATAGGGAAGTAGTGGATGTAGGCATTGTGGGTTCTTTGGGGTGCAGAGATGAGACACTTGACTTTTGTACTTAGATTATCCGTACTCTTTCTTGTTCCCTTTCTCACTCCCCTTCTTTGGCTGAATATCAGTTTCTCTTTGTGTTAAAAGAGCGAAAGGTTTAGGCTCTGGCATGGGTGAGGAACTTGTTCAGTCAAAGATATTGGAATTGTCTCAAATCACTATTCTTCTAGCTTATCAAAAGAATTTATATTTGAAAGTCACATGTCACATATATTCAAATATCCAATTTCATAAAACACACTATTTCTATAAATTCATATTTACGCATACAATGATGGAGTACCCAATGTCCCATTAGAGGCTCTACTATACCCATCAAAGGCTTTATTATGGTTTCCATTATGCTCTAATACCATTTGTTAAACCCCATATTTTCATAACGTAGTGGACTGTAACATTATGGGATGGCACCCAGTCCAGTTGCCCAGACAAGGGGTTTATATAACAATTTCATCTAATATGCAATGACAACTTTTCCAAAATGTCCTGATGACATTCCTTTATGATTTCCAATTCATGAATCATTGATTTCCATTCTCATTTCATTCAGTTTTGGTTAAAACATATCAGATTCTCAATCATGTTACAGTTTTGGTAGCTTGTAGTATTTTCATCATAACATTTTATTCATAACTCCAAATCATGTAATATTGGACCCAAAATAATCCTAAGACATTTAGCTACAAGTTTTAGGTCATGAGATTCCGTATAAACAAGCTAATTTGTACAATTTATTTGTTTTTCATGGCTGTTCAGGATTTCTTCAAAATAGAATATCTATTTTTGTTTCCTTTCTTCGCACCATCTATTCTACTTTAATCCTAACAACTATATAACAATTAATTCCATCATAATGGCCTTCACTTCTCTGAATTTTAGAGATACGTAGCCTAGCAAAATCATATTTTCCAACATCAAGTTCAACAAGTACAAACAACAATAATAACAATTCATTTTCTTCAACAATTAATTTCATCTTTCCTTTCGATTTCTTACACCTTCTTGTGCAGTCAAGAAAAACCACGCAAACTACCATTAAAACACCTTCATATACCATGTAAAACATAGTATATAAAGGTTTCATGCTTTAGGCACACACACACACACACACACACACACACACACACACACACACACTTGCACACACAAAATTTCACATAGCACACGTTTAATTCAAATCATTGCCATCAATCGCATGTTTTCATGTTAAAACTCATACCAAAATAATCACCTTAATAAGATCTATGACTTTAATTCCTGAAGCATACAGTTTCACCCTGTATGTGGGATCTCTTGGTTTGATTTTGCACTAAGAACACTAAGAACACACCAAGAACATACACACTTCTTTCTTTCTCTCTCTCATTTTCTTTTTCTCCCTAATTTTCTCTAGCTTTTCTTTTCTTTTCTCTCTCTCTTCTTTCTCTATTCCTTGTTTAGGCTCTGGCATGGGTGGAGGAACTTGTTCAGTCAAAGATATTGGAATTGCCTCAAATCACTATTCTTCTAGCTTATCAGAAGAAATTATATTTGAAAGTCACATGTCACATATATTCCAATATATAATTTCATAAAACACACTATTTCTATAAATTCATATTTACTCATACAATGATGGACTCCCCAATGTTGCCTGGATAGGCGTAAGGGAGGCATTGTCAGACGAGTCTAGAATAAGGGTTATGGACAGTGAAGTTTTAATGGGCTTAGGTGGTGAAGGCAGGGAGGTTTTATTGGTCTGGGATTGAATATGGGATAGGATGTTTGAGGTTGAATTCTGGGGAGAGTGTCCCTGATTCCTAGGATTATCTACCTATACCCTTATTTGGCTAGATGAGGGTGAGTCTCCGGTTAAGGTCCCCTGGTGGCCAAGCTTTTTACTTCGGGTTTGAGCCATTTTGGCCGATTGTGTGTTGTCTGGTTGTAGGTTGGTTTGAGCAGTTGGCGGTTGTGGGTAGATGAAGGTGTGTTGTCCGGTTGTAGGTAGTATAACGAAGTGAACACAACATTTGAAATTCAAATTGAATCAAACCTGGTCCCACATGTCCATACTGTGTATTGGTAATGCATGGGCAACAGCAAGATTTAGGAATCAAAGGCGGTATTTGAGGTTTAAGGTAGTCGGAGAATGAAGATGAACCTAGAAAAAAAAAAAAACAGACGGACAATGGAGACCACCCCAGCAGCTAAGATAAAAAACATAGAAAAGACTTCGCCGAAAAGTATGCAATCAAGACCATAGTAGTTGCACCAGAGAATTTGAGAGGGGAACAAAGCACAGTAATTAAATAGTACACACCAGAACAGACTGCATGCTAGACACAAATCAGGTTCAAATTACATCGAATGTACAGATATCCTCAATGACATTCACACACTCCTAATGATTCTTAACCAACAACAACAACTGCATGGTAGATAATATGAGCTGAGGTACAAATTCTTAACAGACCCTTAATGGTGGATTGCATCTAGGTTCAACAAGTAATATAAATATTTATGGAAAGCAGTAAACACTTCCAAACACATCTGGTAGTATTGTATCTAAAATTCCAACACTTCAAAGACAGCGGTCCCTAGAAATTTTCGACAACACAGTAGCCATAAACCAGGATATTCGGAAGTAAGCAAAGCAAAAACACTATTTGCAATCCTATAGGAAGTAAATAACCAGTATAGTCCACTGTACTAACCGAGATAGCAAGAGTTTGAGTTGAGTTTAAATTCTAATATTGATATAAAACAACATTCGATTATTAATTATCAAATTAAAATATCTATAGAAATTTCAACAAATTTTCTTCTCATATAATTAATGCAATTGTGATATGACTTTCAAATTGAATGTTTATAATTATTTTAATTTAAGTGTGGAGTGTTTTAAATTTTTGAGAAAAGAATTATAGTTAGGAATATAGAAATTTTAATACAGTACTAGGTTGTGAGAGGTGTAAGAGGAGTAAGAAGTAGTAAGGAGAGGTGATAGATTTAAATAGGAACAAGTCTTTTTATTTATCTTTTTAAATTTTGTATATTTTATTATTAGAATCTTTTGAAATAATGAATCATAATAACACATCTCTATAATGAATCATTTTTTAGTATTTTTTATTTATTTTCCTATATATAAGGAATCAAAGTCCTTTCTCATAAAATAAATAATAAACTAAACATTGGGTTTTAAGGATGAGAAATGTGATTCCTTTCTCACCCCACTTACTCAAATAGTCAAATGGAGCCTATGGATAATCAAATAAAAATAAAAAAATAATAATAATAAAAACAAAAGGAAAAAACAAATAATAGAAAAATAAAGAAAAGAAAAATACACACATTTGATATATTCACAAACTACCTAAACATAAAAGTTTGTGGTATTTATAAGTACAACATAAACTAAGCTAGTTAATTAAGTTATACAATGTTACAAACAACAAGATATAGCACCTATTTACACAAAGAACATATATACATATTTACATATAGACATATAAATATGGTTATATCAATGAAATCCAACCTTTTATGATATTTTTCCCCGGCAATGGCACAAAAAACTTGATGCATAAATTTTGCGTGTATAAAAATCATTAAATTTAAATCCATCCCTAATCAAGTTTTAATTAAAACATTAATCCCAAATTACACGCACAAGCAAGTATACTCATCGCAAGCATAGTATAGGGAATTAACGAGTATCAATCCTCAAAGGAACAAGTACACACTAATCACTTTTCATTCATTATTTAATCGAACTAATAAAGTGATAAAATAATGAAAAAGAAAAAATAAGCAAAATAAGTGATAAAAACATAAAATTTAAATCCATTCCTAGTCAAGTTTTAATTAAAACATTAATCCCAAATTACACATACGAGCATACTCATCGCAAGTATACTCATCGCAAGTATAATATAGGGAATTAGCGAGTATCAATCCTTAAAAGAACAAGTATACACTAATCACTTTCCATTCATTGTTTAATTGACCCAATAAAGTGATAAAATAATGAAAAAGAAAAAATAGGCAAAATATACATATATAACTCAAGCATGCAATTTCATATAACCAGATAATTATCTTGAGAACATAATATTGAATCGCTTAGCATTCAACAAAATCAATTGTCATCTTGGCATTATGAAGGAACTTAAGTAAAATTCAATTCTTTCTCAAGTCATGAACTCACTTATGTAGACTCCACTTCTTTCCCAATCCATAGAACCACTATCTCTTGATTAATCTAGCAGATTTCCCAATCGCACTAAAATAGCCAAAAGATGCATTAAATTCTTCCTTTAATATTTACCCATATACTCTATGTGATCATAAATATGAAATCAATTAATAACCCAATGCTCTAGGTGAAATCAACCAATCTTTGACTACTTTAGGTCTTTAATCTGAACTTCGTTTCTCAAGTCTATTAAGATTTAACAAATTTTAAATCAATGCAATGAATTTCTAACATCGTTTCTCAAGTCAATCAGAAGGAAACATAATAATAAATCAATGATAAAAAGTAATCAAACATAAATGGAAACAATAAATTGATCAAAATCCCAATTAATTCAAAACCATAATCTCCAAAATAATATATAATTACAATCAAAATATTAAGCACATCATTGTTTTAGAAAAGTAAATAGACGATAAATGATAGAACTCATAGATAAGCCCTTCTTCTTCTCATGAAAACCTCCTTTAAACAATGCTCTTTTGAGGGTGAATTTGTCTTTGAACAATAAGTAGCTAGCTTGGATCCTTGAATTCACACATTTCTTTTGTGTTTTTCTTGTATTTGTAAGAGTCATTGATACCAAAATTTGTGGCTTGAGAATTTTAGTCTGAGTAGAATTTAGAAAATACTAAAATCCTTTGAAAGATACCAAGTTCGTATGAAAATAGAGTTACATTGACTATGAACGGAATTGATTCAACGCCTGGTCACTTCGACCAGCCTAGCGCCGAGTTGCTTTTGGTTTACTCTCAAATTTGTTTTGTTTTGCTCTGTTTTTCTAGAGTAGAGTTAGTGTCGAGTTAGGTAGCTTGACATGGCACTGGGTTGGCACTTGAATTGCACAATTTTGCTCGAAATCTTCTAATTCCTGCACAAATTCATCTAGAATACTTTCCACAATCAAAATATCAAATAGGAAGAAATATGCCAAGTTATTACATCAAAAGTATCTCGAATTAGCCTCAAATAACTAAAAAAATGTTGATGAATTTAGCCCCTATCACATTTCAAATGAAGTTCAAATTAACATCAATGTGCTTTGATCTTTCATGATAAACTGGGTTTTTGGCCAAGTCTAATGCACTCTGACTATCACATTAAATGGCAGGTCTCTAAACATCTAAACCTTAACTATCAATAAGACCATGCAACCACATACCTTCCTTAAGTACTTCTGTCACTAACATCTACACTGCTTGAGTTGTAGACAAAGTAATTGAATGTTGAATTCTTGCTTTCCAACTAATAGAACATCCATAAAGGGTAAAGATATAACACGACAAGAATCTTCTTTTAATAAGTGATAGGGGCTAAAATCACTATTATTTTCGTAGTTATTTGAGATACTTTTGTTGTAATAACTAGTCATATTCCTTCCTATTTGATATTTTGTTTGTAAAACGTATTTTTGACAAATTTGTGCAAAATTAAATAGATTTCGAGCAAAAAGTGAAAAGTTTCTAGATTGTAAACGGCACCAGGTCTAGTTAATGCACCAGGTGCCAGGTTTGTTTTGGAAAAGTGTAAATTTCTGGAGAAAACAAATTGGACCCGGCGGTAGGTGGGTCGAATGGACCCAACACTAGGTCTATTCTGATCAATGTCGGCGGATTTTCCTTTTCAAAGCAGATTTTGGCAATTTCAATTTGATTCTTTTGGGAACTCTTTCAACTACGGAAAATGACTCTTATACACACTTTTTGCCAATTGGAACTCCTATAAATACAAGAGAATAAGATTGTACAAGGGGGTTTTTCATAGTTTTCAATCTTTTAATTAATATCTTTAGAAAACTCCTAGAGAAACACCAAGATTTAGAAGGATCAAGGAGAATTTTTGGAGAAAAAGAGGAGGTAGCTCAAGAAGGTGTCAAGGAAGAAGAAGAAGACTTACTTGTCTATGAGCGGTTTCTTTTTCTTTTATTTATAATTTGTTGACAATTTGATATTAATGTTTTAATTGTCTTTAGATTATATTCTTTTGGATTCATGATTTTGTATTGATTTTAGTTCTTTGATCAATTTGATTACTTGAGCATAATATCTTGTTTGATTGATTATTTCTCTTCTAATTAACTTGAAAAATGATATTAGGATAGAATGGCCAACTAATTAATTCAATACTTGTTATTCTTAACATGCTTGAAAAGGAGGTTAGGGGTTAAGACTAAGTAATCAAAGATTATTTGATGATTGCGAAAATATAGATTCATTGGCTAATTTTAAGCTTAAATCACCTAAAATATAGAGATTTGTGTGAGAATTGATTTTAATGCATCTTTTGGGCAAATTGGTTGAGATAGAATACGTTCACTAATTTAACTAGAAGATATTGATTCCATGGATTGCAAATGAAGTGAGCCTACTTTAATCCTTCATGATGCCAAGATATTAATGAATTGAGAGAATTGCTAGTCAATCATTATTTTGTATTGAATGGTTTCTTTCTCTTTACATTTCTTTTCTCCTTGTTCTCACTCCTTAATTATCCTTGTGACTTTTCTTGTGTGACTTGATTTTCTCTAGTATATTAGGTTAGTAGGTTATTATATTCCTTTACTTTGTTGGCTAAATAATAAAGATTTGAGTAAAGTAAGGTGTGAGCCTAAGTTCTCATGGATTCGATACTTACTCTTCCCTATACTATAGATGGGTATACTTGCCTGTATGTGTGATTTTTGTGGTTGGCATTTTAATTAAAACTTGAGTAAATTTTCTATTTATTGGTAATATTTTCTACACTAAAAAACACGCATCAAGTTTTTGGCGTCGTTGCCGGGGATGAGCACTATCGGGAACACTCAAGTCTAGTTGATTTAGTCTTTGTTGTATTTGTAAATATCTCTAACTTTTGTGTTTAGGTAGTTCGTGAATATTTCTAATTTGTGTAATTTTCTTTTCTTTATTTATTTTTATTTTATTTTCAATTTGATTTTTTTTTCTTTGAGTGTGAGGTTCAAACCATCATTATGAACAATTATTCATGGGGATAATGTCAAAAGAGCTACAATGATGATAGGTTGGCAAGGTTACAAGCTAGGATTAACACTTTTTGTAAGACGTCGCTTGAAGCTTCAATCCATTCCTTTGTTGCCAACACAACCACGTCCCTTCTGTCGCATGAAGAAGCATCCCAACAAATAAGCTCTACAAGAACACAATTAGCCAAGTTGGTTGAGGAGGCCATAAAAGCCCATACCTTTGACCAAGAGGACCCCCAAGAAGAGGAGGGAGGATATGAGGAACAATTGCCGAAGATGATGGGGAACAATTTTGATTCTAATCTATGCTCTAATATTTCTAATTTTTCTTTGTCAAATGAGTTTATAGGTACCTCTCAACTCATAAAGCCTAATGATACCATTGATGATGTGTTGAATTTACCATGCCTCAAGGAGTTAGACTTTTCAACGCTACATCGTATAAGGACCTTAGAGGATTGTGACAATTTCTATCACCTCAATTTCAGGGAGGTAATTTAGTATTTGTAGAAGCATTGAAAAGTAAGGATTTCTTGATCCCATCTTTGAGAACTCAAATACTAAGTTTTAAGGGGAAGTGTCATTGTGACAAATCTTTTGAAGGGTTTAATCGTGATTTCATGTTTGATTCATTCTTTAGAGACCAAGTGCATTTCTTTGTTGACAAAAATATTTATGTGTCTAAAGGAATGTTAGCGCATGAGGTTTATGCATTTTGCTTTATTGAGAAAAATTATTTTCATGAACCTTCTATCTTTGAAAAACCTTTCTTATTTCTACTTTCATCATACCTACCTTTTTCAATGAGCTTTAATGACTTTTACACAGGTTTGACGAGGAAGCATGATGAGTGGAAAAAGTGTCTCTTTGTCTTGGGTTTAATTTTCTTTAGTCAGTTAAGTGTTTTGTTTTTCCTCTCCCAAATAAGGAAAATATTTTCCATCTTAAGTGTGGGGGAGTGAGTCGTGTATTTATTTACTTTCTTAGGATTTTTTAGTATTTGTCTTTAGTTTATTTTCTTTTATTTAGATGTGTTTTTATTTTTTTATTATTTTTCTTGTGCTTTTATTTGTGCTTTGTTTTGTAGGTAGGAATAAAGTCCTCTTGAATAAGACATTCTCTATATATTCAGTTTTGTTATCTTTTGGCACTTTATTGCACTTGGGAAATACTGCTTAAACTTTCTACCATTTTATTAGATTTGGTCCCTTTGGAGATGCTTCCTTGTGTTAATTTTTGGCTAATGAGGACATTGTCCAGTTTATGTATGGGGGAGTGGTTTAGTAATATTCTTTGTCTAAGTTTTTAATCAATTATCTTGGTGTTTTCTTGGTAAAATTTTGAAAATTTTGAAGATTTGGAGCTAAATTGATCTTATTTGTCTATAATGGAGTTGTGATTTTCTTTTTAACTTTGAATATAGATTTGTCATTTATATGGTTTAATTTTTATTAAAAATTAAACTTGGGTATTAAGTTAGATTTTGTTAAGTCTTGAGAATTTAAGTTAACCTTAGTTAGATTTGGTATTTAAGTTTTGTTTTATTCTTTAAGTTTAAATGTGGATGATATGATGAAATATGGGAAGAGTTGTTAATTAATTCTTATATTATAGATTTAAATTTTGCTTGACTTTGAGTTGTAAATAAGGAATATGAGAAAAAAAAAATTAAGTGAAAAGATAAAAAGGTGAATTGGAAAAAACCAATGAGTGAAAAACAAGCATTGTTATGGGATAAAAATAATTGAGTTGAAAAATTTTTTTCTTTCATCTTTTGTTGAAAAGAAAAAAAAAAAGAAGAGAACTTTTGTTGAAAATAGGGCTAATACGGTGAGTGGGAGAAGAAATAAAGAAGCATCACACTCTCTTGAGGCTATACCGAATGCAAGAATGTAGGGAAAGAAAAAAAGGCAAGAAAGAGAAAAGAGAAGAAAATTGCTGAAAAAAAATGATAAATGATGACTATAAGGGGGCTAATACGGTGTGTGAAGTGAAATTCATGCACTTGAGGCTATTAATTCCCTATGTCGTCAAAAAAAATTTTGAGAGGAAAAAAAATAAAGAGTGGAGTGTTTCCTTGTTTCATTTCTTGAGTTTGTAAATTTGAGTTTATAATACTTGAATTGGTTGACTAGCTTAACTTATATGATTTATGTTATCTATGTTTTTGCTTGAAGAGTCGGATGATTTTCTTGTACTAAATATAAGTTTGTTTAACTTAACTTTGATGGTCTTGGGATTGTTTAATTTAATACATGAGTTTGCATTGGTTTTGAAAGGGTTAAATGAACGACAAATTTATGTTTAAGGTTGGAAGAAGGTTATGTCCTAATTGTGGATGGATTTGCTAAGGAAAATTTTGCTAAATTGTTTTGTCTTAAGCTATATACTTAGTGTTTTAAATCTTATTTGCTTAAGGACCAGCAAATCTTCAAGTGTGGGGGTATGTGACAGGGGCTAAAATCACCATTATTTTCCTAGTTATTTGAGGTTGTTTTGAGATATTTTTATTGTAATAACTAAGCATATTCCTTCATATTTGACATTTTGTTTGTAAAAAGTGTTTTTGACAAATTTGTGCAGAATTGAGTAGATTTCTAGCAAAATGTGAAAAGTTCCCAGATTGTACCTGGCACCAGGTGTAGGGTCTGTTTTGGAAAAGTGCAAATTTCTGGAGAAAACAGATTGGACCCGTCACCGGGTGGGTCGAATGGACCCAGCGCCAGGTCCATTTTGATCAATGTTGATGGGTTTTCCTTTTCAGAGCAGATTTTGGCAATTTCAGTTTGATTCTTTTGGGAACTCTTTCAACCACGAAAAATAACTCTTGTACACACTTTTTGGCAATTAGAACTCTTATAAATATAAAAGAATAACGTTGTATAAGGGAGTTTTTCATAGTTTTCAATACTTCAATGTAATATCTTTAGAAAACTCCTAGAGAAACACCTAGATTTAGTAGTATCAAGGAGAATTCTTGGAGAAGAAGAGGAGATAACTCAAGAAGGTGTCAAGGAAGAAGAAGAAGGCTTACTTTTCTATGAGTGGTTTTTTTTCTCTTCTTTGTAATTTATTGACAATTAGATATTAATGTTTTAATTGTCTTTACATGATATTCTTTTGGATTTATGATTTTGTTTTAGTTCTTTGATCAATTTATTATTATTCTTGGTATTTAATTACTTGAACATAATATCTTGTTGGATTGATTAGTTCTCTTCTAATTAACTTGAAAAACGATGTTATGAGAGAATGGCCAACTAATTAATTCAATACTACTTATTCTTAACATGCTTGAAAAAGAGGTTAGGGGTTAAGACTAACTAATCAAAGATTAGTTGATGATTGCTAGAATATAGATTCAATGGCTAATTTCATACTTAAATCACCTAGAATATAGGGATTTGTATGATGATTGATTTTAATGCATCTTTTGGGTAAATTGGTTGAGACGGAATACGTTCACTAATTTAACTAGAAGATAGTGATTCCATGAATTGCAAATGAAGTGGGTCTACTTTAATCCTTCATGATGCCAAGATAATAATGAATTGAGAGAATTACTAGTCAATCATTATTTTGTATTCAAGGATTTCTTTCAATTTACATGTCTTTTCTCCTTGTTCTCACTCCTTAATTATCCTTGTGATTTGATTTTCTCTAGTATATTAGGTTAGTAGGTTATTTATTTCCATTCATTTATTTTTTTGGCTAAACAATAAAGATTTGGGTAAAGTAAGGTAGGAGCCTATGTTCTCGTAGATTCGATACTTGCTATTCTCTATACTATACGATGGGCATATTTGAACGTATGCGTGGTTTTAGTGGTTGGCATTTTAATTAAAATTTGAGTAATTGTGTTATTTTTTAGTAATATTTTCTACACTAAAAAACACACATCAATAAGGTCTTTGAAGGATTGTGAAAAAATAAAAACGCAGTGGAAATTTACAATTTAAATTTTTTTTCTCGAGCTAAAGTCTAGGAATACTTAATTTTATGTTGCTTAGATTGAGTAATCAGTGTCAAATTTGAATTTAATAGATCTTCTTGGATTGGAATGACTATTTGTTCCTTAGGAATTCTAGTTAGGCATCAACTCAATCGGATTAAATGCGCGCCAAGTTTGCTAGCTCTCAAGTTTTCAAAGTATTCTTGATCTTTTTGACTACTACCACTGAAAGTAGAACAACCGATGAAAGAAAAATTGAAAATATATTAGGTGAGCCCTAACAGAGCCTATATATATATATATATATACCTAGTTATTTGAGTATATTTTGTAACACTTTTAATACAATAACTAGCTATATTCCTTTCTATTTGATATTTCTCTTATAAAAATATTTTTCTATGATTTTATGCAAAAATAAGTGATTTTGGACGAAAATTAGATAATTTTCTAGTTTAGACCCAGCACCA
Source organism: Voacanga thouarsii (assembly GCA_026120185.1). Classification (NCBI taxonomy): domain Eukaryota; kingdom Viridiplantae; phylum Streptophyta; class Magnoliopsida; order Gentianales; family Apocynaceae; genus Voacanga; species Voacanga thouarsii. The sequence goes on from JANUWF010002085.1 coordinate 1,104,121, forward strand.
GGCCAAGAAGATGGACCTAGCATCGGGCCATGTCTGGAGAAGGACAGAATAGAAGAGACAAAAAAAGAGACAAAACAGAGGAGCTAAATTGGAAATCAAAATTGGAGAAAGAAAAAAAAAATAGCAAGTGAAATCTTAGGAGGCTTAATTGAATCGTGAAAGGCTTCAAGAAGGAAAGCCATGGCTCGATGGCTCGTGGCTTCACAAGAAGACAAAATTGAAAAGAAAAGGAAAAGAAAAGCTCGTGGGCCACTAAAAGAAAAACAAACAAAAGTATGCATCATGTGGATGATGTAGAGCATCCCGGGGAGGATGCAATTCAAGAAGAAAAGAAATTTTGGAAGCTCTGCTAAAGATGCAAGAAATAGGCTTCATGGCTGGGGCAAGTTGGCTTCAAAAGAAAGGAAATTTCGTTGGCTTGGGACAAGGGAATTTGGCTCGAGTGAGCCAAATTCTATGAAAGTGCAATTTTTCTTATTTCTTCAAAGGCTTTGACGAAGAGAAATTTGGTTTCGACAAGAATAAGATATCAGGGCAAAATGCCAAACAGAGTTGCCAATTCTTTCACAATTTAAGTTGGTAGACTTCTTTAATTTTTATTTAGAATTCTATTAGGAAACTACTTCTTTTGGCTTTAGATTTTTAGGAAACTTATAAGCCTATAAATAAAGTCTATTTACGTTAGAAATAGGTGTGCCCAATGTGGAGACTTAGAAATTTTTTTTGGAGTGCATCATTAATATTTTCTTTAGAGAAATTACTAAAGGATGGATTTAAATTTAATGATTTTTATACATCCAAAATTTATGCATCAAGCTCTCGGGTAGAAAACAAAGAAGAAAAAGACCGGCATCTAGTCAAAACGATAAACAAGCTATTGTCATTTGAGTTTCCTACATGAATCTATAGTCCGCAATAGTATGCACAAAGTCCAAATAAACAATAGCTTTCCTTTCCTTTTTCAACACAACCACCGACTTTCTTTAGTTATTTCCTTTTCCTTTTTCTTTGTTTTTGTGTGGTGGCTCCCAAGGTTTCCCAAACCCTTTGCTGTCTAACTTCAAACCTTGGTGGGCAAGTATTTTTTCTAACTAGTTCAAGACCAATTAAATAGCTATTTTATTAATTAATTGATCCACTTAGACCTAATAAAAATTTACACAAGACAATTAATTAATAAACTAATTTAATTAAATTGGCCCAATATATTATTCTAACCGAAATACATAAATAATTAAACTCCTAGAATAATTCTTCCAGTATTAGTTTCATTCATTAAGCCTAAATAGTAAATAAATTTATTAAGGTTGCTTGAGCTACTCTAGGGACTAAAAGATATACTATTCTTGGCTACTGAAATAACTAAAATACTCCTGCTAACAAATAAATTTATTTTATCATTTTAAATATTTAATTTATCACCATATGAAATTATTGACTCCAAGAATAATATTGCAAGTGCAGTGTCTACGCCCTACTGGTTTAATGACAAAAATACCCCTATATATAACACCAATTATACTAACATCTTTCTCAATGACATCTGTCATCCTTTAATACTTAGTCTGATGATTCATCGCTTCTAGTATGTATCCACTTAACTCAATGTATTATCCAAAAGTATACATACTTAGTCACGTTTCCCAAGACCTTGGATTATTTAGATTATCTCGGACAATCACAAGGAAGTGATATCTTCACTAAGTGAAGTATAGAAATTTTATTGTATAAGTCTATCTTAATTGACTACAGTTATACATCTAATGTACATGGTTTTTGACCATGTGTTAAGACCTCATCAATCACATATCAAAGTGTACAAGTCCAACTTTACCAAACTACAAACTTATTCTCAAGTGTTAGGGTACTTATCCAAGTGGTAGCAGCAATAGACCAAACTTTATTTATTGTGATACTTCTATAAAGATTGCAATGATTCCTAATTATCAAATAAGCTCTAAAGTAAAAAACATAAACACAAATAAATACTAAATCAAAGACGAAGATTAATAAATAAAGTGAAAAAAACCATAAAATAATGCCAAGAATATCGACAATGATCTCATATAAGATTCCCACACAACTAAGTTGTTCGTTGTCTTCAATTAAATCAAACCAAGGTAAAGAAATTTTACAAGTTTTCAACCTTAGGTTCTTTTAACAACTCATCAAAGCCAATTAAACATACCACTTGCCAACCAACTATACTACTCAACAACCATACTCAAATTTCAAGAATAATCCCTACCTTATATATTCTTTATAAATTTCAAGCAACATCTTGGCTTGTATCAGCTATTGCCACTACAAGAAAACTATGAATTTGCCACGGAAAATTTTCTGTGGCAATCAGTGATGGATTTTGCCACTGAATAGCAAAATACAAGCAACTTATGAGGGAAAAAATACCATAGCAAATCCGTTGGCTATTTGCCATGCAATTGTGATGGGAATAGTAGCAAGTAGCGATGAAAACATATTCCATTACAAATCAGTAGCAAAAAAAATACCAAAAAATTATGACAAACATTAACCACGGATTTTCCATGGAATCACAAAATTACCACTAATTCCGTGGCAATTTTTTCCTTTTTTTGTTCTATTTTATTAATTATATTAGTTTGTATTAATTTTTGTTCCATACATTTTAAATAACAACGACAAAATATTTTGTAAGTATTTTGATTTATTTATTTTCTAATGCGTTCATTCTTAAAATGGAATTGAAAATAAGATGTATTATTTTTTAGTATCAAAATATACGTTTGTATTAAAATATTATATGTTTGTTTATGTATATATATGATTATGAATGTATATGTGTGTGCGGATTATATTGTGCATGAATTTATGTATACACACACACACACACACATGTATAAATCATTTAATAAAAAAGATAGTATAATTGACAGTATATAAAATTTTAAAGTTATATAAATATACAAAATATTTTTTATATTGAATAATATGGTTTTGTATTGAATTTAATATGACTATTATATTTTGTTATAATACTTTTATTTTTTAAAAAAAGTACACAAAGATTGTTCAGAGTAGTTTAAATAAAAAAAAGGATAGCACAACAATTGTCGTAACTTAGTGGCTAAACACAATATATGCTATTTCGGAGGTCATGGGTTCGAGTCTTGCGCTATGCACATCATCCGGTGTGGCGGTGCATGAGGAGGGTTGTGGTCCACAATTCAAAGAATTTTAATTTTTAATAATCTATGGCAAATCTGTTACGGAAAAAATAACGTAATTTTTAAATGAAATATCCGTGACAATTTGCCATGAATATGCCATGAACAGCTTGTTTAACATTGCTTCCATGGCAAATTTGTGGTAGATTGCTATGGATTTGCCACGAAAATAATTTCTAAATAAAGTATCCGTGGCAAACAGATCAACTCTGTGGTAGATTGCGACGGATTTGCCATAGTTCCCTCGCAATATTTCTCCTTGAAAGGTGCTACCAACTTGAACAATTCGTGGCAAATTCGTGGTAAATTGCCCTCCCCCTCCAAAAAAAAGTTCTCTTGCAAAAAATACTAAGCGACGAAGGTATTTGCCACGGATTAAATTCGTTGCAGATCTGTGACAAATTCCAATTTAGCCATGAATTTGCCATAAATTTGTTTGTGGCAAATTGACAGATTTCTTGTAGTGTGCCCGGAGATTGTCATTTGCATTTGTTCGATGGTCAAGTATAGGTTATGTAATAAAAGCAGCTATCTGATTTTTGGCTGGGTCCTACAGGAGTTCAAGATGCTGAAGGGAAAAGGCTAATTGGTAAGTCAAAAGGGGCAAAGAGGAATGTGTTCCTCCTAAGTGGGTGCTCCTTATTGGAATTCGTAGCTTTGCTGAAAGAAACAGGTGTTTCCCATCTTCCTAACCATATGCATATTTCTCATCACATCTAAATTCGTATGCGCTATTAAAGGCTGAGGTAGCACTTATGTACCATTATACAAGTGAAGGGTTTTAACAAGTCTAGTTATGAAAGACACCCCACAAATAGCTCCACTTGTCCTTAAAGCTATTGAACCTAGATAGAATGCAAGTTAAGCTATGATGCAAGTTACAATGCAACCCCTCTATAAAAGCATCATAAGTAGAATAGATCCTTATTATTCTTGATGGGAAGAAATAGATCCTTAGTATCCTTGTAATCTCTTTTCATCTCGGCATGATATGAACTATAGATCAATGCAAGTATCACAGGAAATGGGAAGAAATACAGGTGCTTTTATTCTTTATGGAGTCATTCATCTAGCCATATGGTACTATATGACTTCACACTATATAAAAGACTACAGTAGTAGGAAACTAAACAAAAGAATTTCTATAGATCTCAACATTGAGGAAATCTTTGTCGTAAAACCACATGCTGCTCAGAAGTCCTCAACAAATACAGATTCTAAATAGCCTAAATTCTATCACCTTCCTGTCAGTCCAAATATATTATATATATATTTTTTTGCAATGAAGAAGTTGCCAGAAATTTTAAAGTTAATTCTTCAAATGTATCCTTATGAATATTAAAGAACAAGGACCGCCATGCCCTATTAGTGAAAACCCTACATTTCTTGTTCTGACCGAATAGTTCTAAATGTAGCAAGATCTACATATCTGAGGCTCAAAGGCTAGCTATAATGCATAGTATATCATACTGTGCTTGGGGTGAAGCCTCCTCAAACTCCAAAAATGGATAGGAAGAAGTGGTTATAGATCCACATCTAGAACGAGTTGAAGCGCCAACATATTTCACTAGTTCATTGCCTTTCGTAGTCAATGCATGCTTGTTCATGGCTCTAAAGAAGTATGGAACAATTTACAAAATTTTTTATCAGTGAAAAGCTAAGAAAGGTGGCAAAAAATTCTTGAAAATCAAGAAACTTTGGTACTATTAGAAGCCTCGAAATTAAACGGTGAAAATAAGAGTTTTTTTATGTCAAGAAGATAAGGAAGTCATGGGAATTAAGGGGAATACTTGGATTTAAGAATTTTTAGTGTAGGTGATAGGATTTTGGAAATAATCTGAGAGAGAAAGAGTTGAAACTTTGAAAGGGTACGAAATAAATGGGCTAAATCCATCTCACTACAATCTTAAAATGGTTTCACACGGCTAGCTACACAAGTTTGTTAAAAAATTAGGAGTTGCACACGGGGAGTGTACACTTCGCGTGTGGAACACAGGAAGTGTACACGGGCAGGTACACACATGTGTACATGCTTATGTTGCTCTGAAAATTTTTTAAAAGAAAATTTTAGCTTTTGGAATGCCACAGCAAGTGCAAGTATGTACTGCACATGGGAGTGTGGTGGCCTTGGGAATTTAGATTTTTTCTTTTTTAGCAAGATTTTGAGCTAATGTTTAGTCCTTCAACACTGATGAAAATTTCTTGCACAGAAGAATGCTTTGAAAGTTAGGCTCCTTCAAATAGCGAAGCAAAATTTCAAGAGAAACATACAAAACAAAAAGAACACAAAATCAAAAACTCATTGATTGCCTCTGAGAAAAAAACACTTCTTTAGAGTCGTTTAGATAGACTTTGTCCTCTTCATGCTTAGTTTCATGGTTTGAAATGTAATTTCTCATTCCTCTTTCTCTTGCTGCCCAAGTATGACTTTAGTCTTTGTCTCTTTAAAAGCTGCAAAGAAGAAGATACTGCAGAGCTTAGTGATTTAATAGAATGACAAGGATCCCCTTTATTGAGAGTGTGCATTATTGAATCTGAAATATAGAGGGTTACACTAACATCTTCTACCCATAAGGTTAGATTACCATTCTTGACATTAATCACATCATGGTCTACAAAGGACTAAATATACATCATCACTATCTTCCATATTTAGAATTATAAAGTCTATGAGGAATACAAAGTTGTTCACTTTAACTAGAACTTGCTCTTTAACACCCCCTAGGATATTTAATTAATTTATTAGCTAATTGAAGGGTTAACTTAGAGGATTTAAATTTCCTAATACCAAATTTTTAGATAAAGAATATGACATCACTTTTACATTTGAACCTAGATCAATCAATGCCATATTGATAAGCAAACTACCAACAGTACAAGGACTAGTAAAACACTTTATATCCTTAAACTTTTGAGGTAGTTTGTCCGTGATTGTTGTGAGGCTATCTCATCGAGCTTCCTTTTCGTAGAAAGTATTACTTTTGCGAATTTTTCATACTTAGAAATCTACAAAAGAGCATTAACAAAAGGGACACTCAGTTGTTTAAGTAATTTAATAAATTTACTCAACAGTTCATTTTGTTTATCCACCCATGGTTGTGCTAGATAGGCAATAGGTGGTTTGTATTCGTACAGTTTCTTATTGACATTTTCTTCCTTTGGGCCTGTTTTGCAGCCTTCTTTTTTCGATCGTCATTTTTATTCCGTCATTGTATTCTCCATATTGAGGTCTTTCCCATTTCTGGTAATCAAATCATTAACCTATTCCTTGGGATTTGGCTCACCATTACTACAGGATGCATCGAGCTACATTTTAGATATAAATTTAGTGATATGTCTGATTTGGTTTTCTGGGTTATGAATTGATACCCCTTGGTTTCTCAATGTAGTCTTAATAGATTGAAAATAATCCTTGGATGTGTTATGAATTTTGTTATGAGTTCCTGAAGGCTCAGTTTCATATCTTGGGGGATAGAAATAGTTGTTGTATTTTGGGTGGGAGTGGTCAAGGCTCGTTTTGGTTTCCTCATGAGAAATAGGGATAATTTCTCCACCATGGGCTATAATATTGACATGCATTCCCTCTGTGATCTATGTCTGTACTAGCTTTTCGAAACCACTAATAATGTTACATTCCTGGCTCAAGTGGCCTCTATTGCATGACTCACACTATATTAATCGGTTGGGCTGCTTCTCACTGGCTAAATTGTTAATCTTTTTATTAATGGCTGCCAAGGCTATTACCGCATCAACTGAAGTACACAGGCAGCTTTCATTGATCTGGCCCAACTAAATTAGCATTGATAATTGTTGATGGCTATACCCTCAGTTAGTACTCCGTAGCTTCGCGTATTTTATTATTTAAAGTTCCCTCTACAATACATTAATAATTTGTTTACTCGTTATATTAATTCCACATAAAAGTTTGTGCTTGTAACCATGTAGGCAAGCCATAATATGGGAAACTTTTCAATAAATCCTTGAATATGTCCCATGTTTCATAGAGGGTTTTAGAATCTGACTATGCATAAGCTAAGATATCATTTCGCAACTTTGCAGTATTTTTATAAGTAGGAAGTACCTTGATAGGAATAATTTAGCTAAGTTCCCATGTAGTAATTGACCTTGTAGTAAAGATTTAAGTAAAGTTTTATCTCTTCTTCTTCAATAAAAATTAAATAACCCTAAGCAAATATCTTCAATAATTGCACCATTAATTTTGAGGGTGTTGCATATTTCCAGAAAACTGTCCATATATGCATTGAGATCCTAATTTGGCATTTATAGCCCCATTTGTATGATATTAGGCTTGAACTCAAAATTGATGGTTGCAATAGTAGGCCAAATAATACTAGATTGCATCCCAATCAATAACAGTTTTGCATGACCCATCATAGTTCTATAGTGTTCCTTAATGCCTGTTTATGGTTTTGTGTCAAAATCGTCTACGTGTTACTATAGTCATACCCTAAGTTTCCTAAGAATAGTTCTTTCATCTTTAGATCTAACTTAAGTAGATTAGAGGGATCGCTTCTAGTTATATACCAAGACTAATAAAAAAAGATTAGATTAATAAAAATATTAGCATTTCTAATTTTATAGTCCACAACAACGGTGTCAAAAATTTGGTATCCATGAGCTACAATATGGAATTAAAAATAAGTGCGTCTATAGTTCTTGTAGTATAGTTCAGCAAATATGATTGTCGATCCCACGAGTACTATAAATACTAGTACTACCTTTTAAAAAAAAAAATAGCTAATTGACAAGGTGGAGTGATTCATTAATTCAACTAATTTTATAATATATATATATATATATATATATATATATATATGTGTGTGTGTGTGTATGCGCGTGCGCACATGTGTGTTAACTAACTCAAACTAAGATATAACTAACTAACAGTCAACCAACAAATAGGAAAGAACAGTTAACTGAAAGTAAGACCTAGATGTATATTCCCCCTAAACTATCAATGTTAAGCTTAATTATAGACTTAATGATCAATCTAGTATGTTAGACCGGTAGGAATTCCTATGTTAAATTGTCTCTTCTCTAAAGTTATATAATTTCTATCTCTAGATTGATTGATTGTAATAATTTCCTAACTAAAAACTCTAGGAATGCATCAAACTCTATAAGTTATCTTGATAAGTATGATCCTAACCTAGAAAGTAAAGGTACTAATTGGGTATATAACAAACTCTGGGAAAGTATAAATGTAATCAAGATAAGATTTGTCCCTCATATATAACATGAGCAATATCTTGGACCCCTTAATTGAGGGAGATTAATCTATATGGCCATGAACAAATTAATCAATATTGGGATACTAATGTTCTGTTAATCACTCCACTTGGGAATTAAGAAATATATAGGTTGAATAGTGTAACTACGACATGCTCCATGACTTGTGTTCTATCTAGATATTAAGGATAAAAGGATCAATTACTTGATTAATATAGTGATTATGTCGAATCACCATTTACTTGTAATTTAGAAACAATGATATGTTTCATGATATTGCTCATTGGTCGTGACAAAAAGTTGTTAGAACCAACATTAAAACACTACAAAAAAAGCCTCTATATATGACCCTTTTTTTTTTTTTTTGCGGTGGTCCAACGGCTATAGCTAATACCCATTATAAACGACAAGCCATTGCATTTAACAAATAAATACTATGCTAAACAAGACCGTTGTAATTAGTGTAGTATTTGTGACAAGCCATTGTTTATAACTAGTTAAATACGGCAGTTCATCTTTAAAAAAAACACTATACACGACATATCCCAGAAAACCGTCATTTTAAATATTATATACGGTAGTTTAAGGGACTTCGTATAAAGTGTGACATATGCGACTGTTGTTTAGATATTTATGGTGGTTTTGGACCGTCGTAAATATTCAATATATACGATAGTTCAGTTATAGCAGTTTTGTAGCCGCAACAAAAGAACAGCTTTTATATGACGGTCCAACAACTATTGTATTTGGGAAATGTTATTTTTTCTCCTGTATTTGCAGTGGCTTTTATGCATTGGGAATACTACAAGAAAAAGGGTCTTTGTTGACAAAACAATTTCCTCATTAAAAGCCAAAGTTTCCTAGCTAAGGGCGTTTTAGCGAGAAAAAATCTTCCTCAAGGCTTTCTCACTGAAGCGCCTTGCTTCCTAATGAAATTTTGTCACCAAATGGTCCACTTTAACGAGGAGTATTATTTTCTTGCTAAATCCTTTAGTTTTAGCGAGGAAACATTTTCTTGCTAAAACAAAGTAATTTTGTGGCGACTGATGATTATTTGAACTAAAATTTTGCCACCAAAACTATAATTTTATTTAACAAATTAAATTTCATGGTGAACATGATTTTTTGTTGCCAATACAAAAATATTTTCGTTGCCATTGATGCTCTTTGGAGAAGAATTTTTTCCTCGTCAATGCAAAAATATTTTGTCGCCAAATGTGGTCAATGTGGTCAACGGCGACAAAATTCTTTGGCATTAGCAAGAAAATATTTCAATTTTATTTTTTAAAAATTTAAATACTCTTTGATGAGGAAAAAATTTTCACTAAAAACAAAATATTTTGTTGTACATATATGCATATAAGTATTAGGTTTGGTATTTAATTTGATGTTATAATTAAGGGGGATAATGTAAGGCTAAGTGAGTGTGATTGTGTAAGGCTCCTATGTACACAAAACCTGGTGGGAAAATACCATGCAAAAGGGTTAGGTACTTTCCATTGAAGCCTCAATTAAAGAAGTTGTTCATGTTATCCAAAACAGCCTAATTAGATAGGTGACATGAGGAGGGAAGGGTGAAAGATGGTGTATAGAGACACCCAGTTGATTCACGTGCTTGGAAAAAGTTTGATGAGTCGAATCCTCAATTTTTTGGTAATTGTAGAAATGTTAGACTTGGTTTATCAACAGGTGGTTCTAGTCATTTCTTAAATATGCATATTCCTCACAACACTTGGCACGTTGTTCTTATGAATTACAACTTACCATCATGACTTTGCATGAAACAACCATTTTTTATGCTGCCAACACTCATAGATGGTCCTAAGTCACCTGGTAACAAAATTGATATCCATTTGCAACCACTGATTGAGGAGTTGACCGAATTATGGCACGAGGGCATCATGGGGTTTGATTCAGTGGCAAAAGAAATGTTTCGTTTACGTATGGCACTCATGTGGACTATAAATGATTTTATTGCACATGGTAATTTATCTGGGTATAGTGTCTATAATGATAAAGCTTGTCTAGTTTATGGAGTGAATTGTTTGAGCTATCGTTTGCCTTATAGTGGAAAATTTTGCTTTCTGTACAATTGACTCTTTTTTAGCCTACCCAATGATTGCGTAAAGATAAGGACTCATTCTATGGGGGTGTAGAAATCCGTGCCTTACAAACAACATTGGATGGGGCACAAATTTTACAACAGCTTGATGGTTGTCTCAATGAATATAGGAGGGAAGATGTTAAAAAAAAAAAAAAAGCACGACTGATTTTGGAAAAAAAATTGGGATAAACAGATTCAATTGGAAGAAGAGAAATATTTTTTAGGAGTTGCCATATTGATAATTAAATATGGTTAGGCATAATCTTGATGTAATGCACATAGAAAAAAATTTCTGCGACAATTGGTTGTATACAATCTAAGGGGATAGCAATGGGACAAAAGATACCCTGAAAGCATGCCAGGACTTAGAGGTTATGAATATTAAAAAGTCCCTGCATCCTATATTGGAGCCTTCTGGATCTAGTTACACCTTGCCCCCAACTCCATTTACCATGAGCAAGATTGAGATTGATAGGTTTTTGAAAGTGTTAAAGGAATTAAGAGTGTCGGATGGTTATAGTTCAAATATTTCATGCTGAGTAAACTTGAAAAGAAAGACTATTGGGGGCTTGAAATCCCATGATTGTCATATTTTACTTCAGTATCTTTTGCCTTTGGTAGCACAGATGACAATACCAAAAAATATTGTCTAAGTTTTGATTGAAATCGCTACATGTTTTAAACTTCTATGTTCAAAGATTAACACGGAACACAGTCTTGATATGCTCCAAAATCGCTTTGCGGTAACTTTGTCTCTTCTAGAAAAGACATTTGTACCAGGCTTCTTTGATATCATGAAACATCTTTCAATACACTCGGTTGAAGATGTTGCAGGGCCAGTACAGTGTAGATAGATTTTTCCCATTAAAAGGTAGTTTTACAATCTACCTTGATACACTATTAGACATTGTTTATTATATTACTTAAGAAATATCCCAATTTTTTAAAATTTTTTTATAGATACCTCATGACCTTGAAGAGGTATGTACATAATCGTGCTCATCCAGAGGGTTCTATTGCAAGTGGGTATTTGATGGAAGAGTGCATGTCATTCATCTCTAGGTACTTGAATGAGGTTGAGAGTAAAGAAAATAGTCCTACAACGTATAGTGATGATGGTTGGGAAATGGGAAAGCCAATTGGGAATAGAGCGGATGTAGTATTTGACCATATAACCTTGACTTAAGCACATCGGTAGGTGCTTGCAAACTGTAAAGAGTTGAAACCATATCGAGAGTGAGTTTATCTATTGGTTATACTAAGTGCTTCCATTCATTTTTAAATAACCTAATCTATTAATTTTAAGTTATTTTAACAAATGTTGTTGTCCTATGTACGTAGGCTTCATATCAGTGAAATCTCAAGACAAAACCCGAGGGCTAGATTGCATGAGAGATAATGTATTCATTCAGTAATGTTTCACACATGGTTGCAATGATATGTAGGTTAAAAAATTTAGCACATGCATAAATCGAATTACTACAATCTGTATTTTCCTTTAGGCACAAACTTAAGCCTCAATAAGTCATTCATTAGTTTCAGGTTAAGGAAAACTTGGAAACTCATGAAATATCTAGAGAGGTGAAGTGCCTTGCAAAGTGGTCCTTACTCTCAAGGATGGCACTTTAATGCTTGTAAGGTGAATGGCTTCCAATTTCGCACCAAATCTCATAAGGGAAATTGGTTAACACAAAACAATGGAGTGCTTTGTAGGGTTGATCCAACCAACTATTCTAGTGTTAAAGATAAGAATCCTATAGGTTTCCCAATGTCATACTTTGGAGTGCTTACTGATATCATTAAAATATGTTATAGTAATGCTCAACAATTCTTATTGTTTAAGCGTGATTAGGTGGATTTAGAGTATGGAAAGAAGCTAGATAAGTTTAACTTCACATTAGTTAATTTCAACCATCTGATGTATCATGATAATAAAGAGTTAGATGAGCCATTCATCTTAGCTAACCAAGCTGACCAAGTCTGGTATTCCAGTTGTCATATTGAAGATGATTGTCATGTGACTATGCCTATGATTAGGAGGGATAAGTTTTTGACATTTATTCCAGGGATTATGAAATAGAGACATTTTCACCTCAAGAGCTAGATGTTAGATCTATTCTACCAGAAATAGATAGCTCATGGGTAAAAAATGAGATTCAAGAAAAGGATGTTGATCTAAGTGGTAACTGAATGCAACTAACTAACTAAAAGCAACCATCTTGCGAGTTAAAGAGTGAAATGTGTTCTTGGTTTGTGTAAACTAAGGTGCTCTTGCATGTTATATGTAATATAGTTATCATATTATTTTAATATTTTGTGAGTTATTTCTGGCTTTATATGGTTTTTCAATGTCATATGGATTGATAACCTGTATGCTATAGTTTAACATATGGCGTTCATTCATTCTCTTCTTCCTGGATTCCCATTAGTTCAAAAAAGTAATTTTCATTATAAGTATTATATAACAACGAAGGCAACAAAAATTTCAGAGTGCCGAGATGGCAATAACAAGGAACAATGGGAAAGCAGTGTTTGAGAAGGAGGAAAATAAGAGTCCTAACTGGAAAATCGCAGGATATGGGAGGATGACCTGCAGCTCAAATAATGACACAGGGTGGTTAAATTCTGGCCTGTATGAGCACCTTTTTAAGTAAGTACTTCTGCTATTTGGAACTCTTATTAGTTGCAATGTAAGATAAATACCTAAAAATGAACATGTAAGATAAATACCTTTTTGAGTATGACTTTGAGTGTCATACTTGAAATATGAAAAAAAAAAAAATAATGTTGTGTGATATAACTTCTTGATAACTATAGTAGTTCTTAGTGAAATTGTGTTAGTATGTATCTAGGTTACCTTAAACTTTTGTGTTTGATCTAATTTTTTATTTTTTTAGTTTTTACTTCAACCATTAATTGTAGGAAAATGTAGAAATCTATTCTAGAGGAAAAACAAAGCTCATTTATAGCTTTGGACGCCATTTGGTTTAGCATCTACGAAAGGGGACATAAAAAGGTTATGCTTTACTGGATTAAAAGGAAAGATATCTTCAACAAAATATATGTTTTATTACCAATTGTATTATGGTACAAACTAAGATTTAAGGCCTGGCAGCAAAGTGCTCTGTTGTGAGAATATAAAAATGCATCTTGCTATTGTGAAAAACTGCAGTAGAATATTATGCATGATGTTTACCCCTTCCATGTAGGGCATACTGGTACCTCCTGATCTTGTGTGAATTCAACGAGGATACAGAATACCCAAACAAGTGTATGATTCTACTAGACTTTTTGTAATCAACAAACCAATCTGAACTTGAAGGAGTTATAAGAAAGTAAGTGGTTCTACTCTACTATAAGTGGTTCTACTCCACTGCAATTTGTTCAACTGAAGTCCTTCTTTGCTTACGTTGTATCCTGTGTGTGATTGAAATGTTTGAACTGGACAGGTTCGTAGATGACATGAAACAAATGGGAGGTCAAGTTACTTCAATTATATTAGAGCCATACCCTTCCTGATTCCCAAAGTAAGCTATATTTTTTGTTTGATAAAAACTTCTTCTACTACCAATTACTTGAGTAACTTATTAGTATTTCTGATATGATCTAATGTCCTACCAACGTATCCACCGATATCGCAACAAGAAGGAAGTGAAGAATGTGGATATTATGCCTTCTATTTTGCCAAACTATTTATGCTAAGTGCTCCTGAAAGGTCTATCGTTTCCTCTAGTTACCCATACTTTGTAAGTATAGCTCATGCTCCAAGAACCATTTTACTCTACAAGTTAAATCCATCTCTTATTGTTTGAATTTGGTCACAAACATGTTATTCTTACCATGTTTGTTGTCTTGCAGATGCGTTCGGATTGGTTCTCAGTGAATGATCTCCATGCATTCTACCGCTCATTACTCAATCCAGATAACAATAATAATGTGAATCAATGACAGCCTAATGATGCAAAACTAAGGCCTAGAGATATGGAGTTGAAATCCATCGACCAGCGGCTAGCAAAGCACCCAACAAAACCAAGGGACATTGAGTGCATTCCAAAAAAGTTGCATAACTCAGATTTAGACACTTAAGAGGTAAACAACACATTTATTTGATAACCTACCTAAATGTTCTCAGAAATTAGTTCCAGTATATCAAGGAAAAGGAACTCTTTACTGACTAGTAACATTCATTGACTTTTGCTATATAACAATGGGTATTTTCATTGTAGTTCATTGTAAGTTCCCAACAAATGTTGAAGATGGGGTCTGATACCAACCTACCCATAGCAATATCAATAAACACTTGTTCACAGTTAGGCATTTGATGGCAACAAGATAAGGACATGAACAATGACGGATGTCATTAAAGATAAGACATCAGCAAAAAAGAAAAACCCTACCACTACTTGTGAAGAATCTAGATACAATTATGAAGGAGCCAGTAGCTGCTGTGACTTCTATAGTCCCAACAAGTCAACAAGAAAATTCTGGACTAGTGCTAAGCTCAGGTATGAACTAGACATATCATGACAATTATGTTTACTCTAACCAACATTTTTTCATTTGTAACTCAACAATGTGTTCTACCATTTTCATTTCCATAGCCCAAGTAAGTTACTCATTTACACGAAGAGGTCAGGGATACGGTAATTTCCTAGCAAAATGGGGAACTGGACAGAAATTACAACTCACAATGACAACAGAGGGGAAAATCGTTGAGGGAGAATATAATAACTTTGGAACAACTTATGGTGTGCTGGTAAAAATGGGTACTAAGCTACCCATTAGGCACGTAACTTAGCATGATGTCCCATAAGAAATCAAGGACCACTTGTGGCAGGAGGTTCTGGTATGGAATTTTCAAATTAAGAGAATGATTAAGTTCCTATTATTTTTTCTAACCTTAAATGCCTTTGCTAATGTATAGGATAATACAACTCTGCCTGACTCTGCTACAACAAGGAAGGTGGCTATGGGCATGATAAATTTAATTTGGAGTGATCATAAATATAGATTGAAAAGCGATTAGTTCACCCCTGCGAAATGTAGAGAAGGAGAAGTACCTTTTTGTGGGGATAATTGGGTTAAACCAGATTAGTGGAAGGAACATTGTGCATATTAGAGATTGGAAACTGTTCGGGTAATGTACTTGCAGCAAATTTTATCTCTACATTTAGTTATAAATTCTGCCTCTATCATTAGCAACATGTAAGATAAAATTCTTAATATAATTTTGTTTTCAAATTATGTAGAACGAAGCTCAACAAAATTCAGCAAATAGGGCGTGCCAACAATTCCTACCTATAACAAGATGGACACCATTTTTGAGAATAAGATAGCAGGTCAAGGTACATTGATTTTACAAAAACTTTCCACAGCTACTTGATAATTGTTAAGCTTTTAGATAACTTGGTTTTGTAGATATCATCCGAAGGCAAGTCCATATCTAAGTATGATGTTTTCATGGGGACAAGGAAGAGGAAAGGCAAATATGTAGATGAAGTTACCTCTAAAATGATTGTAAGTTTGTGGACAAGAAATCTTAAATGTTCAGTGTTCTCCTGGTGGGAAAATTAGTGTTAATAAAACATCGTTATGGATCTATAAATGATATTTTCTCTTTCTTTTTGCTTTTTGGCCAAAGAAGTCTCATGGATGGCATTTTTACTTCTGCTTTCTATTGATATTGCCCTTTATGTCCTAGGATAATCTGAATTTTGGTTTTCAAAGGAAAATGATCTCCATTAAACTTTGGAATTGTGTTTGCGTGTTAGGGTGCTTTTTACATAATATTTTAGCACAAACTCTTGCTTGTTGGATTATTTCCCAATCTCTAAGAAGTTTTTAGTTAGTGGCACAATAATTGGCTTCATCTTGGGTAGTTTTTTCTTGAATAGTTGCAAGCTTGTGGATTTTTTTCTTGTTATGAGACAATTTCTTCATGTTCATAGATGGTGATAATGAGCTTTTGCTTAGACTTCAATAGAACAGTGTACTTACCCTCTAGATAGTTTTTTGCAGGCCTTAGAGCTGTGGCACATATTTATTGATGATCATTTGCATTTGTATTTCAGGGTCAAATGGAGAATGAGTTAGCATCATTGGTGGAGGAAGAGCAAAATTTGAAAACAAAACAAAAGATATTCACCAAGGCAATGGGTGGTTCGATAAAAGGGGGTACATGTGATGCATGGGAAGAGGCCCAACAAAGACATCCATGAGGGAGTATGCAGTATTGAATATTGCTGCTTAGGTACAACAAGTTTGAGATGAGATGCAAGAGTGGATGGAAGAGCACATACAATGAGAACGAGTTGAGTTGTATAAAAAGTTTTAGTAGGAGAAAGTCGAAATGTAGTTTATTTTCCAGTAGCAACTAGATGCGTTTTTGTCGAAGCTTGATCCAAGTGATGATGAACGCTTTGTTGTTTCTCCTATTCCACCCTCAACTGGTTCAAACACTTCCCCTGACATTGGGTCATCAAGGATTAATCCCGCTGGAGATCTTGGGAATTTAGAGGCTCCTGATCGTGCTACTCCATCCCTATCTAAGGTAAATGCTTTTGTCAGTAGTTAAGTCTTTAATGTGTTTCAGTTGGGATATAGGTTTGGTAATGCTGAAAAGTTTCAAGCTCGAAATTGTGTTTTCTTATGCAGCACAGTGATTAAAATTTCTGGTGTTGTATTGTTGAAAAACAGAAATAAGATTACTTGTATATCTATTGTAGTCGATGCCTAAGAATTTGAGAGTTAGTCCCAACTATTATTGTGGAAAATTGTTAGTGCATTAAGGTGATTAGGATATTGTCTAAGTATATTGGAAAATTTCGGGTTGGAATATGTGTTGTCCTATGCATGCTACAGGAGGTTTGGAGTATGTCTTGTCTTATGCATGCTACCGGTTGGAATATGTAGCAAATATTTGATATGTTACAGGTTGGAATGTGGAATATGCTATAGGTCTTATATTTGATAAATATTTGGCATTTCTAATTTGTATGGTTTAAAATATAATTGGGATTGTGTAGTTATCTATTACACAATATTACCTTTGAATTTGAAAGTTTGTACCAGCTAGTCTTGTGAAAAATTATTAGTGCAATAATGTAAAATGCTTATCTTGTACTTGTAACTTAGAAACTTGTTACTACATTGAATTCAAGATGCTACAGAGGAATTATGAAAGGAATGAAGGGCATGGTTCACTGTGAATCATTAGGTCTATCTTGCAGCAATTTGAATATGAAAATAAGGAAAATTTGCTAGTGCAGTTCTACTTTTATCTCCACAATTGAGTGCCTATCCTTAATTGATTGTTGTATAGAACATTTACTTGGTTTTTTCCCTTCTTGTTTGTGCAAGCACGCAAAAATTAAAGCTATTTCTAAGGGGCTGCTTGGCATCAAGGAAGTTTGTGATTTAGTTTTACGAAAGCACACTTTGGTTATGAAATTGTTGGTATGGACTATTATAGTTTATGATGAACGATACTTATGTTTTATCTAAAATTTGAACATATTATTGACTATGTAATGGGATATAGTACATTTAGTGGAATATTATTTATAGATGTCAATATTCGCAGCTTTTTATATAAAAATTTTACATCACTAATATATTAATTTTAAATTCAAAAATGCATTTATATATGAGGGTCGCAAAAAAGAACGTCGTGTTTCATATTTTTCATAATGGTTAGATGAGCATTGTATTTATTTTTTATTCCAGTGACACAAGGTAAGTGTCATATACGTATATATTCGAATTATTTACGATGCACAAGAAATCATTTTACAAAATTAAATTTATATACGACACATTAATATTGTCATATATATTAGCCAAACTAAAGCATCTTATATAAATTATAAATGACATTCGGATGACTGTTGTTTTTATTAGGCTTATATAACAGTATATACGATGGCCCACAAATCACAATATAAGAATCTCAATATATAAACAACGGTCCCCCAAACTGTCGTAGTCATTCGTCACATTTTAAATGTCGGCTTCAAAACCGTCGTTTATTCTGTCTTATTTGAACGGACTATATACAACGGTTTTTTGTCATTTTTACGGCAACAAAAAGAAATCCGTCATTTAAACCGTCATAAATATTATATACGATGGTTGTTGAGCTGTCGTATAATATAAACGATGCCGATATTTGCGATGGATAAAAAACAGTCATAGGATTGTCGTTTATGATATATACTATGGCTCATTCACTAGTTGCAGTGGTTTTCGAGCCACTGCAAATAGCCTAATTTTTTGTAGTGAAAGTATCATTTGGGTTGCTCTCTATTTTAGATTGGGCTTCCAAAAGTGTTTTCGGGTTGGTCTAGATATTTTGATTAATTAGGCCAAATTAGTTTGAATTGCCCAATTAATTAAATTTAGTTCATAACTGAATTAGAATGAATAAAAGAGATATTTCTGTGTTAGAGTAGAATTCTAATTCAGTTGAAATCGTGACTCAGAAATAGAATCCAAATATGATAATGTCTATGATTTAATTCAAGATCTAGGAATATGTCTTTAGAAATCATTAAAAGGATATTATAAGTCGTCTCAAACTCTTGGGAATTGATCTTTCTCTTTTTGAGTGAAAAGAAAACCTATATCGAAACAAAAACCTCTCTATCTGAGTAGAAAACCATGAAAATCTAGATAGCACTAGAATTTAAGATATCAATCTTAATTGGTTGATAAATTGCAATAATCCAATTGTCTTGTTTCACTTTTAAACTAGGAAATTTTTTTATAGATAAGAACCTCTTCTATTCACATGACCGTTGGTCAAGTTCTATATCATTATTCATGAATTTCCAAGATAAAAGTGTGCTAAGATGCACAGTTATATCAAGCAACCAAAAATTTGCCCCATTGCAGCTGACATCAATAAAGAGTTATAGAACAAACGACAAGCCCATTATAATACAATGTTAAATCCCAATAATGATCTTAGTGGGGATTTTTTTTTCTATTGTGAAACAGCATCAAACATGGAAAATCAAGTAATTGTATCTCCCTATACAGGTATCAATCAAGCAGGATAATGTAATTCCTTCCACATCATTGTTTAAGCAAACACAAATACAACAACATTAGAGAACAAAAAGGAATACTAGACACACATATATAAACCAATCCTAGAGAGGCACAAATAATAGACATCAACATAAATACAAAAAAGTAATAGATAGAATGATATATTGATACTCTCAAACAAAATATATATGAGTCAGTATAAAGAGAATAGAGAACCCAAAACATGGAAAAATAGGCGTTGGTGGTGTACTCGAGGTGACAAAACCCTTGTGAAGGGCCAAAAAAGTAAAGTTCACAATTTTTGAGTGCACAAATTTGTGTTGAGGAAAGAGTAAATAAGAAAAAAAAAGAAAAAAGAAGAATCGATATTGTGAAACAAAGAAGAAATGGAATGGTTATAAAGTCTTCAAAATTCTAATTACACGTATTTTTGTTTTAAAATATAGAGGAAAGTAATTTGAATACCATTTTTATATTAGGATTATCTTTCCCAATATTTTAAACCTACGCTGCATAATTTAAGGAGTCGCTTTTCTTTCCCTCAACAAAAATAAGTACCCAAACACCGTAATTTAATAAACAAGAATCAGATTACTTTCCTAGATGCAGAATCCCTGGCAATCAAATAGAGTTAAAGGCCTTTATATGTGTTTGGAAAGTTTAAAAATATTGAAGGAAAGTAAAATAAGGTATTTTCTTAATATTTTGAATATAAAGCATTACACATATAAAAATAATTAAAATATTTTAAATATCTCTCATGCTGTTGTACAATTGAATTATATATGTATTTCTATCAAGTAGTTATAATAAATGAAAATCATATAAATAGTGTTATCACAACTTTAAATAAATATTTTATTTTATTTTATGTAATATTCTAATTGTAACACCCCATATTTTCATAACGAGTGGGCTGTAACTTTATGGGATGCCGTCCCATCCAGTTGCCCAAACATGGAGTATTTATAACAATTTCATCCAATATGCAATGGAATTTTTTTTCCAAAATAGAAAAATACAAGAATTTAGCTTCTGATACATACACTCAATGGTATAACAAGTCCAAGATGTAGCATGAGCCTTTGGGAGTCCACCGCGCTTTCGCTGCGCCTCTGATCCTAAATTTTCCAAAAGAGGTAACGCATATGTGAGCGTAATGCTCAGTGAGTCCCGTGTGTGCTAGTGTTTTCCACTGAAGAGATCTAACGAAGAGTAATCTCAACATAAGCAAGCTAGTTTAGAAATTCTCATGTGAAAATATTCTCAAATCAAGTATTCATGGATTTCGAGTGAAAACATGTTTATTCAAGTATTCAAAAATACTAGCAAAAAATATTTTAATTCAAGTATTCAAGTATTTGAGTATTCAAATATAGTCCGTGCTTACACCAAGTATTCAAGTCAGTGCTTACGTCAAGTATTCAAGTTAGTACATACGCCAAGTATTCAAGTTAGTGCTTACGCTAAGTAGTCAAGTTAGTGCTTACGCCAAGTATTCAATTAGTACATACGCCAAGTATTCATGATAGTGCTTATGCCAAGTAGTCAAGTTAGTGCTTACGCCAAGTTAGTGCATACGACAAGTATTTAATTTAGTGCATACGCCAAGTAGTCAAGCTACTGCTTACGCCAAATATTCAAGTTAGTGCATACACCAAGTATTCAAGTTAATCATATATTAGATTCAAGGATTGACAGGTTCAAGAAATTAAGAATTCAATGTTCATATTGCTTATCATGTTTCCAAATCCATATAGAAGGCTTGCACTTGAGCACATCAGGAAACCATTTTCCATATCAGGAAAAACTTTACCAAAATCGAGATTTGGAAATTAAAAAGATCACACGAGATTTTTCATATCTAGGATATTCAAGAAATAAAGTGCTTGATAATGCTTTCAAATTCGAATGTAACATTCATCTCATAATATATCAGGAAAGCATTAACTATATTAGGAAAGCATATGATGGTTTCAGGAAAACTCTTAGCTAAAATAGGATTTAAAAAGGCAGTGGGACTCACCTCGTGTCCTAACTCAATGCGATGATGTATATAGTACTCTTAATCCTTTACAAAGCTTTGAAGATAAATGACCTATATCGAGAGTCATTCGAAACCTCACTTATTATTCTAATGTACGACTAACACAAAACTATTATGTGAATAGAAAATATTCTATTTTCTTCTTTCTCACTTCTTTCAACCAAAATAAGATAAATACTTGGAATGATCAAAGACTCATTAATTCATTTCCCATCTCTTTGTTCAAACAAATATCGCAGTTTTCCATATGTTCTTGTGATCTCTCTTTCATCCATTAAAACCAATAAAACAATCCTTGAGTTTATTTTTTGCCAAATAGAATTCTGCATTTCTTCATTCTTGTCACACTTGTTTGTTTATATCATAATTTTTTATTCATAAGTCCAATTGATGTTAAACATGTTCCAAAATATCCTCAAGGCATTCCTTTATGATTTCCAATTCTTGAACCGCGAATTTCCATTCTCATTTCATTCAGTTTTGCTTACAACATCTCAGATTCTCAATCTCGTAGTATTTTCATCATAACATTTTATTCACTACTCCAAATCATGTAATATTAGTCCCAAATTAATCCTAAGACATTTAGCTACAAGTTTCAGGTCATGGGGTTTTGAATAAAGAAGCCAATTTTGTACGGTTTATTTGTCTTTAAGGCTGTTCGGGATTTCTTCAAAACATAATTTCTATTTTTGTTTCCTTTCTTCACACCATCTATTCTCCTTTAATCCTAACAACTATATAACAATTCAACCATCTTAAATTCCATCATAATGGCCTTCAATTCTCTGATTTTCAGAGATACTTAGCCAAGCAAAATCATATTTCCCAACATCAAGTTCAACAAGTGCAAACAACAACATTAACAATTCATTTTCTTCAACAATTAATTCCATCTTTCCTTTCCATTTCTTACACCTTCTTGTGCAGCCATGAACAACCACCCAAACCACCATTAAAACACCTTAATATACCATATAAAACATAGTATATAAAGCCTTCAACCATCTAGCACACACACACTTTCACACACAAAGGTTCACATAGCACACGTTTAATCCAAATCATAGCCGTAAATCTCATGTTTTCATGTTAAAAATCATACGAAGATAATCACCGTAATGAGATCTATGACTTTAATTCTTGAAGCATAGACTTTTACTTTATATGTGGGATCTCTTGGCTTGATTTTACTCCAAGAACACTAAGAACACGCACACTTCTTTCTCTCTCTCTCCTTTTTCTTTTTCTCCTTATTTTTCTCTAGCTTTTCTTTTCTTTTTTTTTTCTTTCTCTCTTCTTTCTCTATTCCTTATGGACAAATTTCTTGTTGTAATTCAGCTCCTCAACCGGTCAAGAATGGTGACCAATTCATTAAATGCTATGGTGTCTATTGTGGGCTATCCTTCCAAGTGTCGTTTTCCTATTCCGCAACCTTTTTCTTTAATTATTTTCTTCCAAAACTTATTCAATAAGCCTTATGAAATAACCAATCACCATTTGACACTTGTTTTCATCCATCAATCATATTTGGCCACTTGTTTCAATTTTGACTGCATTTTACAATTTTTCTCAGAAATAACCAAAATTCGGGTTTGTATTGGGAAATTATTTGATTTCACCAATAAATTCTATAAATTCAAATGAATTCAATGGTAACATTCATAATCTTCAATTTTTTCTCAATCCTATAAAATTTGTGGTCAAAATCCCGATTGCAGTCAAAATTATGAAATTGCCCCTGATACCTCCGATAGCTTAATTTATATCAGAATACTCATCTGATCACACTGATTAATACTTGTTCTTAATGTACCCTTAAATTCTCACTCTACTAAAACAGTCACAATCTGAAGATTTGGAGTACCGGTAGAATAAATTCAAAATTCCACTCAAATCCCCATAAGTTCCAAAATTCAACAATACCCCTGGATATTTTTATTGCACCAAGATATTCATCTTATTATACTGATCATTTTTTGCTTTGATTAGTTATACAAATTCTTATTCTATACATAGTAGTAACCAATTAAAGTACAAAAGTGAGGATCGTTACACTGTCCCCTCGTTCAAGAAATTTCGTCCTTGAAATTAATATTTGCCTTAAATCTAACAAATGTTTATTTCAGGTTTCTTCTGCCATTTGCTCCTTCTTTACTCTATATGAATCCTGATGGGTCCTTTCTTTCCCCATGACTCTCTAGATTTAAATTCTTCATGAGCAGAGGGGGCATCTTCTTGCTTCTTAGTATATGGACTACTGGCTAAAGTATGTCCTACTTTTCCACATTGATAACATGCTCTAAGTCTCATCCGACACTGCTCATATGTATGTCCGCCATTGTGATAGTAAGTACATTGAATGTATTCTGTCCTTCTTGAAGTTGGCCTCTCCTTCCTTAGATGCTTTTCTTCATGTCACTCACTAATTTCAGCTTC
Organism: Voacanga thouarsii; assembly: GCA_026120185.1. Taxonomy (NCBI): domain Eukaryota; kingdom Viridiplantae; phylum Streptophyta; class Magnoliopsida; order Gentianales; family Apocynaceae; genus Voacanga; species Voacanga thouarsii. The sequence continues at coordinate 1,128,218 of JANUWF010002085.1, forward strand.
CCTCTAATGGTTCTGTCTAGCTTGGTTCAAATCTTCCATTTCTAGTCGAGAGGCTATTTCTACAGCTGCACTGTAGCTTGTCGAGGCCATAGCAATCAGTGCTCTCATTAATTCAGGTCATAATCCTTTTATTAATCATAGAGTTCGATCTGAGTCTGTCTGTTACAATAAAGGGCAATAGTTTGATAAATGAACAAACCCAGCTGCATATTTCCCAACAGTCCTCTCTACTTGTGAAATATTTTGAAATTCTTCTTCCTTATTTTCAAATATCCATCGGGGTATAAACTCATTCTTAAATTCTTCCAGAAATTCTTTCCAAGTCCAGTCTTTTTGTTCCTGTTCTCACACCTCTTTCTTTCTTAAGCACCAGTCTCGAGCAAGTCCTTGAAGTCTAAATACAGCAAAGTAGATTTTCTTCTACTCAAAATAATCTAGGACGGCAAAGATGTCATCCATTTGCTCTATCCAGGACTTAGCTTCTTGTTCCAAGTCTGCTTGTCCATAAAATTAAGGGGGATTGAACTTTAGAAATCGTTCTAATGCTTTATCCATTTCCTCCTTAGAATATTATCCTCTTTGGGTCGGAGTTTCAATTATACGCTGAAGTGCTAAGCCAATATTTTGTAATGCTTGAGCCATCTCATTTCCTTGAGATTGTGCTTCCATTTTAGGGATAGCGTTTCCAGTAATATTAGTTGAATTTCTTCCACCTTGATCTCCAGTGCTACTATGAGTAACTTTTCACGGCATATCTTTCTCTCTTTAAATCTACTTCATGAAACACACATACACACACACACACACACACACACACACACACACACACACACACACATCTCAATACTTCCCATTCATATGACAAGAAATAGAAGAAAATTTCTATTTAATACATACAAACATGATCGCTTGCAAGATTCTCATATTCTTTCAACCTAATAATATAGTTTCACATACATCATTCTCGTATGGTCTATAATTAAACCTCCTATATTTATATCATTTTGCATATAGATCTATAATTAAACCTCCAAAATTCGGGTCCGTATTGGGAAATTATTATATTTCACCAATAAATTCTATAAATTCCATTGGATTCAATGGTAACATTCAAAATCTTCAATACTTTCTCTATCTTGTAAACATTGCAGTTGAAATCCTGATTGCGGTCAAAATTACGAAAATGTCCCGAATACCTCTGATAGCTTAATTTATACCAGAATCCTCGCCTCATCACAATGATCAATATTTGTTCTTAATGTACCCTTAAATTCTCACTCTACCAAAAGTAGTCGCAATATGAAGATTTGCGGTACAGGTAGAACAAATTCAAAATTCCACTCAGGTCCCTATAAGTTCCAAAATTGAATAATACCCCTGGATATTTTTATTGCACCAAGATGTTCATCTCATTATACTATCATTTCTTGTTCTGGTCACTTAAACAAATTCTTATTCTATACATAGTATTAACTGATTAAAGTACAAAAGTGGGGGTTGTTACACTAATTATTCTTAATATTGAGTTTAAATTTTAATATTGATAGAAAATAACATTCGATTATTAATTATCAAATTAAAATATCTATAGAAAATTCAACGAATTTTCTTCTCATATAATTAAGACAATCATGATAAGATTTTCAAATTGAATGTTTATAATTATTTTAATTTAAGTGTGGAGTGTTTTAAATTTTTGAGAAAAGAATTATAGTTAGGAATAAAGAAATTTTAATACACTACTAGGTTGGGAGAGGTGTAAGGGGAGTAAGAAGTAGTAAGGAGAGGTGATAGATTTAAATAGAAATAAGTCTTTTTATTTATCTTTTAAATTTTGTAACTTTTATTATTAGAATCTTTAGAAATAATGAATCATAATAACACATCTCAATAATGATTCATCTTTTAGTATTTTGTATTATTTTCCTATATATAAGGAATCGAAATCCTTTCTCATAAAATAAATAATAAACTAAACATTGGATTTTAAGAATGAGAAATGTGATTACTTTCTCACCCCACTTACTCAAACAGTCAAATGGAGCCTATGGATAATCGTTCATGCAATTATACGTTGTAATGTAGCTGCTCACTTTAAAACTTCTTTGACATTTTCATTCGAGGAAAGGGTTGTATGATGGGAGGATTCCTCAACTTTTCTTATCTCTACCTTATAATATTTTAAGGTAAAAAAAATTACTATGTCCATCTTTTCGATGCCAAAAACACTTATCAAGAAATCAACATGTACGGTGTTCCATTCCATAACTTTATAGTCTGGATTACACTTTTCTGTGAAATCAATAGCAAATGCATCAAACATTTAATTGGAGCGAATAAGTGTTTATAAGAAATGTCCAATACTTTCAAAGGTAAGAACAATGAGCCCTAAACACCGGTGGATGACAAGAATTCTACATATATTGCCTTTTGTTGGAATGGAATATGTAAGTTTGTTAAAGTACAACATACGTATATCTTTGATTGGAAATTCTAACATGTACCCGATCTATGTGAACTGCATGCATTAATAAGTTGTATTACATGTAATGCAAGTTATATGATAAAACTTGTTAATATATGCGGTCTACAAATTCACGTTCCAAACAAGAATTCCCCATCTTCGACACTTTCAATCAGAACCATTCATAGACAACCATAAAAATTGAGTTAATGATAGTAGAATGTCCTCATGGCCCTATGAAATTGGAGTTCATTAATTGCTTCCCAAAAACCTTATTTGTCACTCCTTTTAGTCATTGTTATTATGTTTTGTTCATCAAATTTTTGGTCTTGGCGATTCCCCCAAGACATAAATCTTTTGATCTTTGCCAATTATTTTCCTTGATTTAGACATTTATCTTCTTCAACAAAGTAAAAATATATTTCTAGGACACTGGCGATTTTGATTAAAGAATAAAAAATAAAAAAATGGAAGCTATCAAATAGATACTTCATTTATTTATAAGAAAGATGGCATTTACGTTATGCTAGCAAGAAATCATATTCCATCCCTTACTGATGGTGACGTGGAATTTGGGTACAAAAGATAATAATAATAACTCTAATTAATGATGGAACTCCTTGATTTCTTCTCTAGTGAAGGGTCGCTTCATAGGCGGACTAGCACAGCCACAAAGTCCATTGCTACAGGTTTTGACATCCTCAGGAAGACAAACATAACCTACACAGTCTGCAACATTTTTGCACTTCTGATGGGCTAAAGCAATTGAGCTTGGACAACCTGTTGGAAAGAATATATAAATAATTCACATGTATAATCTAGAAATGTTAAAATAAGGAAAAACATTTTTTTTGGGTTCTATCCATTGTTTACTCTGATAAAATGGAGAGTTGTTGATGGTGAGAGACTAGCAGATGATTGAGTGCTTATTTTGATTGTTTGATAATTACATTTCAATAGAAGTCTAGAAATTTATTCATTAATCAATTATTATTTTTTTCATAGTAATACCACCAATGTGTTAGTGGGGTTTCTCCATTAATTAATTAAAGTGCATTTGAAAGAGGATTGAAAAGTTTGTCCAAAACAATATTTTTAAACCATGATGGTAGGGGGAAGAGATGGCAAAGGGCTGTGAACAGAGAATTAGTCAAAATCATACTAACCTGAAATTATCAGCATGATGGTGACAAGAAAAACAGAGCTTAACGAAGCCTTCAACATATCTTATAGCTTGAGGTGTAAGATTATGATAAGTTTTGCAGAATACAAAGGAGAAATGATGCAAGTATATATACAAACGAAACCTCCTCATTTATGCATAATTTTCATTTACTTTGTACCTATCTATTGCTCCACACTCTGATGCCACATATTTGCATAGTGGAAGATAAGGATGCCTCTATCCAATGAAAGTTTTCTGAAATCATTATTTGATGGATAAGTGTATATATTATCTTATGCTACAATAAATTATTTAGTAAATATCTAAGAAGATATACACAGGGAGGCAAAATATAGTTTGTTTAAATGGAAATAGTTATTTTTCATTGCGAGCTAACAAGTTAATTTTTGAAAATATTCCTTATCCGACAAGTGTTCATACGTTCATATGCATCATTTTCACACAATTGTTTTTGGGGAGATAAGCATTATGTTACTATTAGTTAAAATTTGCTTAAAATATGTCAATAGGTTACAATATCTTATAGCTTGTGGTGTAAGATTATGATAAGTTTAACAGAATACAGATGAGAAATGACACAAGTATTTATACATACGAAACCACCTTATTTATGGGTAATTTTCATTTATTTTGTACCTATCTGTTGCTACATACTCTTATGCCACATATTTGCACAGTGGAAGATAAGGATGCCTTTATCTAATGAAAGTTTTCTGAAGTCATTATTTCATGGATAAGTGTATATACTACCTTATGCTACAATACATTGTTTAGTAAATAGCTAAGATAATATACACAGGGAGGCAAAATTTAATTTGCTTAAAAGGGAAATAGTTATTTTGGAGAGATATGCATTATGTTACTCTTAGTCCGAATTTGCTTAAAATATGTCAACATGTTGCATATTTTTTAAACTAGACTATTTTCATAACGTCTAAATTCACAAAATTATAATTGTTGTTGTTGTTTGTTCCTGTAATAAAAAATAGCAATTATCGAGGTTACTAAATGTAAGAAAAATTAAAAGACACACAGGATTTACGTGGTTTGGTCAATATGACCTATGTCCACAAGTTGAGAGAGATTTATTATTTCTTTCTAGAAGATTATTACACAGAGGGTTAATATTGCAATTCCTAAAATTACATATTTATAGAAAATACATGTTACTATACCATAGGCCATGTCCGAAAACCACCACAATAATTTAAGACAACAAACAATTCTCCACCTTAATTTGAATTTTCTAAGCTATCAGAAACACAAGAATATCTCCCTGCCATCGATGCCCCGAAGGGCCTCATGCTATGTTTATATTCATCAAGTGTAAGTTGTGCATGAACTTGTCTGCTGGCAACAGTTTTGTCATCATATTTGGAAAATTATCCGCTGTGACTATCTTCTCTATAAAGAATAACTTATCTTCTACAACATCTCGAATGAAATTCAACTTAACATCAATGTGCTTTGATCTTTCATGATAAACTGGATTTTTGGCCAAGTCTAATGCACTCTGACTATCACAATAAATGATAGGTTTCTAAACATCAAAACCCGAACTATCAATAAGACCATGTAACCACATACCTTCCTTAACCCCTTTTGTCACTGTCATATACTCTGCTTTAGTTGTAGACGAAATAATTGTAGGGTGAAGTGTTACTTTCCAACTAATAGCACATCCATAGAGGGTAAAGATATAACACGTAAAGAATCTTCTTTTAATAAGGACCCTGAAGGATTTTGGAAAATTAAAAATGTTGAGGAAATTTACAATTTAAAATTTTTTTCTCGAGCCAAAATTTAGGAATACTTACTTTTACATCGCTTAGATTGAGTAATCGGTGTCAAATTTAAATTTGACGGACCTTCTTGGATTAGAATGACTATTTGTTCTATAGAAATTTTAGCCAGCCGTTGCCTCTTTTGCATCAAATGCATACTAAGTTTACTAGCTCTTGACCTTTCAAAGTATTCTTGAACCTCTTATTGACTACGACTACTAGCATTGAAAGTAGAACAAAGGATGAAAGAAAATTTGAAAGTATATTGGGTGAGCTCTCGGGTAGGAAACAAAGAAGAAAAGACCGGCGGCTAGTCAAAAGCATAAGCAAGCTATTGCCCATTTTAGTTTCCTACGTGAATCTACAATCTACAATAGTATGCACAAAGTCCAAATAAATAACAGCTTTCCTTTCCTTTTTCAACACAACCACCGACTTTCTTTAGTTATTTACTTTTCCTTTTTCTTTTTCTTTTTTTTTTTTTTTTTGTGGTGGCTCCCAAGGTTTCCCAAACCCTTTGCTGTCTTACATAAAACCTTGGTGGTCCAGTATATTTTTTAATTAGTCCAAGACGAATTAAATAGCTCTTTATTTATTATTTGATCTAATGGGCCCAATAAAAATTTGCACAAGACAATAAATTAATAAATTAATTAAATTAAATTGCCCTAATAAATTATTCTAAGCTAAATAAAGAAATAATTGAATTCTTAGAATAATTCTTTTGATATTAATTTCATCCATTAAACCCATATAGTAAATGAATTTATTAAGGTTACCTGAGCTACTCTAGGGACTAAAAGTTATATTACTTTTAGTTACTAAAATGACTAAAATACTCCTACTAACAAATAGCTTTATTTTATCATTTTAAATATTTAATTTATCGCCATATGGAATTATTAACATCAAGAATAATATTGCAAGTGCAGCATCTATGACCTATAGGTTTATTGACGAAAATACCCGTATATATAACACCAATTATAGAGACAGAAAAATCATACTAACACCTTTCTCAATGACAACTGGCATCCTTTGATACTTAGTCTGATAATTCATCACTTCAAATATGTATCCACTTATCTCAGAGAGTTACCCAAAAGCATACATACTTAGTCACATTTTTCAGGACCCTAGACTATTTAAATTATCTTGAACAATCACAAGGGAGTGGTATCTTCACTAGGTGAAGTTTAAAAACTTTATTGTACATGTCTTTCTTAATTGACTTGAGTCATGCATCTAACGTACAAAGTTATTGACCTTATGTTAAGATCTCACCAATCATATATCAAAGTACACAAGTCTAACTTTACCAAATCACAAACTTATACTCAATTGTTAGGGTACTTATCCACGTAGTAGCAGTGATAGATCAATCATTATTTATTGTCATACTTTTATAAAGATTGTCATGGCGTGGTCCAGTTTTACGTATTCTAAAATATGTTTATATTATTGGTGTGAGAGGACTGCTTATTGGTTAAAGGTAAACCATTCCTCATTTAGAAATTATAGTGTAATGATCTAAACCTTGATGAAATGCCCAACTTCATCAATCAACCAAGAATATTTTTCATTTATGTGTTAGTAGCTCATAATCTAATTCTTTCTATGAATGCACGACTCAATTACGTAGATTATTTCCTTACACATTTAAACCTTAATGTGCATATATATGTAAATCAACAATCATTAATGAATGAAATATTTTATTAATTTTTAAAATACAAAAATATGTAGTCTATTTTGGGCATATATTCCAATAATATATTTTGAAAAAAACATGTAAAATACATATTTAAATATCATATTATATCCATGATAAAGTTTACCTATTAAAACCATTATAAAAAATATGAAAAAATTGACTTTTCAGAAAATTGACATAGTTTCATGGGAAGGTTAACAATTTTTTTAAGTTTATTGTATAACCATCGCTAATTAAACTTCCTTAATAGTTCGTGATCTAGAGATAGATTCATCAATGGGATGGCTCCTACTCATATTACCTACCAATAATCTAATGTTGATACTTCCATCGTAGGCTGATCGATACCAACATATATCTATGGCATTAAATATAATTCCTCTGTTAGTTCTAGATTCTCGTGAAACTCCATCATATAGGGGGTCATGCTTAGAATGACACGAGGATAACCACAATTTCTAATAGGAATCTGTGGTGGAATCCATGGGGCCGTAGAAAACCCTTTTCTACTTAATCTTTTAAGAAAAATAGGTTTTTGAGAAAAAAAAAAGTTTTCTTTTAAAAAAACATTTGGTTTTTATTAACTTTAGTAAAAATTAAAAAAAAAATTCAACCATTATTCTCTATGTCAAGGAAAAAACCCTTTAAGAGAAAAAATCAAGAATTTTTATTTTCACTATTTAAGTAAAATTACTTTCTAGGAACTAAATTTAAAATATTTAAATTCAAAAATATTCTCCATGTCAAGGATAATACCCTTTGGAAGAACAAATCATGAATTTTATTTTAAATTTCCAAGTTCTCTTTTAAATGTTTTTCTTAATTGTTTTATCTAGAGAAAAATTAATTTCTTAAAAACTTGTGCATTTGATCACAAAATTAAATAAATAGTCATGCTTACAAAAAATTAAATTTTTACATGCTATTTGAATCCTTTAATTCTTATGTGACCAAAAATGGATTAAACATCATAACAATAAATTAAAATGATTGTGTTTAACCATAAGATAGTTCCTCCTTTACTAACCATTTTCATGCAAAATTATTTATTATTATAAATAAACCATTATAAGAAAAATAACTTCACGTAATATGAGACCTAAAAGAAAAATAAATTATAAGGAAATAAGAAACAAAATAGCAGTCCATGGAGACCCAAACTGAAAATCAACCACGACCCGAGTCGAAACAACTCCAAAATTGAATCGGTCCTTCAATTCTCCCTTGTACCTAGTCCATGGCTTGGGCAAGCTATTGATCACCTTGCTATTGTTCTTCATAAGCAGTCCATGGCTTGCTCAAGCCATGGACTGCCTTCAACTCACAAAATTGGTGCAGGCTTGCTATAGGTAGTCCCTGGCTTGCTCAAGCCGTGGACTGCCTTCATTCTTTTCCCTCACAAGCCACAGACTACCTAGCTACATCTAATGACCGGCTTTATTGTTTAAAACCAAACCAACCCTAGCTTGCTCCCAACATGGTCAACGTTTCTGCCCTGAAGGTATTGTTTTTCCTCTATTTATCCTTGTTCAAATTTCCTCCATTTTCTTTCATGGAATTTGACTGTTGTTCAGGCACCAATATTATTCCAAATTTTTAGTAGATGAATTTAAATACAATGTCAAACTCCTATACCTTTTAAAACGAGGCGTAAATGAATTTTATGGGAAAACATTAACAATAAATTACAGATCACTATAAAAAAAAAAAAAAGCCTTCAGTGACAAAAAAAATTCCTAGCTTAAGTTTAAAAATTCCTAGCTAAAGCCCTTTCGCGACAATATTCACTTCCTCGCCACTTTTTCGCTGAGCGTCGTGGCCAATGCTTCTTGGCGACAAAATGAAAACTTTTTTTGCCAAAGGGAGCCCTTTTCCTAGCTAAAGTCCAGACTTTTGGCTAGGAAAAATTTCCTAGCTAAAGGTAAAAATATTTTGTCACCAAGGTTTTAGTTTTTTCGCTTATGATGATTTTTAGTGACAAAAAGTTTTGTTGCTAAAATTTTGTCACTACAAATATCATATTATTAAAAAAATTAAATATGATGGTGAGTAAATATATTAGCTTTTGTGACAAAAATTTCGTCACCAGTATAAAAAATTTTCGTTGCCAATGACAAGAAAAGTCTTTACACTAGCGATCAAATATTTCCTCGCCAAAGAGGTCTTTTGGTGAGGAAACTTCCATATCTTTGGCGAGGAAACTTTTCTCAACAAAGAGTCATTTTGAATTTTAAAAGAGAACAAATTTAGAATTTTTCTACAACTCATTCACGCACCACACCTATTGCACACCGTATTGCTTATTATTGCTTGGTCCATGTGAACACACCACACCTAATTGCACACTTTACTGCTTCTTCTTGCTTGGTCCATGTAAACCCACCACACTTTATTATACCATCCCAATTAAGTTGCGAGATGCGAGACTCAACCCCTGGTCTAGCAACTTCATGTTTGGTCATATCCTTTTTTTTTTTTTTTTAACAGAAACTATTTGTAAAGTTCTTTTTTTGTTTTTTTAAAAAAACATCAGTATTATAACAAAAATATAATAATCATATTAAGTTTACTATGAAAATAAATTATTCAATATAATAAGTGATTTTGTATATTTATATAATTTTAAAAGTCTATATGCTGTTAATTATGTCATCAATTTTATTAAATAATTATATCTATAGATCAATTAGACAAAAAACTCAAACATTATATTTTTTACAAATATTTTTTGCAACACACACACACACACACACACACATATATACATATATACATATATATACACATAAAACTACACACACACACAAACATATATATATATATATACACACACACACACACACACACACACATATATATACACATATAACTACACACACACACACACACACACGGTAACACCCCACTACCTATGCCCCCATTAGGGCTGGGGATGTCGCCCCATCCACAGGACAATGGGTCTTTATAACTAGGACACACAAAATAAATGAAAGAAATAATTCAAAATTAAACTTATTGCAACCCAAGCAATACATGAACAAGTCCAAAAAAAAAAAAAAAAAGTCTACTATTGTCTCTCAAATGAAATACATAGGAAAAATAATAATAAGTCTTCAAAACATAGGCAATTCTCTAGCTAATAACCTTCACAGTAGGATCGACGTGAAAACATGGTATAAAAGGTGGTGAGACATAAATCTCAGTAAGCCCGTGTGTGCTTTGAGTATTTCAAGTAAAACGGTTTATGTATGCAAGTTGTGAAAGTTTCATAAAAGAAAGTGCTGGCAAGCCTCAAATAAATTTCACAAATAAAGAGTGGTGTTTTGCTTTCCAAAACATACATGTGCATAATAAATACAACCACTCAAAAGAGGTAGTCATGGCACCACACTTTGTGTACCATGACAATATAACGATCAGAATGTCATACTTTGTGCGTACTAACACAAGATAGGTGTACGGCCTACCGGGTGAGATACTTCTCCATCTCGACACCCAAAATTACCGGTTGTTCACTCCGAAAATACACAGTCCACTTGACTGATCTTGCTAGCTCAGACCGGTATGACCTAGAAGACTGGCATCCTATTCGGAAAGAACTCACCTCTCAGAGGTGGCCACCTACTAAGAGACTTACTGTAAGCCTTCAAAGACTAGTCCTATAAGTTTACTCTTATTGAGTACTCAACGTTGTTTGTCCCACTTGGGAGAAGAAAGATCATACAATGATTCACTTGGAAATAGCAACTATAGTTTCTAAAATTCTTGCCAAAGTTGGGTTTTTTAGGAAAAGTTTAGCGTTTTGTGTAAAATTATTTATTTAACTTTAAATGGTTTGCTTGATTGAAACAAAAAGAAAAATTGTCCATAATTGCCTTTACAGTACAAATACTCGTATATATTGAGTTCGACTTGCCACGATAACTTTGGTCTTCAAATGGTTTCATTCAGGAACTTACCTGATCTTTTGCTCTTCTTGAGTTCAAAAGTCTTCCAAGGTCAACCTAACCCCACCTGGTGTAAACACAAGGTATAAGATAATATCCAAACCATATTTGCCTTAAATAAATAATTCCTAATTCAACTAGCCACAACAATAACTAACCATGACCGCAATATCTTAAGTTTTAATACTAGTTGATAAAGTATTTTATAAAATAAACCTAGCTTGATAAGTTTCAATAATGGGTGTTATAAAATAAATAATAATAAGTTATAGTTTCAAATAATAAATAATGAGTAATATTGCTAATAAATAAAATTAGTGTTAAAGAATGAATAATAATAAATTCTAAATAATATTGGTAAATAGTAATATTTAAATAGTATTATTATAAATAACAAATTATACTTAAGTTTAATTAATAATTAATAGATAGTAAATAACCAATAAAATTAATAATAAATGAAATATACTTAATTTTTAATTAATGAATAATAAATAAATTTTAATATAAATAATATTTATGGATATAGATAAAAGTTTTAGCAAGGCTAACTAATTTTATCAATATGGTCTACAAAGTCTTTTGATATTAATTAATTCCAATATTTTCTTATTTATTTTTAATAAAAAATTTTATTTATTTAACTAATAAAATAATAATATTCTAAATAATATTATTTTCCAAACCCACCTAATGTTTTTCGAATTTTATAGATTAAATTGAATAATAGTACTAATTAAATTAATAGTAATAATGTTAGTAAAAATAATTGTAGAATTAATAAAAAAAATAGTTCTTACAATAATTTTCTATTGTTAGAGAAGGTCCATGAACATATTCTTACATAATACAAGTTAATCTATCCATGAACATAGACTTAAATTAATATATACTACAACATGGATGATCTTCTACTAGGAATAATATTATCTATGGCTTTATTGAAAAATAATATCATGAAGGCCTAATCAACAAAGGTGGCATAATATTTAACAAGCATCAAAACATCCATAAATCTCTTTAATCATGATGAACATTTAGTGATTCTAAAGCAAAATCCATAAGGCATAACATTCATTCCAATTCTCATGTCTTAACTCCATCCCCTTCACCCACATACATATCCTCAACCCCTACTTTATTCAATCAATCTATCAACATCTATGAGTCTCAATTCTGAGAATTAAAAAGGGAGATTAAGAAAGAAATACTTGATTGATGCTTGTTTGATGAAGGATTCTCCTTGGTTAGTGAATATCCTTGAATGCTTGATGGCCATTAATGATCTGAAAGTAGTCCATGGTTGATCATCAATATTTCCACCAAGAGAGAGAGTGTGTGTGTGAGAGTGGAATGAATGAGAATAGAAATGGATAATAGAAGAAGAAGAACAAGGAGATTGTTCTGATTTTACCTTTTTGGTGTTCTTCGAATCTTCAACAAAAAAGGTTGGTTTGATCCGTTTGGAAGTTCAACTTTGTGTGTTTTTGTGTTATAAAGTGCAGAAACGAAGAATATAGGTTGAATATTGATGATCTAGAGAGTTTGGGAGTGATTGGAGGTGTTTAGGAGTGGTTTAGGCTTGAAGATGTGAAGTGTGTATTCTTGGTGTTTTTTGCGATAGTTTGAGAGAATATGAATTTCGAGTGTGTTTGGAATTGTGATGGGCGAATGGCTTAGAGTAGAAGGAGCTTTCGGTTATCCAAGAATGAGAGAGAGAGAGTTTCAGATTTTTTTTTTTAAATTCAAATTGAGAGAAATGTGGAGTTGTTTGAGGTATAGGATTGGTCAATGGTGTTTGCTCTTGGAAGGTTTCTTGGTCTTCAATGGTGTATGGCTGAATTAGCTATGTTTCAACCAAAGGATGGAGAGTTGTTCAGAATTAATGCTGGCCAAAAATGACCATGAAATGGCAGAGGATTTTCTGGTTTTATCAATTAGGTAAAGGAGTGTTTTAATGGAACAAAATCTGGAATTTAATTTGAAGTTTGAACAAGTTTGGATAGAGTGAAAATAGAAGGTTTTTGAGGTATGATAATGGAGTCCTATTACTCAAGGTTGGTGGGCAAGCCAAGATGTTCAGTTCATGGCTGTACAAGGGCTGAAATTCAGTGAGGTTTGCTGAAGAATTTCGGCCTTAGCCTTGAAGAGACAAAGCAGGAAAATTTTCTGGAATTGAAGCTCAAAAACACTTGGAATTAAAATGGTTTTGGTGCAGAATTTTTTGTCCTCTTTGGCACGATTTTGCAGCTGGATTTTAAGGGTGTTTGAAGGGCTTTTAATGGTGGTTTTCCAGCCTTCATCTTGAAGAATAACAGAGGAAGTTCCAGCTGTTCATATGTTCTAACGGGTGGCTTCAAGTTCATGTTTAATGTTGCTAGTTTGCTGAAAAAAATTCTGGTTTGGGACTGTTTGTACAGCTCCAAAAATTCAAGGAATTTCTAGCCTTCATCTTCACATAAAATGACTGGTTTTCTTGCAAAAATTACGTAGGAAAACTTGCTGAAATTTTTGAACATAGCCTTGAAGGAAATCTGGAAATTTTCCAGATATTTTTACCAAAACATGAACAAGATGAAGATGGAGTTTTGAAGGAATAGCCATGGTGCTTTTTTTTTTTTTTTTTTCTTGGAACCTCTATCTAATTTTCCACCTTACTTTCGGCCATCTCTATCCCACAAGAGCTGGGATTTTTGAATTCTAAGCTTAGGGAATTATCTTAGAAGTTTTATGATTAAAAATGGATTATAGACTTAAGAGTAGTTTAAATTTCAAAGATGTTAGGACAAGGTTAGCAAAATTAAAGGGGACAAGAATTCTTCTAGAATTCTTTTTAGTACAAGACCACATGGTCAAGACATTACCATTATGTCTTCTTTAAGATAACATTCCTATCTTAAGGAATGTAAGGAAAACAAAAGTTCAAACATGGCTAAGATAAATATGAATAAAACTTAGGTGATGGGATTTGAACTCAAGACCATAGAGATTAATTACAAAGCTCTAACCACTTAACCACAACAACTCTTGTTCTTATTTTCTCAACCAAATATTCTTTTTATCTAAACCTCAAGCCATCTTCCTATTTTGACCTCAAGCAAAATTACTTTTTTACCCTTTCTACCCAACAAGCACAAATAAATCATTTAACCTATAAACCACAATTCTAAGGCACGCAAAATCATTCAAAAGGTATATTTTATGCATGATGACATGATATGCATCCCATCCCCCTTCCTCTAGGGTAGGCTTTAGGTGGGGTTTCACACACACACACACACACACACACACACACACACACACATATCCCACATATATACATATATATACACACACATATACCCAACATATATATAAATATATTAATAAATATATATGTATATATTCTCTCTCTCTCTCTCTCTATATCTATATATATATATATATATATATAGAATAAAACATAACTAATCATATAATTTTACTATTAGTACATATTATTCCATAATATGCAATAATTTGGATATCTATGTGCAATTGGATATATTTAAATTGTAATAAATTTATTTGTTGCCAATTTTAAATGTATGTATGTATGTATGTATGTATGTATGTATGTATGTATGTATGTATGTATGTATGTATGTATACACACACATATATGTTAGAGAATAATCGCAAAAAAATTTGGAGGTCATATTATAAATCTTTAAAATTTAGTGACCAATATAAATTTTTTATGGGCATACAATTCATATTCAAAAATTTAGGGACTAAATTGCAAATTTTTTGGTAGTCATTTTATAAATATTTAAAAATTTAGGGACCAATTTAAAATTTTTAGGGATTATTTGGAAAATATAAAAAATATAAGGACCAATATATGTTAAAATATTCATATATTAAATTATTCATATGTACATATACAAATATACACACATATTCATATATATATATATATGTTTATATATATATATATATATATATATATATATATATATCTCAAATTAACTATCCAATCGTTAGATTTGATAAATGCACTAAAAAAAAATACTGGTATGTATATATATGTATGAATATATGAATATATATATCTCAAATTAACTATCTAATCATTAGATTTGATAAATGCACTAAAAAAAATACTGGTAAGTATATATATGTATGAATATATGAATATGTTTATATATATATATATATATATATATATCAAATTAATGATCCGATCGTTAGATTTGATAAAATCACTAAAAAAATAATATGACCAAATTTAAAGGTAATTAGATGTGTTTTGCCGCATAATCTAGCATAATCTATGTAAAAAAGTCGAAAACCTAACACATTTAGACAATATAGGCAAATGAAATTAGCAATCCAACAGTTAGATTTGATAAAATA
Source organism: Voacanga thouarsii (assembly GCA_026120185.1). NCBI lineage: Eukaryota > Viridiplantae > Streptophyta > Magnoliopsida > Gentianales > Apocynaceae > Voacanga > Voacanga thouarsii. The sequence continues at coordinate 1,143,690 of JANUWF010002085.1, forward strand.
ACTATAAAAAAAATTGTTTGTACCAAATTTAAAAGTAATTGGATATATTTTATTAGAGGATCTAGCATAATCTCAATAAAAATGCTCGATACCTAACACATTTATAAAGATAGGCATATCAAATTAAGGATCCAACCATTAGATTAGATAAAATCCCTTAAAAAAATATTATGACAAAATTTAAAGGTAATCATATATGTTTTGCTACAGAATCTAGCTTAATCTCTATAAAATGCCGAAAATCTAATACATTTAGAAAGATAGGTATATCAAATTAACGATCTAACCATTTTATTTGATAAATTCACAAAAAAAAAAAAAAAATTTATGACAACATTTAAATGTAATGTGGTATGTTTTGCCATAGAATCTAACTTAATCTCTGTAAAAATATTGAAAACCTAACAAACTTAGAAAGATAGAAATATAAAATTAATAATCCAACTGTTAGATTTCATTAAATTGCTAAAAATGTAATAATGAATAAATTTGATGATAATCAGATATGTTTTGCCTAGAAAATCTAGCTTAATCTCAGTAAAAATTTCAAAAATCTAACACATTTAGAAAGATATATATATCAAATTGACGATCCAACCTTTAGATTTGATAAATTCATAAATAAAGGTATTGTGACAAAATTTAAAAGTAATGGGATATGTTTTACCATAGAATCTAGTATAATCTCTGTAAAAATACCAAAATCCAAATACATTTAGAAAGATAAGCATATTAAATTAATGATCCAACCGTTACATTATAAAAATAACTAAAAAAATTATTATGACTAAATTTAAAGGTAATTGGATATGTTTTACAACAGAATTTGGTATAATCTCAATAAAAATGCTCAAAACCTAACACATTTAGAAAGATAGACATATTAAACTAATGATCCAACCATTTGATTTGATAACATTACTAAGAAACATATTATGACAAAAATTTAAGGTAATCGGATATGCTTTTCCACAGAGTCTAGATTAATCTCTGCAAAAATGCTAAAACCCTAACATATTTAAAAAGATAGGCATATCGAATTAATGATCTGACTGTTAGATTTGATTAAATCACTAAAAATGTATTATAACAAAATTTAAAGGTAATTGGATATGTTTTGCCATAGAATCTAGCTTACTCTCTATAAAAATACTGAAATCCTAACACATTTAGAAAGATAGGCATATCAAATTAAAAAATCAGTCGTTAGATTTGGTAAAATCACTATAAAAAAATATATATATCGTGGCCAAATTTAAAGGTAATTGGATATGTTTCTCTATAAAATCTAGTATAATCTCAATAAAAATGTTCGAAACCAAACTCATTTAGAATAATAGGTTTATCAAATAAACGATCCCACCGTTAGATTTCAAAAAATCTCTAAAAAAAAAAATGTTATGGCCAAATTTGAAGGTAATAAGATATATTTTACCATACAATCTAGCATATGCTCAAAAAAAAAAAAAAAAACTCAAAACCTCACACATTTAGAAAGATAAGTATATCAAATTAATGATCTAACCATTACATTTGATAAAAGTGTTGAGAATGTAATTATGACCAAATTTGATGACAACCGGATATGTGTTGCTACAGAATCTAGTTTAATCTGTATAAAAATACCGAAAACCTAATACACATAGAAATATAGGCATATCAAATTAACGATTCAACTATTAGATGTCATAAAATCACTAAAAAAAGTATTGTGACCAAATTTAATTGTAATCAGATATGTTTTGTTACATAATCTAGCATAATCTCTGTAAAAATACCAAAAGCCTAACACATTTGGAAAGATAGGCAAATCAAATTAACGATCCAACCATTATATTTGATAAAGTAAATAAAAAAGTATTTTGACCAAATTTAAAGGTAATCGGATATGTTTCACCACGTAATCTAGCATAATCTTAATAAAAAAACTAGAAATCTAACACATTTAGAAAGATAGACATATTAAATTAACAATCTAACCGTTAAATTTGTTAAAATTACTAAAAAAATATATTATGATCGAATTTGAAGGTAATCAGATATATTTTGTCACATAATCTTGCATAATCATTATAGAAATACCCAAAACCTAACGCATTTACAAATATAAGTATACAAATTAATGATTCAACCGCTAGATTTATTGAATTTGCTATATATATATATATATATATATATATATTATGAACAAATTTGAATATAATTGGATATGTTTTGCCACATAATCTAGCTTAATTTCTATAAATCATTCCAAAATCTAATATATTTATAAATATTTAAAAACTTAAGGACTAATTTATAAAATTTTTGGGATGATATTTTAAATATTCTAAAATTTAATGACCAATTTATAATTCTTTGGTTATCATTTTATGATTTTACAAAATTTAAAGAGCAATTTATAAAATTTGGGGTTATGTTTTATATATTTAAAAATTTAGGGTCCAATTTATAAACTTTTTAGGGTCATATTATAAATATTTTAAAATTTAAAGACCAATTTACAAAATTTTGAGGTTATTGTGTAATTATACAAAATTTAAAGACAAATTTACAAAATTTTGGGAGTTTTGTTGTAAATGTTTACAAATTTAATGGCAAGTATTAGTTAAGAAATGCGAATTTTGTCACTAAAAGTATAGTTAATAGTAATAAAAGTTTATATTTTTAGTTAGGAAATAAATTTTCAGTCGTCGATGAAGGATTATGAGCGAGGAAAATTTAGTTAGAAAATGAATTTTCATCGCTAATGATGCGTAATATATCCTATCTAAAGCCATCACTTTTAGCTAGAAAATAAAAATTTTGTCACCGAATGTCTTAATTAGTAGCGACAAAAAGTTTTTGTCGTTGAAAAAAATTTTCTCGCTAAAGGGTACCTTTCGCAACAAATTTTTTTTCTTAACTAAAGTTTTGTCTTCAATGTATCATTTTCTTGTAGTGGGTGCCTATGCCTCCACACACAAGACGTACACAACATTTACCCATATAAAAAACCACGAGGGATCCATACAATCGCAAAGATTGAAATTCTATTACTAACAGAACCACCTTTCTGGTTATTCGCACTAAGAATGTTCTTAGATTATAACAATGTCTCTAATATCACTTGAAGGATTGCGAGAAAACAAAAACGTAGAAGAAATTTGCATTTAATTTTTTTTCGAATCAAAGTTTAGAAATACTTACTTTTAGGCCACTTAGATTGAATAAATGGTGTCAGATTCAAGTTTTGTGGAGCTTCTTAGATTAAAATGATTATTTGTTCTACAGGAATTCTAATTAGTCATCGACTCCTTCGCATCAAAAGCGCACCGAGTTTAATAACTCTTGACCTTCCAGGGTATTCTCGAACCTCTTATGGACTACTATCAGTAAAAGTAGAACAAATGATGAAAGAATAATTGGAAGTATATTGGGTGAGCTCTCGGGTAGAATACAAAGAAGAAAAAGACTAGTGGCTAGTCAAAAGGATAAACAACTTGTTGTCCTGTTTAGTTTCCTACGTGAATCTATAGTCCACAGTAGTATGCAAAAAGTCCAAATAAACAATAGCTGTCTTTTTCTTGTTTCAAAACAACCACCGACTTTCTTTTAGCTATTTTCTTTTTCCTTTTTCTTTGTTTTTCTGCGGCGGCTTCCATGGTTTCCCAAACCCTTTGCTATCTTACTTAAAATCCTAGTGGACCAAGATTTTTCCTAATTAGTCCAAAACTATTTAAATAGCTCTTTTATTAATTAATTGATTCACTTAGACCTCATATAAAATTACCTAAGACAATTAATAAACTAATTTAACTAAATTGATCCAATAAATGATTCTAGCCCAAATAAATAAATAATTAGACTCTAAGAAAAATTCATTCAATATTAATTTCATCTATTAAGCTCATACAGTAAATAAATTTATTAAGGTTACTTAAGCTACTCTAGGGACCAAAAAACATATCTAAAATGAGCAAAATACCCCTACTAACAAATAGTTGTATTTTATCATTTTAAATATTCTATTTCTCAATATAATTATTGACCCCAAGAAAAATATTGTAAGAGTAGTGTCTTCAATCTACAAATGTAATGATGAAAATATCTCCTCTATGTAACACCCATCATTGGGATAGAAAAATTATATTAACACTTTTCTCAATGACATCTACAATCCTTTGATACCTAATCCTATAATCCATGACTTCCAGTATGTGCCTACTTATCTCAAGGAGCTACCTAAAAGTGTACATATTTAGTCGCATTTCTCAAGACCCTGGATTATTTAGATTGTCCTGAACAATCATAAGCGAGTGATAACTTCACCAAGTGAAGTACAGAAACTCCATTGTACATGTTCGTCTTAATTGACTAGAGTCATACACCTAATGTACAAGGTTATTGGCCTTGCGTTAAGACCTCACCCATCATACATCAAAGTGCACAAGTATAAATTTACCAGACAACCAACTTATACTGAAGTCTTAGGGTACTTGTCCACGTAGTAGCGGCGATAGAACAATCTTTATTTATTATAGTACTTTTATAAAGATTATTATTGCGTAATCTAATTCTACGTATTCCAAAGTATGTTTACACGATTGGCATTAGAGAATTACTCACTGGCTAAAAGTAACTATAGTATAATGATCTAATCCTTGATAAAGTGTCCAACTTCATCAATCGATCAAGAACAGTTTTCACTTATGTGTTAGTAGTCCATAATCTATACCTTCCTGTGAAAGCACAACCTAATTACGTAAATAACTTACTAATAGACTTAGACTTTAATATGCATATATATGTAAACAAATAAATATTAATGAATGAAATATTTTGTTAATTTTAAAATATAGAAATACATACTCGATTTTGGACATATATTTTAATAGTTTGCACCATAATTAGAATCTGCATAGCAAAGAAACCTACTAATAGAACAATTAGTATCAAATATCAACCGTACCTTTTAAGTATCACATAATCTATTTCACTGCCTCCTTGTGTGATTTACCTGGATTATTGATCATAAATTTACTTACCCCACTCATAACGTGAGCTAAATCTGGCCTAATACATACCATAACATACATCAAGCTTCAAACAGCACTAAAGTAAGGAACTTTACTCATGTAATCCTTCTTTTTATCGGTATAGGGAATGTAATAGTAAAGAATTTAAAGTGTGCAGGAAAATGAGTACTAATCGGTTTAGAATGTTCTATCTAAAAGAAGGCAGTAATTTTTCAATGTATTCTTTTGAGATACATATAGTAATCTTGCCCCCATCTCTCCAAATTTCCATGCCCAAAATCTTCTTAGCTGCACCAAAATCCTTCATCTCAAACTTATTATGCTCCTTGCTTAATAAAGTCTTCAACTTGTCAATTTTAGCCTTTTTCTTTGTTGCAATCAATATATCATTCACACATAGCAACAAATATATAAAAAAGCCATCTAATAACTTTTTAGATTAAATACAGCTATCAAAAGAATTCCGTACAAACTCATGTGAAATCATAAATGCATGAAACCTTTGATACTATTGCCTAGGAGTCTGTTTCAAATAATATAAGGATTTGTCTAGCAAACATACAGAGTTTTCTTTTTTAGAATCAAGAAATCCTTCGGGTTATGACATATAAATCTGTTCCTCTAAATTCCCCTGTAAGAATACAGTTTTAATATCAAGTTGTTCTAACTCAAGATCCAATGCACTCACCATGTTCAGAAGAACATGAATGGTCTTATACTTCACAACTTGCGAGAATACTTCATGGTAGTCTATCCCCTCTAAAAAACCTTAGAGGGGGGTGAATAAGGTTTTTGGCAAACAATTTCAGATTAAAAATTTTGGTCCTCTTAAAAATTTGAACTAAGTAGCAAAAATGCTTTGCTGCTTCAAGAGTTTGGATAGGTGTCTTTTAATCGATGCGAGAATGATAAGAAAATGTTATGAAATAAAAATGGATAGTTGTGATGTCAAGGACAAGTTTTAAATAGAATGCAAATGTCATAAATGAGTTGCTGATTTTAGAGGAAAAGATACAGCATTTTAGATCTGAAGATAGCAAAAAATACAATAAAGAATTATGGCAAAATTGCACAAGAAAATACTCAAGAATTTATAGTGATTCGATCCTCAAATGATCTACATCCACTACCTGAAGTTTTCAGTTAAGGATTTCAACACCACTCACTAGAAACCATTCCCAAATTAATGGTAGTAGATGACACCAATCTTACACACGAAGATCACCATACTTAGTTTTACACACAACCTCTTTAATCACAACAATCAAGGCTCACCCTAATTGGGTTTTACCTTCTCAACCATGGTACAAGTTGGATTTAAAAACAAATTACAGAAATAGCTCATAGATTTAAGTAGAATGTGAAAAAATAAGCACTAACACCTTTTACCTTTGGAACAATTCAATTTCACTTTGAAGTGTAAATTAAAAGGGATATTTTTGTACTCAAAAGTGTAAGAGTGTTTATGAGAAAGATAGTACAAAAATTTGCTTCAAAATTGAGTTCTAAAGGATTTTATAGAAGCCAAAGCTGAAGTCCCAATGGCTAGTTACTTTCGGTCAGGATTTCCAGGATTTTGGATTCACAAAGTGGAAGGATGTCCGTCCAAAATGTGAGTCCAAAATAGCACTTTTTTAAGCAGAAACATTTTGAAAATGCTCTAAAGTATTGGATGAAGTTTTGGACTTAAAAGT